>OX246746.1:32649908-32694908 GCA_945910005.1 Isoperla grammatica | reverse complement strand
GTAGTAGTAGTAGTAGTAGTAGTAGTAGTAGTCAGTAGTAGTTTTTTTTTTTTTTTTTTCAAATTTATTTATTGTCAAAACAAATCATACAGTACAAATAAATCAAACCCCACAAAGCTACGCAGTAGCTTGTCTGCGGGGTAACAATAAATCATGTTAATATTAAATGTCTTGACTCTGCCTGACAAATACACAAAAACACAAAAAAAAAGACACAACCAACGTTCTTCAAACACAAACACAAAGCACTTTGTACCTACCCAATAAGATTATAAAAAAGAACAAAAAGGGTTAACAAATTTATATTAATCCATACAAATAATATTTCTACATTCACATGTTATTGACTGTCCACTGTTTAAGGATTTTTTTAATTTGTGAAAAGGATGTAAGCGGTACTAGCTCTTGTGGCAGTTTATTATACAATAATGGCACCAAATGTTTCTTTTGTTGCTCGCCATACCTATTAAAAATATCACGTGGCATCAGAAATCTTGTTTTATCTCTGGTATCCGTGCGAATGCTGAGCCATTAATTTATGCTCTCGAGAGAAATAATTTGTTAATATGAAAATATAAAAATGTAATTTTCTGACTGTAAGTAATTTATTAGTATCAGATTTTCCAAAAATGACTTTCCAAATTGAATATTGCAATCTTTCAACTTTACTTAAATACGAGGCTGTGGTATTGCCCCATGATAACAGAGCGTATCTAATCAATGACTCACCAAGTGCATAATACACGGTTACTAAGACTCCTGTGGTTACATACGGCTTTAGAACGCGTATACTATATAGCGTAGACCGTAGCCTCCGACAAAGCTTATCAATATGTTTATCCCATTTAAAAGTATTATCTACAGTGACACCCAAATAAACATGTTCAAAACAATTTTCTAAGAATTTGTGACAACTACATACCATTTGATTCGTTGAACAATTGAACCTAAAATTCCTATGTAGACATGCATAGTCATGAAAAACAATTTTAAGTTGCTGTGACACTGTAGATGGAGAGTGTATATGCATTACCTTAGTTTTTTTATAGTTTATTGTCAAACCATTATCATGGGACCATCTCAAAATATTCAGAAAATCAACTTGGAGCAATTTATTTACAATGTCGAAAATTTTATTGATTGCCACTAAAACTGTGTCATCCGCATAAAGAAAAATGTAACATCCTGTCACAACTTTCAACATATCATTTACATACACTAAATACAATAGTGGGCCCAAAATAGAGCCCTGAGGCACACCAGATTTACAGTTCTCCAATTTACTGTGAGTAGACCCATACCTAACAGTCACTCTCCTCCCTGTAAGATAATTCCGAAACAAATCTAAAAGAGGCCCACGTATTCCTATCTTTTTTAAAGCAAGCAACAGCCGATCATAAAGTAGGGTATCGAATGCTTTTGAAAAATCTATGAAAATTACACCAACATGTAAATTTCTATTTAAAGCTCCAAACACTGTGTCCGAAAAGTCATTAAGTAGACTTGATGTACTTTTATTTTTTTGGAAGCCATACTGTCTCCTGTCAATAATTTTGAAATCATGCATGTAAGAAATTAATTGATCCGCTAAAAATCTTTTCATAACTTTTTCAATTGAAGGCAGTATTGCAATGGGTCTGTAATTATTAAAATCCATGTGGTCACCACTTTTAAATATAGGCCTCAGAAAAGAGCACTTCAAACCATCCCAGTAGTAGTAGTAGTAGTAGTAGTAGTAGTAGTAGTAGTAGTAGTAGTAGTAGTAGTAGTAGTAGTAGTAGTAGTTTTTTTTTTTTTTTAATGTTACCTTTATTGAACAATTTATTTACACAATAAACACTATGCGTCCCGCAAAGCTGCACAGTAACTTATCTGCGGGTTAACATCATGAATATGTCAACTTACTTAGTACAAATTAAGTCTTGGAATCCTTTTACTAATAATAAATTACTCTAGATAATACTTGATATAATAAGAGCAAGGAAAACATAATAATACATTAACAGCAATATGCCACGAATTCCGTGTTTTGAGGCAACAAGTAACAAACATACAATGTCACAAATCTTTATACAACAACACACATTCACACACGAAAACACACAAGTAAACAATGAAATCACAAGAAAGGGGTAAAAACTAAATAAATGCAAAAACCTTGGTAAAACACATAACTTAACTGTGCATTTCTTAACCAGCCACTGATAATATAGTAGTATAGTAGTAAAAGTAGTAGGAGTAGTAGTAGTAGTAGTAGTAGTAGTAGTAGTAGTAGTAGTAGTAGTAGTAGTAGTAGTAGTAGTAGTAGTAGTAGTAGTAGTAGTAGTAGTAGTAGTAGTAGTAGTAGTAGTAGTAGTAGTAGTAGTAGTAGTAGTAGTAGTAGTAGTAGTAGTAGTAGTAGTAGTAGTAGTAGTAGTAGTAGTAGTAGTAGTAGTAGTAGTAGTAGTAGTAGTAGTAGTAGTAGTAGTAGTAGTAGTAGTAGTAGTAGTAGTAGTAGTAGTAGTAGTAGAAGTAATTGTTGTTGTTGCTGTTGTTGTTGTTGTTGTTGTTGTTGTTGTTGTTGTTGTTGTTGTTGTTGTTGTTGTTGTTGTTGTTGTGGTCGTTGTCGTTGTTGTTGTCGTCGTCGTCGTTGTCGTTGTCGTTGTCGTTGTCGTTGTCGTTGTCGTTGTCGTTGTCGTTGTCGTTGTCGTTGTCGTTGTCGTTGTCGTTGTCGTTGTCGTTGTCGTTGTCGTTGTCGTTGTCGTTGTCGTTGTCGTTGTCGTTGTCGTTGTCGTAGTTGTCGTTGTCGTTGTCGTTGTCGTTGTCGTTGTCGTTGTCGTTGTCGTTGTCGTTGTCGTTGTCGTTGTCGTTGTCGTTGTCGTTGTCGTTGTCGTTGTCGTTGTCGTTGTCGTTGTCGTTGTCGTTGTCGTTGTCGTTGTCGTCGTCGTCGTCGTCGTCGTCGTCGTCGTCGTCGTCGTCGTCGTCGTCGTCGTCGTTGTCGTTGTCGTTGTCGTTGTCGTTGTGTCGTTGTCGTTGTCGTTGTCGTTGTCGTTGTCGTTGTCGTTGTCGTTGTCGTTGTCGTTGTCGTTGTCGTTGTCGTTGTCGTTGTCGTTGTCGTTGTCGTTGTCGTTGTCGTTGTGGTGGTGGTAGTAGTAGTAGTAGTGAATGTTCTTTTGACGATCATATGTACATAAGTTTAATTGTGAGTTCTCGTTATCTTTCATCTAGCTAGACTAAAGATTTCTGTGGACTCGTTCCCCACAAAGTTCAGGAACTTGACTGAATGGGTTTAATTTAATAATCTCAAGTTTCCTTTTTGACTGTTTTACATTCTGACAGCAACTGCTAATTTCTACCATGCTTTACGTTAATTACCTAGCTGACAGTAAGAAGCCCTTCGCCTCATGTTATTTGAATTACCAACTTTTACTCTTTGCAATAACGAGCTAACATTTGTTTGACTGCACCAACGTTTTATCGTGGTTGTCATTTCAAACAACTGACTAATGATTCGTTATGTTTGAGGGGGAATAACATCTGTGTGTGGCTAGTCAATTGAAAATCTCCCCTTTAAATCTTTCCACTAATTGAAAAAGCAAATCTGAAAAACACGCTCCCCAAATCCGGCTAGTGGTTGTGAGATCTATCTGTATGACAACATCTAATGTGGCTAATCATAATTATATTGTTTTGTATTATTGATGCGTTATAATTTTAATTGGTGTTTTCCGCCAAGGAGTACAATAGATGCATGCCGCTAATAAGTTAATATAATTTTTCAATATCACTTAAAATAAAGGAACTCATTCTGCTAAAACGCTACAAGGTTCCCTAAAAACAATTACATTATTAATAACTGTTTGAAACGTTTTCGATTATTTGGACGGGTCTACTTTAGGGCTAGTTCACTGCATACCACGACGCCAGTTGGCGCTATGCAGAAAAGCGGAAAAATTTCCTTCACGCCTCTAATATAACAAACATAAAAGCTTTATACCATTGACCATTGAAATAGAGACTGAGGTAAGATATGTGTTGAATGTCCCTAATTGAATGGCAGTGTTGGTTGGCGTAGAGACCGCGAACTAGATCAATACCGCGTGAGCCTTGTCGGCTCTCAGAGGCCGCCTCCGCGCCTCCGATATCCACTGCAGCTTCTTAGACCTCGTGGGAGACAGCTGAACAATACCTGTCTGTCTCAGAAGCCGCCTCCGATATCCACTGCAGCTTCTTAGACCTCGCGGTAGACAGCTGAACTATACCTGTCTGTCTCAGAAACCGACTCAGATATCTACTGCAGCTTCTTAGACCTCGTGGGAGACAGCTGAACAATACCTGTCTGTCTCAGAAGCCGCCTCCGATATCCACTGCAGCTTCTTAGACCTCGTGGGAGACAGCTGAACAATACCTGTCTGTCTCAGAAGCCGCCTCCGATATCTACTGCAGCTTCTTAGACCTCGTGGGAGACAGCTGAACAATACCTGTCTGTCTCAGAAGCCGCCTCCGATATCCACTGCAGCTTCTTAGACCTCGTGGGAGACAGCTGAACAATACCTGTCTGTCTCAGAAGCCGCCTCCGATATCCACTGCAGCTTCTTAGACCTCGTGGTAGACAGCTGAACAATACCTGTCTGTCTCGGTGGCCATGTGTCACGCCAGCTGTAGAGTAAACAACACAGGGATGAGTGACGAGCCTTGCGGAGCTCCTGTCCTTATGGCTACGGCCTTAACGACCTCGTAGAAGAGAGCTCAACAACACGGAACTGAGAGGCAAGTCTTGAGGATGCTTGCTCTTGTGGCAACGTGCTAAACGTCAACAATACACTACCTGTGACTAGATGAAACGGCTACTTTAGAGCGGCTGTAGGACCACCTTTCCTGCGGGACCTTCAATTTCGGTATTCTACAATTGATTTAGAATGCGTTAAAATTGGCACAATGTAAACAAAAATATGTATTCTCCTAGATAATTTTCTATTTTTTCTGTTGAATGTTTATTTGCTTCATTTGAAAAAATTATTCCGTTTTTTAAATGATCTGATTTATTTGTTGTTTCAACACAGCTCTTTAATAGCTCTTTAATTCAATTTAAACATAATTGAAAAAACGGCAATATTTCTATAATTGTGTAGAGATAATAGAAACGTCCTATTCGGCTCTGAACGGAGTCTGTTTTCAAACAAGGCTTGAATTTTAGAGAATACAACTCACTGACAGTATTGTTATAACACCCTTGACTTCCATGCGCATAAGTCAAGTCACCCCAATAGCGTTTTTGTGGGGGGGACATCGTTAGAATGTATAGCCACAATATTTCACTGCTAATAAAAGTATATTATGCAGCTGGATGCAAAGTACTGCTAGTTTTTGAAAATGAGGACCCTCAGTTGTCAGAATCTGGAAAATGAGAAATTGTTGAGAAAATAACACCAGGGAACGTTATCTTTGAGCTTATAGAGACCGCGCAGACAACGAAAGAGATGAGGGAGAAAGTTTATTGTCAACTAAAGAGAGAATTTTCAATTTATATTCAGGATTACTGTTACTAATTCGTATCTATATTAGAAATTATTTCAGTAGAATACCCATTTGGTTGTGATTATTGATTAGGGTCGGCGACTGTGCTCAATGTGCTATGCGTTCACCCTCTAGCTCAATGTAATCTCTTCACACTCCCGACAACAATATCAATGAGGAAATTAATAACTCGATTCTAAATTCATTGTAGTGGTAGATACTAAAAACTTATTTACAATTGATTTTAAGTGAAGTATGGTTAAAATAAAATGCTTACTACAACTACGAAATCCGGAGGTGCGAAGTGAACCCGTCGTCAGTAGAGGTGAGGCGAACTGCGAGTTGGCTCTCGTGTCTTCTCGTTCGTCCCCGTCAACTTCCTTGTCGGATGTTGGAAGAGTGGAAAACTCGTACGGCTCATTCATGTTCATGAGGGAAGGTGGCTGGCTACAGCCCCCCCCCCCCCCCCCCTAAAATCCTTGTCTACAATGAATCTGTCTGTAATCGAACTTGGTTGGCGCTTGCTTATAACGCAATATAAACATTAGTACTATAATGCTACTCTCAAGAATGTGGTGACAGTTTCTCAGTCAACAGGCAACCTATACTCCTCTAAAAACGATTAAAACTACATAGAAAACAATTGTTGCCTGCGACGCTGTCGTGGGGGGCTTCTTCCCATCTCCCCCCACAATTCCGTGATCATTTCACCAGCCCCCATCCCCGCGAAATATATTACTGGTTACGCCACTGAACGACATGGCTGATTAGTTGTTTCATCACACATGTGATATAGTCATCCTTCTTTAACTCTCCGAAACGTCGTGATTTTTAGTAAGATTTTTATTTAATTTCAACTCACATTTAAAAGCTATATACTCTAGCAGAAATAATAAATTTGTAAATTAATTTACATAGAAAACAGTAGGGGGCAGCTTATAACACTACCAACAATTATGAACAGTGAACATATAACTGTACAACAGAAGACGCATAGTTGCTAAAACGAAGATGAGAAATATAAAAAGCAAGTCCATGTTTCCAAATCTATAATTAACAACAAGCTTTGCTATGTGCGTGGATGTTTTATCCATGTTTTAGTCTGCATTGCTGCTGTTAGAGTCACTGAAATGAAGACGGCATATCAAACTATGGCTGTTCCAGCAGTATTTTCTGTTTTTTAAAAATAATATGCATGTCATAAAATTGAAAAATAAATAATTTTTGAAAACGCTGCGCATGCAATCATTAATACGCTTTACATTCTCATTACGGATATTTAGTGATCGCTAAAAGATGGAAGTGTATAGTCCATATATTTTTTCGTGCTTTAACACACCTTTACATGCGACGAAGTTTTAAAACAACTATGTATATTTATTATTTATAAGCGTTATTTGGTATATTGGGTATTGGGTGTGGGTATGGGGGGGGGGGGGGGGGGGGGTTGGTATTATGAGTTTTCGTGACCCGTTGTAAATGGCTATTTTACGCCAGCAGACGATAGAATCCGTATCCAAATGAAGATATCGTTTCTCATCACGAAAAAACTATTTACCTTAAGACGTTAATCTTGCAATGAGCAAGAAGTTTGCCGTGACGTGAATCTTAAACGTAATAATGTGGGCATAGGCCTGCGTGTTACAAAAACGGCCTACATTTTATTTTTTAACAATGCTTAAGATCAATTTTGTAGGGTTAACTACAGATGACTAGTTAAAAGCGAAACCAACTGCTGAAGTAGAGGTCGTATAGTGGACCCAAGATTACTTTACACCTGCTTTCGTCACATCCTGGTCAGTCGTAGCCAACCAGCAAACCGCCCGAGACACATCCGGGCCAATACCGATCGCTGATTGGCTACGAACCAGTCGCCTGTGACGAAAGCATGTGTATTGTGTAAGGTAGTATTGGGACAACTTTATTTGATACGTCCGAACTCTGCCACGTTCATGTCTGACACTTCCCAACTCTGCCAGTTTCTTACCAATTCATCCACTGCCCAACTGTCAACAACAGAGAGAGAGCATTCCCAACTATAGTACAGTTACGAGTGACACTACCAACTCAGCCACGTTCCCAACTGTGCCACGTTCAAGTCTGACACTTTCCAACTATGTAACAGTTCCGAGTACACGACCAACTCAGCCACGTTCCCAACTGTGCCACGTTCAAGTCTGACACTTTCCAACTATGTAACAGTTCCGAGTACACGACCAACTCAGCCACGTTCCCAACTGTGCCACGTTCATGTCTGACACTTCCCAACTATGGTACAGTTCCGAGTACACGACCAACTCAGCCACGTTCCCAACTGTGCCACGTTCAAGTCTGACACTTCCCAACTATGGTACAGTTCCGAGTACACGACCAACTCAGCCACGTTCCCAACTGTGCCACGTTCAAGTCTGACACTTCCCAACTATGGTACAGTTCCGAGTACACGACCAACTCAGCCACGTTCCCAACTGTGCCACGTTCATGTCTGACACTTCCCAACTATGGTACAGTTCCGAGTACACGACCAACTCAGCCACGTTCCCAACTGTGCCACGTTCAAGTCTGACACTTCCCAACTATGGTACAGTTCCGATGACATTACCAACTCAGCCACGTTCATGTCTGACACTTCCCAACTATGGTACAGTTCCGATGACATTACCAACTCAGCCACGTTCATGTCTGACACTTCCCAACTATGGTACAGTTCCGATGACATTACCAACTCAGCCACGTTCATGTCTGACACTTCCCAACTATGGTACAGTTCCGATGACATTACCAACTCAGCCACGTTCATGTCTGACACTTCCCAACTATGGTACAGTTCCGAGTGACATTACCAACTCAGCCACGTTCCCAACTGTGCCACGTTCATGTCTGACACTTCCCAACTATGGTACAGTTCCGATGACATTACCAACTCAGCCACGTTCATGTCTGACACTTCCCAACTATGGTACAGTTCCGATGACATTACCAACTCAGCCACGTTCATGTCTGACACTTCTCAACTATGGTACAGTTCCGAGTACACGACCAACTCAGCCACGTTCCCAACTGTGCCACGTTCATGTCTGACACTTCCCAACTATGGTACAGTTCCGAGTGACATTACCAACTCAGCCACGTTCCCAACTGTGCCACGTTCATGTCTGACACTTCCCAACTATGGTACAGTTCCGAGTGACATTACCAACTCAGCCACGTTCCCAACTGTGCCACGTTCATGTCTGACACTTCCCAACTATGGTACAGTTCCGAGTACACGACCAACTCAGCCACGTTCCCAACTGTGCCACGTTCAAGTCTGACACTTCCCAACTATGGTACAGTTCCGAGTACACGACCAACTCAGCCACGTTCCCAACTGTGCCACGTTCAAGTCTGACACTTCCCAACTATGGTACAGTTCCGAGTGACACCACCAACTCAGCCACGTTCCCAACTGTGCCACGTTCAAGTCTGACACTTCCCAACTATGGTACAGTTCCGAGTGACACCACCAACTCAGCCACGTTCCCAACTATGCCACGTTCAAGTCTGACACTTCCCAACTATGGTACAGTTCCGAGTACACGACCAACTCAGCCACGTTCCCAACTGTGCCACGTTCAAGTCTGACACTTCCCAACTATGGTACAGTTCCGAGTGACACCACCAACTCAGCCACGTTCCCAACTATGCCACGTTCAAGTCTGACACTTCCCAACTATGGTACAGTTCCGAGTACACGACCAACCCAGCCACGTTCCCAACTGAGCCACGTTCATGACTGACACTTCCCAACTATGGTACAGTTCCGAGTACACGACCAACTCAGCCACGTTCCCAACTGTGCCACGTTCAAGTCTGACACTTCCCAACTATGGTACAGTTCCGAGTGACACCACCAACTCAGCCACGTTCCCAACTATGCCACGTTCAAGTCTGACACTTCCCAACTATGGTACAGTTCCGAGTACACGACCAACCCAGCCACGTTCCCAACTGAGCCACGTTCATGACTGACACTTCCCAACTATGGTACAGTTCCGAGTACACGACCAATTCAGCCACGTTCCCAACTGTGCCACGTTCAAGTCTGACACTTCCCAACTATGGTACAGTTCCGAGTACACGGCCAACTCAGCCACGTTCCCAACTGTGCCACGTTCATGTCTGACACTTCCCAACTAGGGTACAGTTCCGAGTGACACCACCAACTCAGCCACGTTCCCAACTGTGCCACGTTCATGTCTGACACTTCCCAACTATGGTACAGTTCCGAGTACACGACCAACTCAGCCACGTTCCCAACTGTGCCACGTTCATGTCTGACACTTCCCAACTATGGTACAGTTCCGAGTACACGACCAACTCAGCCACGTTCCCAACTGTGCCACGTTCATGTCTGACACTTCCTAACTATGGTACAGTTCCGAGTACACGACCAACTCAGCCACGTTCCCAACTGTGCCACGTTCATGTCTGACACTTCCCAACTATGGTACAGTTCCGAGTACACGACCAACTCAGCCACGTTCCCAACTGTGCCACGTTCAAGTCTGACACTTCCCAACTATGGTACAGTTCCGAGTACACGACCAACTCAGCCACGTTCCCAACTGTGCCACGTTCAAGTCTGACACTTCCCAACTATGGTACAGTTCCGAGTACACAACCAACTCAGCCACGTTCCCAACTGTGCCACGTTCAAGTCTGACACTTCCCAACTATGGTACAGTTCCGAGAACACGACCAATTCAGCCACGTTCCCAACTGTGCCACGTTCAAGTCTGACACTTCCCAACTATGGTACAGTTCCGAGTGACACTACCAACTCAGCCACGTTCCCAACTGTGCCACGTTCAAGTCTGACACTTCCCAACTATGGTACAGTTCCGAGTACACGACCAACTCAGCCACGTTCCCAACTGTGCCACGTTCATGTCTGACACTTCCCAACTATGGTACAGTTCCGAGTACACGACCAACTCAGCCACGTTCCCAACTGTGCCACGTTCAAGTCTGACACTTCCCAACTATGGTACAGTTCCGAGTACACGACCAACTCAGCCACGTTCCCAACTGTGCCACGTTCAAGTCTGACACTTCCCAACTATGGTACAGTTCCGAGTACACGACCAACTCAGCCACGTTCCCAACTGTGCCACGTTCAAGTCTGACACTTCCCAACTATGGTACAGTTCCGAGAACACGACCAATTCAGCCACGTTCCCAACTGTGCCACGTTCAAGTCTGACACTTCCCAACTATGGTACAGTTCCGAGTGACACTACCAACTCAGCCACGTTCCCAACTGTGCCACGTTCAAGTCTGACACTTCCCAACTATGGTACAGTTCCGAGTGACACTACCAACTCAGCCACGTTCCCAACTGTGCCACGTTCATGTCTGACACTTCCCAACTTTGGTACAGTTCCGAGTACACGACCAACTCAGCCACGTTCCCAAGTGTGCCACGTTCATGTCTGACACTTCCCAACTATGGTACAGTTCCGAGTGACACTACCAACTCAGCAGCGTTCCCAACTGTGCCACGTTCATGTCTGACACTTCCCAACTTTGGTACAGTTCCGAGTACACGACCAACTCAGCCACGTTCCCAAGTGTGCCACGTTCATGTCTGACACTTCCCAACTTTGGTACAGTTCCGAGTACACGACCAACTCAGCCACGTTCCCAAGTGTGCCACGTTCATGTCTGACACTTCCCAACTATGGTACAGTTCCGAGTGACACTACCAACTCAGCAGCGTTCCCAACTGTGCCACGTTCATGTCTGACACTTCCCAACTTTGGTACAGTTCCGAGTACACGACCAACTCAGCCACGTTCCCAAGTGTGCCACGTTCATGTCTGACACTTCCCAACTATGGTACAGTTCCGAGTGACACTACCAACTCAGCAGCGTTCCCAACTGTGCCACGTTCATGTCTGACACTTCCCAACTATGGTACAGTTCCGAGTACACGACCAACTCAGCCACGTTCCCAACTGTGCCACGTTCATGTCTGACACTTCTCAACTATGGTACAGTTCCGAGTACACGACCAACCCAGCCACGTTCCCAACTGTGCCACGTTCATGTCTGACACTTCCCAACTATGGTACAGTTCCGAGTACACGACCAACTCAGCCACGTTCCCAACTGTGCCACGTTCATGTCTGACACTTCCCAACTATGGTACAGTTCCGAGTACACGACCAACCCAGCCACGTTCCCAACTGTGCCACGTTCATGTCTGACACTTCCCAACTATGGTACAGTTCCGAGTACACGACCAACTCAGCCACGTTCCCAACTGTGCCACGTTCATGTCTGACACTTCCCAACTATGGTACAGTTCCGAGTACACGACCAACTCAGCCACGTTCCCAACTGTGCCACGTTCATGTCTGACACTTCCCAACTATGGTACAGTTCCGAGTACACGACCAACCCAGCCACGTTCCCAACTGTGCCACGTTCAAGTCTGACACTTCCCAACTATGGTACAGTTCCGAGTACACGACCAACTCAGCCACGTTCCCAACTGTGCCACGTTCATGTCTGACACTTCCCAACTATGGTACAGTTCCGAGTACACGACCAACTCAGCCACGTTCCCAACTGTGCCACGTTCAAGTCTGACACTTCCCAACTATGGTACAGTTCCGAGTGACACCACCAACTCAGCCACGTTCCCAACTGTGCCACGTTCATGTCTGACACTTCCCAACTATGGTACAGTTCCGAGTGACACTACCAACTCAGCCACGTTCCCAACTGTGCCACGTTCATGTCTGACACTTCCCAACTATGGTACAGTTCCGAGTACACGACCAACTCAGCCACGTTCCCAACTGTGCCACGTTCAAGTCTGACACTTCCCAACTATGGTACAGTTTCGAGTGACACTACCAACTCAGCCACGTTCCCTACTGTGCCACGACCAACATAACCTAACCAAACCAGAACTAACAGATGGCCTGCAGCACAGTTGGTCGGAAAGGAATCTGAAAGGTATCTGAAGGGAAGTGCCAGACTTAAGAGCGAAGGATACCTTTACGTCAAAAACCACAGCAAATTTTCATTTTTTAATTATATCTCAAGATTGCAACAAAAAATCGAAAATCTGAGTCAACAGCGCACTGTGTTTTGGGAAGCATAACCATTAGCGTAGTTATTTTGATTATTAAATCGATAGTTAATAATAAATTTAATTAGAAATAAAAACCATACTGATTATAATGTAAGACACAATTTAGAGCATTCATTATGTAGGGCTTACCAAACCACAGTGCGCTGTTGATTCAGATTCTCGATTTTGCCATTCTTGAGATATTATTTAAAAATGAAACTTTTGTGCGATTTTTGTCGTAGAGGTATCGTTTCTATCCTTCCCTGTTAATTGGGAAGTGTCAGAGACGAACTTGTCACAGATAACATGCTTACGGTCGAATTAGATACAAATGTCGAGGTGCACCGAAGGTATACGAAATAGAAAGATAATTGGTCATCTTTAGCGAACTGTTCCGACCGATTCGTCCGCATACAACTTCTTAAACGGATTCAGTTTGGATAAATTTAACTTGGACCAAACTCGCCAGAAATGGCGACTTCTCAAAGCACAAAAGCACAAACATAAGTCAGAGATTTAATTCCATTTCACATGCAAGTCTTTCATAATTGATTAGATTACACACATTCATTTTACGTCACTCGGTGGTAACAGCAAGACTGTAATTCGGGAGGTCGCTGGTTCGATTCCGGCCACTGGCACTCCTGACCGAAGATTCTTTTTCGAGGATTTAACCCACATGATCAACGAGCCACACAACATAATAACTACTACTACTTATACTACTAATAATAATAATAATAATTATAATATTAATAATAATAATAATAATAATAATAATAATAATAATAATAATAATAATAATAATAATAATAATAATAATAATAATTATAATAATAATAATAATAATAATAATAATAATAATAATAATAATAATAATAATAATAATAATAATAATAATAATAATAAGCACTCAATAAATTCAAAGTTGTTCTTAATCGGCCTTGTTGATTCTGGCATTTGTCCGCAGGTGTTTGCACTGTCCAATTACTGATTCATATGTTTCGTATTGAAATATAGATCTTTGATTGGTTATCGCTCACTTGTCGATGGTGTTCGAAGTCTACAGGGTTGGTTTAGTCACTTTAAATTAAAGTCCCCCACTGCAAATCAGTTTAGTTACTGAGTGGGTAGACTCTAAATGTGATTATTTTTTTTTTTATTTAATAATAATAATAATAATAATAATAATAATGATAATAATAAAAATGAACCTGTGTGAACCGGGTATAAGAGAAACGTACAAATTTGCTCCTTATTAAAAGTATAATTTCCATAATAGAAGGAAGAATCGGTCCCAGTTTTTGACATTGGGGTGTTTCATAAGATGTTTACTACGAGGGAAATTGAAAGGAAGTACTAGTTTGCATTTATATTCACATAAACAATAGTTTAATTTAGTTAACATAGGAACAAATGAAGGTAGATAATTTTAGCAGACACAAATAAGGTCATTATAGGCGTAGATTTAGTTCATATTATTCATTACTCATAATTTACCAAGATTATATGAATAAAGTTAGATGTATTAGCAGTTGTACGTAAGCACTTATCAATCTTTTCAGAATTGATAGGACTTTTCGTCTTTGAAATCTTTAAAGTAATTGGAAATTTACGAGAGGCAGTCCACTAAATTGCCGCTAACAACCCGCGTGGTTCTGGAGTTCGACGAGACCCTACCAGGGGAATCGCGAGAGGACTCGTATCAAGGACGTTAAAAGGAAATACTATGATACATGGATAAATTTTGAAGTGAACTTTCAATCAAGCTGGGAGGTGTACCGACTGAGTGCATTGTCTTTTCGGAACAACAAAACGAACTTTGACAGCTGTTATAGGGAATAAAGGTGACAGATAATGACGTGAACATTAACATACCGGAGAATATTTGAAATAGTTTAAACTTATGAGAGTGAATCCTTCGAGACAGTATCCATCCTGACTTGGTTTTCGTGGTTTTTCATTATCCATAAAATATAATTACTAGGGTGGCTTCGAGAAATCGGCCACGACCGTACAAATAGTAACACGACGCAAAGAAGGCACACACGAGGACGACGCAAAGAAGATCATAATATACAGTATATACTATAAACAAGTACTAATAAGACAGTAATGACTGAAGTTGAACAAGATACCTCATGGAAATACTCGACATTACATCCGTATTGTCCGTATAACATGTAAACACCGGCTTTGACCGAGATTGATGACTGTTTAAACTAGTTACATGTGATTAGTGAAGTTAAATAAGGTAGACACATGGAAATACTTAGGGCCTACATTACGTCCATAAAACATGTTAACGATGGTTTTGACCGAGACTGTAAGACTGTGATACATTCAATGAAATAATAACAATAATAATAATAATAATAATAATAATAATAATAATAATAATAATAATAATAATAATAATAATAATAATAATAATAACATTAATAATAACAATAATAATAATAGTAATAATGATAATAATTACAATAATAATAATAATAATGATAATAATAATAATACTAATAATAATAATAATAATAATAATAATTATAATAATAATAATAATAATAATAATAATAATAATAATAATAATAATAATAATAATAATAATAATAATAATAATAATAATAATATTAATAATAATAATAATAATAATAATAATAATGATAATAATAATAATAATAATAATAATATTAATAATATTTAAGCGAGCGAAACGAGCGTCTCCACTTGACACTTATAGGGGTTCTCACCCGCTAGATTTATTTTTTACCTTATGATCTACTGCACCACACCAATCGATAATGAACCATTTAACATCGAGAGTTGAAACCTGTGAATTGTTATTAATTAATGAAATATCTGGTTAACTGCCGCGGCGACTGTTGCACGAGCGTGGTGTCAGCCGGCTTTTGGTGCGAGTGTACTCCACTCGACACCGCATAGCAGACCGCGTTCATTGCGCATGCGTTGACTATTTCCCCTCCCAATACTTCTCTCTCTCTCTCTCTCTCTCTCTCTCTCTCTCTCTCTCTCTCTCTCTCTCTCTCTCTCTCTCTCTCTCTCTCTCTCTCTCTCTCCTCTCTCTCTTCTCTCTCTCTCTCTCCTCTCTCTCTCTCTCTCTCTCTCTCTCTCTCTCTCTCTCGTGGGTGTACGGGTGAAGCTTAGTTTTCCCATGTGCGTGCATTCTCGTGTATGGTGTGTAACTGTGTGTCTTGTACGGGGATTTTCTATATTGTAAATAATATAATGCCGTGTTGTTATGTGTACGGTTGCAACAACAAAGGGACAAAGGATGATGATCCTCTTCCTTCAAGTGGACTGAATGAAAATTGAAATTGAAACCGGCGAAACAGTTGTTTTTTTCACTAGCAACTAGCAACTGCCACACCCGCTTTGCAAAAATCTATATTATTATTATTTAGGTATATGTTATGTAGGCTTCCGTGTAATGTAATGCTACCTTCAATGCAAAAAGATTAAAAACAATGATACCTATTAAATACTTTACTATGGTCACGGAGAAGAAATAAGTTAAAGTTTAGATCAGTCAGGTAAAACTTGCACGGATGTCTCTTCAAATGGAATAAACCCAGTATATTTGCCCGACACATCCGGAAACCGTTACCTTATTTTATTCACTACGAAAGCAGGTATAATAACGCGGTTGTGTTTGCCCAGAGCTGTGTTTGAGTTAATCCAATACACAAACTGTCGGTACGCCTAAATGCCGCCATAAATTGTTTGGTACTGGTTCGATAGAATACGATTTCTTTTACTTCTTTCAGTTGCAATTAGTATGAAATCAAAATTAAGTTATCAAATATTTGGTGGTCCGTAATGCACACGTTGTCTTCTAACATACTTCTCACAGCCGGTATTTTCGCACAACAAATACATTCGGCGACTGTGGGCATAACTGAACATTCGTCACATTTGCACCAATTTTCCTTATTGTTCCTATCGCCATCGCTAATACTTTCAATAGACTCTTTGGCTTTCTCTATTTCTGCCAATTCTGCTGCTGAATATTCGGGCTCAAACTGGTACACAGCAGTAGCCATCGAGAAATATGGTAGGCAAAGTGTTACAATTACGAGACGATGCAATGCAAACCCGTCACCTCGACTGACTGACGCTGCCTGCCCCTCCTTCCACTCGTTTCCCCTCCTCCGAGTATCGCGTGACTGGAAGTGCTGATGTGCACAGCAACGCTCAAACGAAATGGAGCACCCGATTACACATCTTTATTTTGTACCTGAACGGAAGCTCCGATTACAAAACCAAAATATACGAATACGCAGAAAAGAAAGACGCAGCGAAAGTATTACATCATTTTTTTTTGGAGCAGAATCCTCAAAGGTCCCAAGGCATACAGGTCGTCCCAATGCCATTTCTTATGGGAGATTTTCGCCAATGGGACCTAGCTCTCGAAAATCACTAACTTTGATATTTTTTCCCGGGTTATGGTGAACCCGATTTCTTTTCATTTACTCGCTAATTTCGTAGCTAATCAGCCTTAGTTAAACATATGTGTTTGGTGTAGCGGGTGAGAAACCCCTTTATGGCACTTCATTCTGTTTTTTTTTTTTTTTTTTTTTATGTCTGTTGATAGCGGTCGAACGGAAAGTCCGATCAACTTGAAATTTGGACCATCCACAAGCCTCGATGTGGATTGAAGGTGTATAGTTTTGAGGCAAAATCGTTTGAAAAGTTACAAAGTTACACCATAGTTACTGCAAATATTTTCCTGAAACAAAATGGCGGCAAAATGTGAGATAGCTATATTTTTTAAACTTAAAAAAAAAAAACTTTTAAAAAAAATATTTTTCTGAAACACAGTAACAGAAAAATGTGAGGTAGCTATCTTATAGTACATTTTTTTTTGGTCACGAATATACTAATTTAAACGCGATCGGATACGTATACGAGGTAGAAATTACATTTCTATTGCTGTCAATAACTGTTAGTAACGGTGGCGGACCGCGGCGAAAACAAGACACCGAAAATTCTAAGCAACGTACACTGCAAGACGTCCAACAATGTCGGGAAGTAGCTATGTAAATTAGAAAAAAATTTGCAATGCGCATCCTTGAATTGTTGTTATTTGCTGTTTTTATTATCTTTGAGATCTTTTCGCCAGAATGTTCGTAGATATGGACGCGCTCGCTTATCAACGCGTCAAACAGAGCGTTTTCCTAGTAATAATTAATGTTCCGTATTGTCCTACCAGCGAGCGGCTGGATCGCCTGTTCATGGGTTCTGCTTCTCTCCAGTTGACTGGCTTTTATGAAACCACTCGTTTTACGAGCCCTTCACAGGAACCTAAGAGATCTTAATGAAGCGCTGATTACGGAGAAATTTCATCGCTGTCTTTACAAAAAACACGAAATGTTGCCAAGTTGATCATTACGAGTGAGCGAAGTATCCAATGTACTTATCAACATCACACTCACACACGTCCTTGTTATACAATGTTTTATTAAGCGAGCGAAGCGAGCGTCTCCACTAGACTCTTATGGCACTTCGTTCTGTTTTTGTTTTGTTTTGTTTTTATGTCTGTCGATAGCGGTCGAACGGTGAGTCCGATCAACTTGAAATTTAGACCATCTACAAGCTTTGATGTGGATTGAAGGTGTATAGTTTTGAGTCAAAATCGTTTCAAAAGTTACAAAGTTACACCATAGTTACTGCGAAAAAAATTCTGAAACAAAATGGCGGCAAAATGTTTGATCGCCAGATTTTTCTAAAGATTTGTCCGGTTACGAATATGTTCATTTTATGGCGATCTGATTAATATTGGCAAAGTTACACATAAGTTACTCGAAAATATATTTCTGAAACACAGTAACGGCAAAATTAGAGGTGGCTATCTTATAGTAAATTTTTGTCCGGTCACGAATATACTAATGTAAACGCAATCTGATACGTATAAGAGGCAGAAATTACATTTCAAATGCTGTCAATAACTGTTAGTAACGGTGGCGGACCGTGTTGAAAACATGACCACGTAAATTCTTAGCAACGCACATGGCACTGCGTTCAACAATATCGGGAAGTATAATAGCTATGGAAATTAGAAAACATTTTGTAATGCGCATTCTTGAATTGTTGTTATTTGTGGTTTTTTTAGCATTGAAAAATTTTTCGCCAGAACGTTCGTAGATATTGCTCGTTGATAAGCGAGCGCGTCAATATCTACGAACGTTCTGGCGAAAAGTTTTCAAATTGCGATTACATTAGTATATTCGTGACCGGACAAAAAATTACTATCAGATAGCCATCTCACATTTTGCCGTTACTGTGTTTCAGAAATTTATTTTCGAGTAACATCCACTTGGGGATAACTCATTGCTGTTTCTTCGGTCTCGATCAAGGACTCCAGGCAATTGACTAAATCCGATTTCTTACCCCAACGTAGTTGCCCTAGATTTGAGAGCGCAGGAGGTGCGGCAATTGGTTCTTATGTCTAAAGAATTCTTCTAGATCTCCATCTCTTGTCTGACAAGCAATGTACATTCTACTGAACAGGTTACAGTCATTCTTTAGTGCAGATAATTTCATCTTGTTAGCACTCAGCATCTTCTTTGAGCATTTAATGAAAAGTCCGATTAACTTGAAATTTGGACCATCCACAAGCCTCGATGTGGATTGAAGGTGTATAGTTTTGAGGCAAAATCGTTCGAAAAGTTACAAAGTTACACCATAGTTACTGCAAAATATTTTTCGGAAACAAAATTGCGGCAAAATGTGAGATAGCTATATTTTTTACAGAGTTTCCCGGTCACGAATATGTTCATTTTATGGCGATCTAATAAGTATTGGGAAAGTTACACAAATGTTACTCGAAAATATTTTTCTCAAACGCAGTACCTAACGGCAAAATGTGAGGTGGCTATATCATAGTAAATTTTCGTCCGTTCACGAATATACTACTAATATAAACGCGATCTGATACGTATAAGAGGCAGAAATTACAAATCTATTGCTGTCAATAACTGTTAGCAACGCACATTGCACTACATTCAACAATATCGGAAAGTATAATACCTATGGAAATTAGAAAATTTTTTGCAATGCGCATGCATGAATTATTGGTTTATTGTTGTTTTTAATAGCTTAAAAAACGTTTCGTCAAAAAGTTCGTAGATATGGACGCGCTCGCTGATCAACGCGTCAAACGCCCATCGAGGGACCAAAAATTACATAATCGCAACAATTGCGTTGCCTTAAAACTTACTTTATCTCTGTACATATTGCTCAAATCAACTTCAAATAAGAAGCAACGTCACCAACAGAACATGACGCTTATTTCATATCATCAGAGTAAACGTGAATTTCAGAACGGTTTATGTGTTATGAGGGTTTATATACTGGAAGGTCATTCAAGTTTCTTACATAAATAACTAAAAATAGATAACCGTAAAACAAATGAAGCTCAAACATTTAATACTAATCGAACACACATGAATACAAAGATTTTTTAGATAAATGTGTTTCTAAAATAAATATTGTAGCCCCAAACAATTATTATCCGAACCTCTGCAAAGTGAAACTTAAACTTGAACTTAAAGTTAAGTTAGGTACTTAAGCTCGTGGCTCCGCCCTCAAAAATGATCCTTAGTACGGTATCTTCCTCTGAGGAAAGTTTGGTGCTTTTATCACAAAGTGCACAATCATTGTGCTTTTGATTGTACAAATTTTTAAATGTAACTTTTGTACTATTATGAATAGAGGCATGTAGGCCTAAGCATCCACATATTTAGTTTAAATCTAACAGTAGCCTAGACCTAACATAAGGATTTATGGACTACACGGTGAAAACTGTTCTAAAAAATATTATGCATTATAATTTAACCTGTAAATGTTTACATATTATGTCTCCTATATAAATAAATATATAAATAAATAAATGAATGAATGAATGAATGAATGAATGAATGAATGAATGAATGAATGAATGAATGAATGAATGAATGAATGAATGAATGAATGAATGAATGAATGAATGAATGAATGAATGAATGAATGAATGAATGAATGAGTGAGTGAGTGAGTGAGTGAGTGAGTGAGTGAGTGAGTGAGTGAGTGAGTGAGTGAGTGAGTGAGTGAGTGAGTGAGTGAGTGAGTGAGTGAGTGAATGAATAAATAATAATAAAAAAAAAATCAGCAGAAGTGCCATAAGAGTCTAGTGGAGACGCTCGCTTAATTATGGTCATCATTTTAGAATCGAAATTCTGTTCGGGACTTTGTATTTCTTTACTTTTCAAGTTTAATGAACATGTCATTGTAAAAGCAAAATGATGACATACTTAGCCTTATCCCCAAACATAATTTCAGTAACGTGTTTGCGCTTTGTTAAAAACAAAAAAATGAACTGATCTTTAAAAAAATGTAATATGTCTTTTTAGACCAAACTAATCCACAGAACATGTAGTTGAACCTCTCATCTCGCACGACTAACTTTCCTCAAAATCAATATCGGAACGTTTGCCGTAGCTTTTAAATTTGTATTTACATTTTCATTTTGGCTAAAAGATCGAACACTTTGCAAACTTGCATTTTCATCTAATTCAAAATCCATTAGCAAAGTTAGATAACACACGAATCAAACTTCTATTACGACTTTTATGTTAGTACTTGATTTTTAATGTATGTTGTAGTTGTTATCGTAATGCAATGCATATCATTAAACGATAAGCCATAGCTCGCTAGTCGCTATGCACGAATGTACAAAATCATATTTTGGTCGTGAACAATTTCGCGGTCGTTAAATTTGTATCGACAAATTTTATGGGTGTACAGTTTTTTGTTAGCGTTGGATAGTGCACATGCAATGGTGCATTGACTGATTTCATGTGAAGCCATCTTTAGTTATAGGATTAAGTATTCCGATCTTATTCTGGGCTCGGGTAAAATATGTTCAAGTAACTCTTCCTGTCGTCCGAGGCGAGTTGAAGAGCCGATGCTTTACAACCTATAGTATAGTTGATCGTGGATCATTATAGCTTTAATTAGTTGAGAACGCAACACTGAAGATGTGATGTGAACTGTAGCTACGATGAAGTTTGTTACGAACTAACAGGGTTCAGGTATTGTAATCGTTCAAGTCGTTTTTTTTATAATATAATTCATATGTTCCTTAATATTGTTTTTGCATTTTTGTGGAGTATTTATTTTATTTTGGAAATAAAATGATAACAAACTGAAATTGAATTTGGAAACTTATTAAATAATCTTTTATTGCTAACAAATTTACAACCGTAACAAGACCGTGTGTACAAGGAAGTTGTACACAGCAATCAATGTATTGAAGGGGCATTTCATTCAATAGATCTAGTTGTTCTTAAAGAAAATGTGACAATGCGATTAGCATTATTATACTTTCTCAGATGATGAAGACAAGGAATAATACACCGATTAAAAGAGATAGATTGTTAAAATTTAGAGATTTGTGTCGCAAAATGAAGTAAATTATAGCAACCTGTAGGTTTTTACGCCTTTTAAGAGTGATGAATAGTGAGTGATACGTGAAAAAAGCATTTTCAATTGTCATTTTATAGCGTTTTCTAGCATCTATTTTTTTTGCCAAAATTAAAAAACTTGAGAATGAAGTTTTCTCAAATTTTATTTTTAAGTCATGTCATACTATTAAAATTAAAATCAACCAAATTGCATTTATCATAAACAAAGTATAATAACTATGTTAAATATAATAAAATAGGAACAGAAAAACCTTAGTTTCTACTGAAAAATAGCGCTTTGTAGTATCTATACACAAAACGCTATTTTCACGTATCTCTAGTGATGAATAAATGAATGAAGCATTGTTTACCAGGTAAATAGACACGAACCTACCGTGATGCATGCGTGCTGACGTGATGCACTCTAGTCTCCCTACCAGCAGCCCAGCCTGTTTGCTGTGTCCGCCCTCCGTTAAGCTGCTCCTACCTTGCGGAACACCCGATTTTGGTCTGTTTAAGTTGCTTTATAAAATAATTTTAAATTGATTTAAAAGAAAATCAAAATAAGTCGTCCTATAGAGAGTATAATGCTCTTTCCTTTGAATTGTTTTTTTATTTCAATAAATATTTCCGTTTTTCAGATGTTCTTAGTTAGGTGTGAACAGTGTCCAGCGACATCACATTACAAAAGATAATAAAGAACATCTGAAAAAACGGAAGGATAAGAAAGAACACTTAATTCTCTACAGGATGACATATTTTGATTTACATTTGGGACAATTTAAACACATATTTAAGCAATTTTAACGGGCTGAAATCGTGAGTTGCGCAACCTTGCGCAGCCTTAAAATGATTCAAATTTGTCATGTTGTACAACAAAATATATCGTCACGTCATCAACAATACTTAGCGCTCTTTCTTAAGAATTTTTCAAGGACACATTACTTGATTGTTTTTCTATTAAAGTTACAACTTACAAGTGTAGAGATGTATTTTATTGCGTATTTCTTTGCCAATGCTGTATTATTTTGTGGAAAAAGTTGCTAACTTCAGGATGGATTATTATCTGTCCCTTTGTCTTAAGCTTCCTCTCTGAAGTGTACATATGCTTTTAGTCTGCCAAACCAAACCAACACACATTAAACTTGTCTGGAGATCATGGGTGTGATAGAAAACAGCGGATATGACGCTATTACTACTGTCGTCACACAGAATTGTGCCGACTTGCGACGAACTATAGATAAGAAACTCTTAGAACCACGACTGTCTCTGCCAAATATTTACATTCTCGTGTTACAATGCGTAAAGGTGTGTCCTTATCAGCAATAACATGGTTCAGGTTACCCACCCAATGACGAATGACTCAACTGTGCTCTCGCCGACCCTAACCTAGGCTACACGATGCACCCCCATGTTTAGTTAAGGGGGTGGGGTGCTGTGGGAGTGGGAATGATTCAAACCTCCGGTTGGATTATTTCAATAAATATTAGCTGTTATCGACACAGGGGCAGCTGTTCCTTCATATGTGTCAACTTAGTTCGCAACTATGCGTCTTGTTTTCATAGATTTACAACTTGTATAGAAATGATCAGTTGTACGTGATGCGTACATACAACTCTGAACTCACTATTGCCTCGCTCTGCTCTACACTACTGTTTTTTGCAAACAGCGCGAATCTGTTTTTTCATTGTGCTTCTAGTACACTTGTGTACTGTTACACGTATCAATTATCATTATGTTTTTAAAACACATTGGAGTACGCCGGTTCGATACGCCATTCGTAATACTAAATCAAGGTGTTTTCTAGTTTGTCTTCGGTTAAATGGCGAATGCTGGGATGAGGCCATGAATATTAGCCTTTTCACATTCCTATTCAACTAAATTCATACCTTTACCTAGTTAGTCATCCAAATAGGGGTGGGTAGGTAAATTATACGAGAATTATTATTAACTATTGTTAAATTATACTGTAAATGTTCTGTTTCGATGAAAATCCTTGGTCTAAACCATGTTTCTGCAGACATCTAACTGATTGGTTGATATTTAGGTAGAGTGGGTCCCATATTTTTGCAACTCAGCTGATCGGGACGGTGACTGGGTGAAATATGAAGATGAAGATGTTTGGAGGAAAGAGGAAAAACAATAGGGGATGAAACTGGAAAGGGGAGGACGTGGTCTGTTTTTCGTCTGGCTTTAACTTGTCACTAGAAAGCCTGATGTCGTGAACTGGCGCCTGATAAAGTGTTGCATGGGTAGGTCACTCAGGGAAGTAGTGTTAATAACTTCGTTGAGATTTGTAAAACGAGTTAAGAGCGCATCAACTATACGTAAGTGCACTTTGCAAGTAGCTTGGAAAAGTCGTCTCTAGACAGAGACGCAATAAATAGCTCACCTGACTTCAAAATGAAATCGAGTAAGTGTACTTACAATTGAAATACGCTCAGTACGACGGTACGGTGAGCTATGGAAGGGATAAGAATTGCTAGAGAAGTTCGTAAGAATGGATTTATTTTACAGTAAATTTCGTTTTTGAATTGAAATATTTCGGTTATACGCAGTAAGAGCTGTAGGTTGCAACGGTTTTATCCAGATATTGAGTATTTCATTTGCGTAGCTTTTCATGCACAATTTGTATATGGATGTCTTACCGGTAAAAATTTTAAATATGCTCTTATTCAGGGTGCCTTGAGACACTAGGGCTATTTCCATTTTTTTCAGAACTAAGATGATTTTGTGTGTACACCGGCCGGATTAAAAAAAGTCTTGTGATACAAATATCTGATTTTTTGTATTTTTCGTAAAAAGAGAACAAATAAAGTTTATTAATTTCGGGTTCTTTCCACCGATTCATGCAAATGTCAGTGTTTTGGCGGTGATTAAATTTTTACATTTTCTGGTTTAAAAATTGATCAATTCATGCTCATTCTGTGAGATAAAATGATTAAACAATCCTATCCCTGGTAAAAATTTCAGTTGGTGACCAATTGGTATTTGGATGAAAATCAACTGATCTGAATTGATATCAGTTGATGTCAATTGATGTCAGTTGGTGTCAATTGGTACTGCCTTTTGGTACCAGTTGATGTAGCTGATGTCAATTGGTACTGTCTGTTGGCGCCAGTTGATGTAGAAATATATCAAGAGGTATTGTCAATTGTCGTGGGAATCAGTTGGTAGGTACAGCTTGGACTCAAATGATGTCAGTTAATGCCAATTGTATAATTCGACATCAACTGATTATAATGTGTCAATTGTTTGGGTCACTTGATAAACTAAGTAAGCGGTCGGGGTTATCAATTGACACTCTGTAAACTTGGAACGCTGCAAGCATGAATATAATTTAAATATTTAAATTTAAATATTAATTTAAAATGTTTCATTAATAAACAAATAATAAATAAATGTAAATTCTACCGGTACGTTTAAGTTAAAATTAAAGGCATTATTTATATTTATTTATTTCGTATAAATTTATTTTAGAAATGATTATATTAAAATTAATAATTTAATTAGACCTTTAATTTATTTATGAAATTATGAAATTACGTATTGTTCGCATATACATTAAAATATTAAAATAAACACATTTTTTAGTTCGCTGTTCCTGGGGCAGGTAGGATAACCAAGTCTCCCCCCCCCCCCCCCCCCCCCAAGTCTCCCTAAGTCAAAACTAAGGCATTTAGGCTGATTATATAGGCCTAGTATTTATCACACAGGCAATTAGCACTTTAAAAGAACATTTGGTAGTACGCACAACGCTTTAACGCTCTGAGTAACGAGTAGGCAACGCACTACATTACATGCACCCTAAAGAAAACTCGGGCTGAGATTAAACAAAAATGTCAGTGTCCTCTGAATAACAAGCTCGCTTCACACGTGATGCTAGAATGACCCGATCGTAATGGAATGCGGTGCCTGCCTGAATGCATGCCTTTCACTATAGGCCTACGTAGGGGGTAGGGGTGGAACATTTAAACGTTTAAACGTGGGAGTGGCTTTAAACGTTTGTACGTTTTACGCCTCGTTTAAACGTGTGTACAGAAGTGTTTGTACATAAGATAAGAAACAAATATTTTACAACGGAGCGTACTGCAGTACTAGTCTACTATTATAGTTTTTTCTAGCAACAAATTGTAATTTTACCCAATGTTTCGGAACTTTTCGGTAATTTACTGCAAAGGTAATCTTATTCATCTCGTGGAAGGGGATAGAGCGAATAAAACGTTTAAACGCGAGTTTTAAAAACGGTTTCACGTTTAGGCTTTTAAACGTATTTGCCCATCCCTAATAGGGGAGGGGGTTGGTGCACTACCTGGCGACTGATACGAGATGAATCAGGCTTGGACAAGAAAACACGTTCATTATTGGGAAAACCTAACGCGTTACCGCTAACGCGCTACTTTCATTAAGTTACTCCCCAACGCTGGATACCGGTAGGCGTAAATAGTACAGTGGTGATACCAGCTAAGAATTTGTGTTGCTGGGGTTTGAATGCCATGTAACCGTTTATATAACAAGCTTGAATTAGTTTTTTTTTATTTTTGAACCGCAGAAGATGTTATTTTGTTTGATTACTGGCGGGTAGCAAGTGTTAGGCCTACGGAATTAAAATAATTGAGCTAGCGATGTAAAGTAAGAGAGAAATACACTAAATTGTCAAGTTGAGTTGTCTTCAGTAGGATTACTGTTATCTTCTTAAAAATGACTGTAATTCCGTGCTTTTGTCATCATCGTATCAAGAAGATAGGGCCTATGGCTATACATAAATAAGATTAAAGTCTATTAAGCCTACATCTCAACTCGACACTCATGTCGGCTCAAACCAAGAAGCACTACCAGTACTCGTACATATCTAAGTGTTAACACTAGTTTTTTTTTCATGCGGGTTTTTTAAATTCTTTCTATACACCTTCAATCCACATCAAGGCTTGTGGATGGTCCAAATTTCAAGTTGATCGGACTTTCCGTTTGACCGCTATCGACAGACATTAAAACAAAAAAACAGCTTGAATGCCATAAAAGACTAATGGAAACTAATAATCTAAGACATGAGAAAACAATTTACCGACCATCAAATTCTCGTGTAGGCCTATTCAAGTTTGGATCGTTTAATTCGATTTTGTTTATTGATTATTAATTTTTTTTCTGAGTCTGTTTTCCATTTCCAATTCTTAACTTTTATCATTTCATAACTGTTTCGTTTAACATTTTCTAATTCTGTTTCTCTCTCCCTTTTTGTTCTTTTTTGTTTGTAGTAGGCCTACATTATCTTACTTCCTTTTAACAAATTTATGTTTGTTTCTGTTCTAGCCTAGACTATATATTTTGTCTTATGGTATTATTTAAATTTATATAGCCTAGCAATTTTTTTTTACTTCATTATTTTCATTTTGTTTGTTCTTTTTTCAACCTAGTAGCCTACAGTAGGCCTACTTGTTTTGTTATTGTTGCTATTTTTTATTTTTCCATTATTAATTTTATCTATAATTCTACTTATTAGCCCTCCTTTGTAAAGCAGTTTTGTAACTATATAGGCCTAAACATTAAATACAAATAAATATGTCTTAATAAAACATGCACTTTTTTCACGATTTAATCTAATCTGCGGTTTGTGCTGCTGTTCCCATAGCTTCCTTTCACTTACTTTACTGCTATCATTTTCACTCACACTACCCGCCTGAAAAGGGCTAGTTATTATTCCTTAGATTATGGTGTTATCTTTTTTGATTGTTTTTAAGGTAAGACTGGGATTTGTCCAACTCATATTAGCAATTGTAAACCAAACGAACACTATACGACTCGCAAATAGGCAAACGCTGCCGGAAGATTTGCATGCCCACTGAACGCGTATGGTCTCTGGCATACACAGCACTGTGCACGCGTTATCGGCTGGCGGCTACACTCAGATACCAGACGCTCTGGAGAAAAGACGTATATGGTATATTGGTACTATTGAGAATACCATCTCCAATCCATTTTTTATCTTTTCCTCCCTCGGAAAAAATTAAACAACTGTTAAAGATGATAACTTCTCACATTTTTTATTTCGTTTTTGTTTTAGACCTATTCACTCTTCTTAGGTTATCTATGCTGGGCAGCAGAAGCAGAAAGCAGGAGCTAAAATGTCCATATTAAAAGGTCATACTAGGCCTATATTATGTGTATAATGTTTATACAGTTTTGCCTCAAATGAAGCATTTATTTATTGAATTGTATTTATTTATCTATTATCTATTGTAGGCATATGTATTTATTTATTTATTTTTTATTTATTTATTTTTCTAGTTTTTATTTGTTTATTTGTGTATTTATGTATTTGACTTGTAGACACAACCTGATTTCTAATTAGTTATTGGTATCCAACTGACCCCTGAATAGCTGCCTGACAGATGATCACCACTAGCAGGTTTATTTGCTAGTTACCAATTGACAGAAGATCTACAAAACCAATTGATGACCACTGACCAGTTGTTACCAATTGGCGGCCCTTTGAGCAATTGGCAATTGGCGTTCCAATTATCAAAGGGCCGTCAATTGGTACGGCTAATTGATATATTACCAATTGATGGCCAATTGACCGCCATTTGATCAACTGACCAACTGGTCAATTGGCCGGCTAATTGATATATTACCAATTGATGGCCAATTGACCGCCATTTGATCAACTGACCAACTGACCAATTGGTCAATTGGCCGGCCAATTGATATATTACCAATTGATGGCCAATTGACCGCCATTTGATCAACTGACCAATTGGTCAATTGGCCGGCTAATTGATATATTACCAATTGATAGCCATTTGACCGTCATTTGATCAACTGACCAATTGGCGTTCCAATTATCAAAGGGCCATCAATTGGTCATTTATCAATAAACCACCAATTTATATTTTTACCAAGGATATATTTCAGTGTTATCGTCATTCGCGAAATTTACGGACTTCCATGAATTGCAGATAATATAGTCTCTCTGTGGTTCCCCGTGTTTCTGGCGCAATGTTTCGTCATTAGGTATCCAATATTAGTGAGGTACGCCCGTACATTTCACAATCAAATGCCATTTTAAAGACTTAATGTTCTACCTAGCTATCTACTTGAAACCGATAGAGGTGGCTCAGCGGTAAGACGCGAGACTCTAATTCGGGAGGTCGCCGGTTCGATTCCGGCCACCGGCAGTCCTGACTGAAGGTTTTTTCCGAGGTTTTCCTCAGTCGTAAAAGCGAATGCTGGGATTGAGTCATACTATCAGCCCTCGGAAAATCCTTCCCAACTATCCAAACACCCTAATAACCTAGTTAGTCACCTGAACAAAACAACGTGCATGAGATAGACTAGAAACACATCGTGTATGGTTAGTGTTGTCACGCTATCTATCGGCAACCAGCAGACAGCGCTACAACTCTCTACTCTATCTTTACAATTCCATCTCGACCTCCGAAATCGGCAATTCCAACGTTTTGTTCATGTTTTTTCTCTTTCATCTTTTCCTCTTTTTCTGTTTTCTCAGGGGAAGGGGAAGTTGTGAGAGGAGTGGAAGCTGCTATAAGAGAATTATTTCGGTGAATTGGCAAAAAAGCCGCTTTTATTTCCCCATGTGTTACAGATTTCAACTTTATCTGATACAAACTGTAACTTGGTCTATATTAACTTATTCTTGGATCCTTACTTGTCACTAATATCTATCGCGACAAGAGTTCCTGTTTCCCACTTATTTAGCTCGACAATTGCGGTACCACAGTTCGCATTTCGCGTTTTTCGTATTTCAACATCGTAGAAATGTAGTCGCAAGTTTGGTTGGGGAACGGGGGTTTCCCCCCCTTGTGGGACGCTCATGTACTTAGCATCGTGTACAAAGCTGTCGTTTACAGTTTACAGTTAAAGCTCTCTGTCCCATTGGAGAGTACATAGATCACAGATCTTTTGCATTTGCTCTTTACTTTCAAACTGAAAACATTGATGTATAAAATGGTTCGTGGTACAATAAAACTAAAGTGTCTTTGATTTTGCTTCGATACGTTTACAGTGTTTTGCTCTCGGTTCGTATGTTTGCTTGACGGTTGATTTTAGGAAGGAAGCCATTGGTTCAGTGATGCGATCAAGCAAATCACACAACTGACAAACTTAAAATTGCCAACGACGTTTGGACGCAAATGCTTTGCGTTCCTTATTTCTTGAAATTGAAAAGAAAATGTAAATCCCGAAAAAACAATTTATACAAGCCGACAGTAATTGGTCGACGTTATTTAAATCAAAGCCCCAATTTAAAATACAACTTGTAAGAAACTGTGCTCTTGTTAGTGTTTAGATTGGTTTTTCATATCTATGTTAAGGGTAAAGGGTACGTAACTCGCTAAGTGGACGGTTTTTATTGATTCCTTAATTGATAACACTTCAAGATGTTCAAAAAGTCAAAAGTATCTAAATTATCGAATTAATTAAAGAAATAAAAATCGTGACAATTGGAATATTTGAAAGATTTTAGGTTCGTTGTTTAGCACACAAAAACAAATTGCTTATAGGAATCACTTTTTCAGTATCAATAAAAAACCTTTATTGTTGGGTGGTTTAATATTGCGAGCTATACCCATTGCTGTTGTTTTGTTTCTGCTCCAAGACCCTATGAGACTTGGGTACCGGTAGATGTTTAATTCTGATTGGCTTAATGCAGCTAATGGTAGAAGACCAGGGTTGGCGGTAAGCTGAGCTTTCGACCAGGCTGAATGCATAATATAACCTCTGCTTTGAGCACGGACCGTTACTTCGTAAGCAAACACTTCCAAGCGCACGACGAATACATTGGTCTACAAAGCGAGCATAACCAAACATGTGTACTATACAAAGACCTTTACTATTAATATTTAATATAGGTGGTGGGTTTGTTTTATATGAAAAATACAGTTAAACACTACCGGTAACTTTATAACTTGTAACTTGTAAATGTAAAATGAGCATTGATTAGCATTTTGTAAATAACTATGTGAAATTGTTCTTTTTATTACGAATTTTGACTGTGGTTTTGCTGGCAATAATTACACAAACTTGCATGAATTTCATGCAAAATGTAATGTTTTAACATTATTTTATGTACAATAAATATCACTGAAAATTTGAATTATTAAGAAGAATTGGCACTAATTAACTTCTGTTAGCAGAAAACAACTTGAATGTTGAATCGATCGGTCCAACTCATAACCCTTTGTTTAACTGTCTCTATACATCCTTCCTCTTCCCTCTCGATGTCAAGATAACAGTGCTAATAGTGATCATACGCAGTGTTGACAGCTACAGGTCCAACAATCAGCCCGCATGGCGCCCAGGCCTCTCCATTGTTATGTCCCCCACCTCCCTCCCCCTCCCCCTCCACCATCGCGACGCGTTGGCTGCGGAATGAGAAGACAACCGAAAATCTTTTTTACGAAAAAAAAAACATTTTCTGTAAGCGTGAAGAGTTGCACGCGTACACAACGTCTTGTAGTTGGTACACAACGTCTTGTAGTTGGTACACAACGTCTTGTAGTTGGTACACAACGTCTTGTAGTTGGTACACAACGTCTTGTAGTTGGTACACAACGTCTTGTAGTTGGTACACAACGTCTTGTAGTTGGTACACAACGTCTTGTAGTTGGTACACAACGTCTTGTAGTTGGTACACAACGTCTTGTAGTTGGTACACAACGTCTTGTAGTTGGTACACAACGTCTTGTAGTTGGTACACAACGTCTTGTAGTTGGTACACAACGTCTTGTAGTTGGTACACAACGTCTTGTAGTTGGTACACAACGTCTTGTAGTTGGTACACAACGTCTTGTAGTTGGTACACAACGTCTTGTAGTTGGTACACAACGTCTTGTAGTTGGTACACAACGTCTTGTAGTTGGTACACAACGTCTTGTAGTTGGTACACAACGTCTTGTAGTTGGTACACAACGTCTTGTAGTTGGTACACAACGTCTTGTAGTTGGTACACAACGTCTTGTAGTTGGTACACAACGTCTTGTAGTTGGTACACAACGTCTTGTAGTTGGTACACAACGTCTTGTAGTTGGTACACAACGTCTTGTAGTTGGTACACAACGTCTTGTAGTTGGTACACAACGTCTTGTAGTTGGTACACAACGTCTTGTAGTTGGTACACAACGTCTTGTAGTTGGTACACAACGTCTTGTAGTTGGTACACAACGTCTTGTAGTTGGTACACAACGTCTTGTAGTTGGTACACAACGTCTTGTAGTTGGTACACAACGTCTTGTAGTTGGTACACAACGTCTTGTAGTTGGTACACAACGTCTTGTAGTTGGTACACAACGTCTTGTAGTTGGTACACAACGTCTTGTAGTTGGTACACAACGTCTTGTAGTTGGACGCTCTACGGGTGTGGAAAACTTATTAGGGTACACCGTTTAACAGTGCCGTTCTTATACCGAAACAATTTCAATGTGTTACTAGAAATCAGTTATTGTAGCTGATTGGGTAGACATTCGAAAATGAAATGTCATTTATACACATTTATTCTGTATATTTGTATTTACTGTAAGCCGTAAGTCCTAACCATATGCCACCTATGAACGTGGGTTCGAACCTCGCATTTCTATTATAGTTGTCCTTCATCTTCTATCTTGCCACCTCTTATCGATCGAATAGCACGGTTGCAATAATTGAGACGTATAAAGCAACAAGAATCATCATCATTATCACTTTTTGGTTAATATTGTCATATTCAGGGTATGTGTTGTAGTTAAAAAATCAGTATCGCCAAAGTCACCGAGGAAAACCTTCAGTCAGGATTGCCGGTGGTGTAAATCGTGTCGGGTGGAAACCACAGGGTAGTAACTGTAACCTTTCTCTGTTACCAATACCCACCCATGGCAGACGAGTAGACGGGTAGACACTTCAGACTGAATGTTAGGCAGCACATCCGTCACTAATGTCTGGCGGCCGCCGGGGCCGGAGACATTTAGGTTTGATTCATTGCTTTCAAGTTGGACTTAGCTCGGATTTAATCATAGCTTTCAAGCGATCTACGTTCTGTAATACAGATGGCATGGATGGCAATTTAAACATCTTTTCCTGCTTTCGTGTGAAATAATGTTTCGTTTCGTATCTACGTATTCATTTGCATTTCGCCTTCCGTTTCTTATAACTGTTATTAGGGTGGATCGCGAGAGTAGTGCAAATACAATTAACGAGTTAGTGCCTATACAGGTGCAATGACTAGTAACCAAGAACATAAAACAATAACGTATTCGATTTGAGAGAAATCCCTCCTTCTTCATTTTCTTTCGTGGGTTTTGTACTATAACTACATCTAAAAAATGTGCAATCTACTGCTCAAGTTGTCATTGTTTTAATAATAGGGTCGATGAACGGTAAACCAAATATTTTCTAACATAAAGCGAAGCGAATACATCTATGGATTGTAGTATTATTAAGCTTATAAAAACTTCAAATTTCTCAATGGGGCAACACATTTTACTGAATACTTTTGAATCCCAACCGTAATTACCCATCGATATTAAACCACGTTAATTGGACGGTATTTTATTTTAATGATATCTTGAGAACGATTCAAGATGTGGAAAAAATTATACTTATCGACAATTTGGTTTGTCACAGCTAAACGATGATTTTGAAAACTTTATAAAATTGCAATTAAATTTTCGTCTCTTTGATAATTTATCATACATTTTTTTAAATTGATTACAAAAATAACAATCGTAATAATTACAAATTTAAATTCTTCGTTTAGCTGACACAAACCCAAATTACCGTTAAGAATCACTTTTTCAATATCTAGTTAGCTAGTTAGTCATAGTTAATTAGTGTTTTAGGGCACACATCGAAATGTTATCACTTATTAGTGCCCACGAAATTGGTTTTTGTCACCTGTTTCAATATCTAAAAGCGTTTTCAAGATATCAATAAAAACCGTTGACCTAGCAAGTAAGGTAGCCTTTATACTCTTAACAATCAATGGGGATCGACATGGCGTGCGTGTGCTACATTGACGTCATGCATACTATGAATGGGTTTGTGGTCAGGTGGTCACGCGTGTGACGTAACGTGACGTGGGATGATATTCTGACCAATGGGGATCGACATGGCGTGCGTGTGCTACGATGACGTCATGCATACTATGAATGGGTTTGTGGTCACGTGGTCACGCGTGTGACGTAACGTGACGTGGGATGATATTCTGACCAATGGGGATCGACATGGCGTGCGTGTGCTACAATGACGTCATGAATACTATGAATGGGTTTGTGGTCACGTGGTCACGCGTGTGACGTAACGTGACGTGGGATGATATTCTGACCAATGGGGATCGACATGGCGTGCGTGTGCTACAATGACGTCATGCATACTATGAATGGGTTTGTGGTCACGTGGTCACGCGTGAGACGTGACGTGACGTGGGATGATATTCTGACCAATGGGGATCGACTTGGCGTGCGTGTGCTACGATGACGTCATGCATACTATGAATGGGTTTGTGGTCACGTGGTCACGCGTGTGACGTAACGTGACGTGGGATGATATTCTGACCAATGGGGATCGACATGGCGTGCGTGTGCTACAATGACGTCATGAATACTATGAATGGGTTTGTGGTCACGTGGTCACGCGTGTGACGTAACGTGACGTGGGATGATATTCTGACCAATGGGGATCGACATGGCGTGCGTGTGCTACAATGACGTCATGAATACTATGAATGGGTTTGTGGTCACGTGGTCACGCGTGTGACGTAACGTGACGTGGGATGATATTCTGACCAATGGGGATCGACTTGGCGTGCGTGTGCTACAATGACGTCATGCGTACTATGAATGGGTTTGTGGTCACGTGGTCACGCGTGTGACGTAACGTGACGTGGGATGTCTTCCATATTCAGACAAGCAAAGTTGAGAAGGGTTTACTAAGGGGAAATTGTTTATTTAAGCGCTCGTAGCTATCATACGGGTAGTCAAAATTTGTTTCTGTATTTTTTTTATTTTTTTTGCGTGAATAATCTAGACATCCTGAAAACGAAAATATGCTGGGGGTCATACTTACAGAGATACAGGCGCCCAAAATTTCAAATTTTGTCTCAGAAGAGCACAATCGGAGAATTATGAAATTTTTGATTTTTTTTATTTTTTTAAAAAATACGTAACAAATCAAGAGAGGTATGAATAAGAAGGAATTGACAACCAAAAAATTCTATCTCAAACCGTTCTGACCAATGGGGATCGACATGGCGTGCGTGTGCTACAATGACGTCATGAATACTATGAATGGGTTTGTGGTCACGTGGTCACGCGTGTGACGTGACGTGACGTGGGATGATATTCTGACCAATGGGGATCGACATGGCGTGCGTGTGCTACAATGACGTCATGCATACTATGAATGGGTTTGTGGTCACGTGGTCACGCGTGGGACGTAACGTGACGTGGGATGATATTCTGACCAATGGGGATCGACATGGCGTGCGTGTGCTACAATGACGTCATGCATACTATGAATGGGTTTGTGGTCACGTGGTCACGCGTATGACGTGACGTGACGTGGGATGATATTCTGACCAATGGGGATCGACATGGCGTGCGTGTGCTACAATGACGTCATGCATACTATGAATGGGTTTGTGGTCACGTGGTCACGCGTGTGACGTAACGTGACGTGGGATGATATTCTGACCAATGGGGATCGACATGGCGTGCGTGTGCTACAATGACGTCATGCATACTATCAATGGGTTGTGGTCACGTGGTCACGCGTGTGACGTGACGTGACGTGGGATGATATTCTGACCAATGGGGATCGACATGGCGTGCGTGTGCTACGATGACGTCATGAATACTATGAATGGGTTTGTGGTCACGCGTGTGACGTAACGTGACGTGGGATGATATTCTGACCAATGGGGATCGACATGGCGTGCGTGTGCTACGATGACGTCATGCATACTATGAATGGGTTTGTGGTCACGCGTGAGACGTGACGTGACGTGGGATGATATTCTGACCAATGGGGATCGACATGGCGTGCGTGTGCTACAATGACGTCATGAATACTATGAATGGGTTTGTGGTCACGTGGTCACGCGTGTGACGTAACGTGACGTGGGATGATATTCTGACCAATGGGGATCGACATGGCGTGCGTGTGCTACGATGACGTCATGCATACTATGAATGGGTTTGTGGTCACGTGGTCACGCGTGTGACGTGACGTGATGTGGGATGATATTCTGACCAATGGGGATCAACATGGCGTGCGTGTGCTACAATGACGTCATGAATACTATGAATGGGTTTGTGGTCACGTGGTCACGCGTGTGACGTAACGTGACGTGGGATGATATTCTGACCAATGGGGATCGACATGGCGTGCGTGTGCTACAATGACGTCATGAATACTATGAATGGGTTTGTGGTCACGCGTGTGACGTAACGTGACGTGGGATGATATTCTGACCAATGGGGATCGACATGGCGTGCGTGTGCTACAATGACGTCATGCATACTATGAATGGGTTTGTGGTCACGCGTGTGACGTAACGTGACGTGGGATGATATTCTGACCAATGGGGATCGACATGGCGTGCGTGTGCTACAATGACGTCATGAATACTATGAATGGGTTTGTGGTCACGTGGTCACGCGTATGACGTGACGTGACGTGGGATGATATTCTGACCAATGGGGATCGACATGGCGTGCGTGTGCTACAATGACGTCATGAATACTATGAATGGGTTTGTGGTCACGTGGCCACGCGTGTGACGTAACGTGACGTGGGATGATATTCTGACCAATGGGGATCGACATGGCGTGCGTGTGCTACAATGACGTCATGCATACTATGAATGGGTTTGTGGTCACGTGGCCACGCGTGTGACGTAACGTGACGTGGGATGATATTCTGACCAATGGGGATCGACATGGCGTGCGTGTGCTACAATGACGTCATGAATACTATGAATGGGTTTGTGGTCACGTGGTCACGCGTGTGACGTAACGTGACGTGGGATGATATTCTGACCAATGGGGATCGACATGGCGTGCGTGTGCTACAATGACGTCATGCATACTATGAATGGGTTTGTGGTCACGTGGTCACGCGTGTGACGTGACGTGACGTGGGATGATATTCTGACCAATGGGGATCGACATGGCGTGCGTGTGCTACGATGACGTCATGCATACTATGAATGGGTTTGTGGTCACGCGTGGGACGTGACGTGACGTGGGATGATATTCTGACCAATGGGGATCGACATGGCGTGCGTGTGCTACGATGACGTCATGAATACTATGCATGGGTTTGTGGTCACGTGGTCACGCGTGTGACCTGACGTGACGTGGGATGATATTCTGACCAATGGGGATCGACATGGCGTGCGTGTGCTACAATGACGTCATGAATACTATGCATGGGTTTGTGGTCACGTGGTCACGCGTGTGACCTGACGTGACGTGGGATGATATTCTGACCAATGGGGATCGACATGGCGTGCGTGTGCTACAATGACGTCATGAATACTATGAATGGGTTTGTGGTCACGTGGTCACGCGTGTGACGTAACGTGACGTGGGATGAATTCTGACCAATGGGGATCGACATGGCGTGCGTGTGCTACAATGACGTCATGCATACTATGAATGGGTTTGTGGTCACGTGGTCACGCGTGTGACGTAACGTGACGTGGGATGATATTCTGACCAATGGGGATCGACATGGCGTGCGTGTGCTACAATGACGTCATGCATACTATGAATGGGTTTGTGGTCACGTGGTCACGCGTGTGACGTAACGTGACGTGGGATGATATTCTGACCAATGGGGATCGACATGGCGTGCGTGTGCTACGATGACGTCATGAATACTATGAATGGGTTTGTGGTCACGTGGTCACGCGTGTGACGTAACGTGACGTGGGATGATATTCTGACCAATGGGGATCGACATGGCGTGCGTGTGCTACGATGACGTCATGCATACTATGAATGGGTTTGTGGTCACGCGTGTGACGTAACGTGACGTGGGATGAATTCTGACCAATGGGGATCGACATGGCGTGCGTGTGCTACGATGACGTCATGAATACTATGCATGGGTTTGTGGTCACGTGGTCACGCGTGTGACCTGACGTGACGTGGGATGATATTCTGACCAATGGGGATCGACATGGCGTGCGTGTGCTACAATGACGTCATGCATACTATGCATGGGTTTGTGGTCACGTGGTCACGCGTGTGGTGTGACGTAACGTGACGTGGGATGATATTCTGACCAATGGGGATCGACATGGCGTGCGTGTGCTACGATGACGTCATGAATACTATGAATGGGTTTGTGGTCACGCGTGTGACGTGACGTGACGTGGGATGATATTCTGACCAATGGGGATCGACATGGCGTGCGTGTGCTACAATGACGTCATGCATACTATGAATGGGTTTGTGGTCACGTGGTCACGCGTGTGACGTAACGTGACGTGGGATGATATTCTGACCAATGGGGATCGACATGGCGTGCGTGTGCTACGATGACGTCATGAATACTATGAATGGGTTTGTGGTCACGTGGTCACGCGTGTGACGTAACGTGACGTGGGATGATATTCTGACCAATGGGGATCGACATGGCGTGCGTGTGCTACAATGACGTCATGCATACTATGAATGGGTTTGTGGTCACGTGGTCACGCGTGTGACGTGACGTGACGTGGGATGATATTCTGACCAATGGGGATCGACATGGCGTGCGTGTGCTACAATGACGTCATGAATACTATGAATGGGTTTGTGGTCACGTGGTCACGCGTGTGACGTAACGTGACGTGGGATGATATTCTGACCAATGGGGATCGACATGGCGTGCGTGTGCTACAATGACGTCATGCATACTATGAATGGGTTTGTGGTCACGTGGTCACGCGTGTGACGTAACGTGACGTGGGATGATATTCTGACCAATGGGGATCGACATGGCGTGCGTGTGCTACAATGACGTCATGCATACTATGAATGGGTTTGTGGTCACGTGGTCACGCGTGTGACGTGACGTGACGTGGGATGATATTCTGACCAATGGGGATCGACATGGCGTGCGTGTGCTACAATGACGTCATGCATACTATGAATGGGTTTGTGGTCACGCGTGTGACGTAACGTGACGTGGGATGATATTCTGACCAATGGGGATCGACATGGCGTGCGTGTGCTACGATGACGTCATGCATACTATGAATGGGTTTGTGGTCACGTGGTCACGCGTGTGGTACGTAACGTGACGTGGGATGATATTCTGACCAATGGGGATCGACATGGCGTGCGTGTGCTACAATGACGTCATGAATACTATGAATGGGTTTGTGGTCACGTGGTCACGCGTGTGACGTAACGTGACGTGGGATGATATTCTGACCAATGGGGATCGACATGGCGTGCGTGTGCTACAATGACGTCATGCATACTATGAATGGGTTTGTGGTCACGCGTGTGACGTAACGTGACGTGGGATGATATTCTGACCAATGGGGATCGACATGGCGTGCGTGTGCTACAATGACGTCATGCATACTATGAATGGGTTTGTGGTCACGTGGTCACGCGTGTGACGTGACGTGACGTGGGATGATATTCTGACCAATGGGGATCGACATGGCGTGCGTGTGCTACAATGACGTCATGAATACTATGAATGGGTTTGTGGTCACGTGGTCACGCGTGTGACGTTACGTGACGTGGGATGATATTCTGACCAATGGGGATCGACATGGCGTGCGTGTGCTACAATGACGTCATGCATACTATGAATGGGTTTGTGGTCACGTGGTCACGCGTGTGACGTGACGTGACGTGGGATGATATTCTGACCAATGGGGATCGACATGGCGTGCGTGTGCTACAATGACGTCATGCATACTATGAATGGGTTTGTGGTCACGCGTGTGACGTAACGTGACGTGGGATGATATTCTGACCAATGGGGATCGACATGGCGTGCGTGTGCTACAATGACGTCATGCATACTATGAATGGGTTTGTGGTCACGTGGTCACGCGTGTGGTACGTAACGTGACGTGGGATGATATTCTGACCAATGGGGATCGACATGGCGTGCGTGTGCTACGATGACGTCATGCATACTATGAATGGGTTTGTGGTCACGTGGTCACGCGTGTGGTACGTAACGTGACGTGGGATGATATTCTGACCAATGGGGATCGACATGGCGTGCGTGTGCTACGATGACGTCATGAATACTATGAATGGGTTTGTGGTCACGTGGTCACGCGTGTGACGTAACGTGACGTGGGATGATATTCTGACCAATGGGGATCGACATGGCGTGCGTGTGCTACAATGACGTCATGAATACTATGAATGGGTTTGTGGTCACGTGGTCACGCGTGTGACGTAACGTGACGTGGGATGATATTCTGACCAATGGGGATCGACATGGCGTGCGTGTGCTACAATGACGTCATGAATACTATGAATGGGTTTGTGGTCACGCGTGTGACGTAACGTGACGTGGGATGATATTCTGACCAATGGGGATCGACATGGCGTGCGTGTGCTACAATGACGTCATGCATACTATGAATGGGTTTGTGGTCACGTGGTCACGCGTGGGACGTAACGTGACGTGGGATGATATTCTGACCAATGGGGATCGACATGGCGTGCGTGTGCTACGATGACGTCATGCATACTATGAATGGGTTTGTGGTCACGTGGTCACGCGTGGGACGTAACGTGACGTGGGATGATATTCTGACCAATGGGGATCGACATGGCGTGCGTGTGCTACAATGACGTCATGCGTACTATGAATGGGTTTGTGGTCACGTGGTCACGCGTGTGACGTAACGTGACGTGGGATGTCTTCCATATTCAGACAAGCAAAGTTGAGAAGGGTTTACTAAGGGGAAATTGTTTTTTTAAGCGCCCGTAGCTATCATACGGGTAGTCAAAATTTGTTTCTGTATTTTTTTTATTTTTTTTGCGTGAATAATCTAGACATCCTGAAAACGAAAATATGCTGGGGGTCATACTTACAGAGATACAGGCGCCCAAAATTTCAAATTTTGTCTCAGAAGAGCACAATCGGAGAATTATGAAATTTTTTATTTTTTTTATTTTTTAAAAAATACGTAACAAATCAAGAGAGGTATGAATAAGAAGGAATTGACAACCAAAAAATTCTATCTCAAACCGTTCTGACCAATGGGGATCGACATGGCGTGCGTGTGCTACAATGACGTCATGCATACTATGAATGGGTTTGTGGTCACGTGGTCACGCGTGTGACGTAACGTGACGTGGAATGATATTCTGACCAATGGGGATCGACATGGCGTGCGTGTGCTACAATGACGTCATGAATACTATGAATGGGTTTGTGGTCACGTGGTCACGCGTGAGACGTGACGTGACGTGGGATGATATTCTGACCAATGGGGATCGACATGGCGTGCGTGTGCTACGATGACGTCATGCATACTATGAATGGGTTTGTGGTCACGTGGTCACGCGTATGACGTAACGTGACGTGGAATGATATTCTGACCAATGGGGATCGACATGGCGTGCGTGTGCTACAATGACGTCATGAATACTATGAATGGGTTTGTGGTCACGTGGTCACGCGTGAGACGTGACGTGACGTGGGATGATATTCTGACCAATGGGGATCGACATGGCGTGCGTGTGCTACGATGACGTCATGAATACTATGAATGGGTTTGTGGTCACGTGGTCACGCGTGTGACGTAACGTGACGTGGGATGAATTCTGACCAATGGGGATCGACATGGCGTGCGTGTGCTACGATGACGTCATGCATACTATGAATGGGTTTGTGGTCACGTGGTCACGCGTGGGACGTGACGTGACGTGACGTGACGTGACGTGGGACGCTAGTCTGACCGGCCGCAACAGACGAGAGCGTAAATCAATAATACCACTACTGAAACGTGGCAGAACACAATCATCGTGATGGTATTTGCGCTAATCGTCTGTGATAGTTTTGTAACGATTCTAATCGAGGTGATCAATTCCATGCGACATGTGTGACCAAGGCAGGGTTCATATGAAACACAGGGACCCTGGTTTACTATGTTTTGTTTACATGACTATTGACTATATAATGTATTAAATAAAAATGTATTTTAATTTATTAATCGATAATTTGAATTAATTAATAATTAAAAGATGATAAATGTAATAAATGATAATTTTTACTTAAATTATTTTGATCAAATTATTTCCACCCTTCTCCAATAAATGGCTGTTTGGTTCTAGGGATGGGATTTGACCGGTCAAATTCAATTTTGGTCATTTGACGGTCGATTGACCGTCAAATACAAAAAATTCAAAAAAGTAAACTCCATACACCTGTGACTGTAAAATTAAAATATATGTAGGCGTGCATTTACTAGGGTTGCCGGATTAATCGATTACATTTCGATTAGAATATTTTATTTAACAATACATGTCAGCATGTTTCCGATTCAGCGTATTTATTCAGATCAGCTGGCCACCAGTAAACACAATATGATTTTGCGTATTCTGTTTCAGTTTGTATTTAGTATTTATTTATTATTGAACGTAAATTATTATTGAGAAATATTTAATCGATTATTATTGCTTATATATATAACAGGACCCAATTGAGGGGACTGTGGCATAACACGCAGACAAACAACGTGTTGCTAGGCAACTCCATTGTTGTATCTTTCTTTGATTGGTGCACATTCAATGTTTGTCCGGAACAAAACACGGCAACATGGCTATTTTTGGAATTAGGTCCTGTGCTATTGATTGACATTTTTTGTTGGTCATTCCACAGCCTTCTTATACACTTGTTGTTGTTGTTGTTATTATTATTATTATTTCAGTTTCAATATCACATACAATACAATACAATACAATACAACATTCAGAAGTTAAGCTGCATGTTATTAGCATGTTTTGTGTTATGGTCAATTGACATCGTGCAGCCCTAGTTATTTCAGAAGTAACCTGTATTGCAGAGTATATAGAACTAGTCAGTAAAATGCTATAATTTGATTTCAAAATTCAAAACGTGATTAAACATGTTACGTGAAAAACTTGACCGTTTCTGTCGTCATAGATGAGTAGCTCATGGCCAATCACCGATCAGTGAAGAGATGAGTAGCTCATGGACAATCACCGATCAGTGAATAGAGGAGTAGCTCATGGCCAATCACCGATCAGTGAAGAGATGAGTAGCTCATGGCCAATCACCGATCAGTGAAGAGATGAGTAGCTCACGGCCAATCACCGATCAGTGAATATATGAGTAGCTCATGGCCAATCACCGATCAGTGAATAGATGAGTAGCTCATGGCCAATCACCGATCAGTGAAGAGATGAGTAGCTCATGGCCAATCACCGATCAGTGAATAGATGAGTATAGCTCATGGCCAATCACCGATCAGTGAAGAGATTGAGAATGGGGCTCGCCGGTTGGGTACGAGTCACTCATCTGTATTCTGTGAGGTTGTTTCGAGGTAAGTACTTAGAGCAAATGAGGTATACACTCTGTTTCGGGGGTTGCTAGTTCTCTTCCTCAGTCATTGGCGTGTGTCCAAATATCCACTGGACATCCTATGGCGGGTTTGCACTACCCTGTAGAGGACATTCCTACGAAACATTGATCTCTCCATTGTAGCCTGAATTTCGAAATCAGGGACAATATATAAAAATAATGATATGGCCGGCACGAGATAATAAAATTCACGCACCCGCGGTTCGATTGTGACGGAAAATACCAGGCGCTGTGTGCGTTACACCATGAATGCCCCCTTTCGTGATTCTATGAATACATTCAGAACTGATCGAATTATGTTGTTTACTTGTCCAATTTACCATTCAAGTAGTTTTTCGACGCAGTAGTTAAGTGTATAAAGGCGACCTTTCGTTCCAAATATCAATAATTGGGGACATGAAACAGATAACGCATAATTGCTTCATTGAAACTGTTATGCTTATGTTTATATTAGAACATGTATTTATGCTGTCATCATTGCAAAATATATGTTCTTTTCAAAGAACGCCGCTATTGTTGCATGCTTGCAAGGCGTAACTGAAACTTGTCACGTAATTCTATGTTGGATATAAATAGTTAATTCCTCAAAGTTGCATTTCCCGCTTCTTGTCTGCGGAAGATTGCAGGTTCGACCCCCGACTGAAATAGTCTCGCGCTCTCTCTCACTCACCGTAGAATCAATAGACCGACTCACCGTTATGTCATTCTTTACAAGGATACGGCGCTCTGGATTAGAACCGCTTTTACCGCGCAAATCAAACCTGCGTGGTGCAGTACATACTAGTATACAGTCTCTAACCTGCGTGGCGCAGTACATACCAGTATACAGTCTCTAACCTGCGTGGTGCAGTACATACCAGTATACAGTCTCTACCTGCGTGGTGCAGTACATACTAGTATACAGTCTCTAGCCTGCGTGGTGCAGTACATACTAGTATACAGTCTCTAGCCTGCGTGGTGCAGTACATACCAGTATACAGTCTCTAACCTGCGTTGTGCAGTACATACTAGTATACAGTCTCTAACCTGCGTGGTGCAGTACATACCAGTATACAGTCTCTAACCTGCGTGGCGCAGTACATACTAGTATACAGTCTCTAACCTGCGTGGTGCAGTACATACCAGTATACAGTCTCTACCTGCGTGGTGCAGTACATACTAGTATACAGTCTCTAGCCTGCGTGGTGCAGTACATACTAGTATACAGTCTCTAGCCTGCGTGGTGCAGTACATACCAGTATACAGTCTCTAACCTGCGTTGTGCAGTACATACTAGTATACAGTCTCTAACCTGCGTGGTGCAGTACATACCAGTATACAGTCTCTAACCTGCGTGGTGCAGTACAT
>OX246746.1:32542408-32647408 GCA_945910005.1 Isoperla grammatica | reverse complement strand
TCATTCATTCATTCATTCATTCATTCATTCATTCATTCATTCATTCATTCATTCATTCATTCATTCATTCATTCATTCATTCATTCATTCATTCATTCATTCATTCATTCATTCATTCATTCATTCATTCATTCATTCATTCATTCATTCATTCATTCATTCATTCATTCATTCATTCATTCATTCATTCATTCATTCATTCATTCATTCATTCATTCATTCATTCATTCATTCATTCATTCATTCATTCATTCATTCATTCATTCAATCATTCATTCATTCATTCATTCATTCATTCATTCATTCATTCATTCATTCATTCATTCATTCATTCATTCATTCATTCATTCATTCATTCATTCATTCATTCATTCATTCATTTATTCATTCATTCATTCATTCATTCATTCATTCATTCATTCATTCATTCATTCATTCATTCATTCATTCATTCATTCATTCATTCATTCATTCATTCATTCATTCATTCATTCATTCATTTATTCATTCATTCATTCATTCATTCATTCATTCATTCATTTATTTATTTAATTTTTTTTTTATTTGTTTAATCAAATGTACTCATACAGCAGTTAAGCCATTTGGCGTGAACATTAAACCTAACAACCAACAACAAGTATGACAATACAACAAAAACTTAACAATTTCTTAAAAGAAGAGAGACAGCAATGTGCTGCAGTCAATAATAAAAGGAGTTACGTGGGCCTAAGCCCGAGTTAAAAAACATTCACACGTAAACACTTAAGACAGATCAGAAGAGAAAGTATTGTCTATGTGGTCAGGGAGAGCATTGTATAGAGAAGGGAGGCGGTACATAGGTAAAAAAATACTTTTTGAAGTTTATTCAATCTTAAAAAAGAAAATGCTGGCGATCGTCAAATTTACAAACATTTCTTGTTCGAGAAAATCGCGCGAAAAGTCGAAATCTGCATTTACTGTCAATTAAACATATTTTTCTTGAGTAAAATACGATTTTCCATCCTCAGCCCCTGTTGAAAGGGCATTTAGTACAGGGGGGCAAATTCTAACTCCACGTAGAAATAGGTTAACAGACGATATGTTCGAAACATTGCTGGTATTAAAGAACAAAATGTAAGAATCAACATTGGAACTTGTGTTATGTGTGTAGATCAAACCTGTGAACACAATGTTGTGCATATGTATAAATTGTGTGAATTACTGGTATTGAAATAAAATTAATTTGGTTCTGAAAACTTGCAGAACAATTAAGGCCTAATTGTTGAAACAAATACTATAAGTAATATTGAGCCCACTTTAAATCGAAGCCTAGCTACATATTCATAATGATAGAGACATCCATTTGCTTAAAAATCACAAGTTTTGACACCTGTATAAATTATGTATGTAGCTTGCCTATCGTGCATATAAAACATGGAAAACATTGAACCACAAACTATAAGTAGGTTAGGATTAAAATCACATTCATAAACAAACCTAAGCGGAAACCTTGTCGAAGACGAGGAAAAATGGCAGTACAGTGTTATGTTTCAATAGTTAAATTTTGCAACGTATTTTCACTAATGACCTCTGGTCATCCTTTTCCTGGATAATAATCTTATGAACCCAGTTCCGTTTTAAAAAGTACCTTGTATCTACAGATACTTTTTGTAAGTATCTTGTATCTTTACCTAGATACATTTAAAAAAATGTATCTTTACCTGTATCTAGATACATCTCAACCAAAGTATCTTTACCTATACCTAGATACTTAAAAAAAGTATCTTACCCAACACTGTCTGTGTGTACATGACCATGGAAGATTTTATGCAGTAGGACAAGGTCAAATCTCTGCCTACGATCTTTAAGATTGCATATACCCATACGGGATAAAATCTCTCGGGATTCAAGATTGCGATAGGCGAACACTCTGGACCGAATAATTCGGTAATAAAAAGAGGTAACTCTATCCAGAAGTTTTAGGTAAGAATTCGCTGCGGAGTTCCATATGGGGGAACAGTACTCGATAATCGGTAAAACGCAAGGTGTAAAATATATTTTTAATGCTTTAGGGTCCCTAATGTCCTTGAATCTATCGAGAACGCTAAGCATTTGCATAGCTCTGGAGCGGACTTTATTAGTATGGTCTATAAATAGTAGTTTAGAATCGAAAAGAACTCCAAGGTCAGTGACAGTAGTAAGTTTAGTGAGGGTAAAATTGGACATATCATAATTGAAGATTATAGCTCCAGTGGTTATATATGTCGAGACATTCTAAATTTTACTTCCTGCCAAACAATGTTCTAAAACCTTTTTATGATTACAATTTCCAGCACAACTAATAATTGGTTATTTATGTTCTCGCTTTTAAAAAATCAAATAAATCCATGCCTATTGACTGACTACCTGTTCAGTGTGTTCTATGATTGAGGGTGAGGGATGTCTGCCTTGGCAGTTGGCACGTGTCAGGCGTGACTGACAGCTCGTTGTTACATTTTCCCACTCAAACTAATGTTTGTGTCAAAAGTATTCATTTGTTAATTATCTTTTCTTAAACGTTTCGTCTCTGTGTCGGCAGAGTGGCGGTAATCGATACGGCAGCTCACGACGAATGCCACCGTGGCTGTGTTCTGTCAACTTGACAGCGTCGACTTGTCACTTCAAACGAAGAACAGCATTTTTTGGAACCGTGTCCTTTTTTTGAAAGTATATTGCAGAGAGAGAGAGAGAAGTGATTGGAAGCAGGCCATATATCTTTCTAGAGCTCCACTATTACCATTTGTAATAGTGTTTACTTTCTAGTTTTCCTTGTTGAACTATAATGAATTTGTAATTGCTGTCCTGGTCAAGGTTAGATAATAAGATTGTTCCTTCTATTAAAGTTCAGTGTTCTACCTGAGCACCCTCTGCTCGTCCCTTGAGGATTCCCAAAGGTTCCTCTATTCGCTTTCCTTTCACTGCAAAGAAGAGGCGGGTGGCGGGATCCGTCTTAGTCTATAGTAGGGCCCTGGATATTTCAGCCCTAGACCGAGACGGCTATTCTCGCTCCTATACTGAGCACAAATTAAGATAATCGCATTTTTCACAATGGTCGTCGTACCCACCAACAGGTCATACTCCCACTCGTCTTACACACGGTTTTTCTCTCATCATCCTAGCCCTTGGACACATGCGTTTTCAACCCTGTATTCTCACATCTGCTCTAACGGGTCCAGCTCAAGAGAGCGCTCCAGCAAAGTTCAAAGCAGAACTATTTTACTCTAGTATTTATTTATTTTATTTTAATTAAGGTCAGTGTAGGGCACAATGCCCTCTTTAGCCTGATGAGTGATAATTGATAAATTATAATGAGGAAGGGAGGAGGGGAAGCCTGGTACCAGCACGTAGCCTACTCCTGTCGAAAAGTACCAAGGAGACCATCGGCTTTACGTCCCATCCGAAAGGACGGTGTATCTTTGACCTCCTCTTTGACCTCTTTTTCCTCCACTAACCTGGACTGCCGAGCAGTTGACGAGAAGAACGAAGCTGTTACACAAGCTTTCGAACCCTCCAATCCGCTCTAACCAACGGTAACTAGTGTTTCAGAGGAGAGTGGTCACCCATCCACCTCCTGACCTAGCCCGAGGTTGCTTAACTTCGGTGTTCGAATGGGAACCGGCTAAGTGGCTTGCACTCTAGTAAGTAAGTTGTATTTGAGCACACATATTACCACTGCCTAGAAATTGGTTTGTGATTGATATATTTTCAATCTCGAGAAACTTTCCCCTTCTCCTCCGGTCCTCCTCGTCAATATACTGAGGGTGTAGATCACCCCCCCCCCCCCCCCACTTTCTCATGGCCAGAAAAACTTGTTTATCGAAGAAAGTATTGGTTGACACTCAACATGGCGAGAAACTGTTCCAGCGTTATGTCGCTTGTTTTTTGACAACCGAAATCAATATGATTTACATCCAGAAGGAGAAGTAAGTTATGTGTTCTTCTAAAACTTGTCTAGACTGATAGAGAAGGCTCAGCGGTAACACGTAAGCAATAGTTTGGGACGTTGCTGTGTCGAAGCCGAAAACTAAGCCGGATTGCCGATGGCCGCCCTGCCACACCGGCAGGGCGGCCATCGGCAATCCGGCTTAGTCCTCACTGAAAATGTGAATGATGGTATTGCTGGGATTTAGTCTTAAATACAATAGCCATTGTACATTTCCTCTCAAATGGACTCTAGGCAAAATTAATACCATTAAACTGTTGTAGCTAATAAGAAATTGTAAATAATAAATATAAATTAAGAAAGAATATTAGATATATGTTTAAACATTTTATGTTGTGTGTACTTTTGACAACCGAAAGGGGTTGACCAAATTTTCTCTTGAGAGGTACTTATACCATTAGAAACGCACATCAATTACATGCAATCGTCATGTGCGTGCATGTTCAACTCAACGGTATAAGTCAAGTAATCTCGTGCACGAAAGAAGCGACACATTCACTGGAAAGCGTGTAAAGAAGTCTCCATTGTAATTCTAATAATAATGCGACACCATGAGATCAATTTCTTGTTCTATAATCCCGTTGTTCACTTTGGATGACGTCCAGGCCGATAATATTGCTGGAATTACTCATTTTAATGGGCGAGGACGACCGACATTAACATATCTTGTTTTTACAAACATTCTAGTCAGTTGAGGTGATTTGTGTTTGTTTATTTACACCGTGTATTTTCTAAAAGAGTCTTTGATATACGGCGGGAATCGTCTTCAGCTTGTAGCCATATGACCTCTGAGTATTTGTGGTTCCACTATAGTATATAGTTTATTTTTACAGGAGCAATTTCATGCAGAGCATTCTGTTTTGGATTGTTTGTGTGAGAGATTATTTCTAAAACATTTTCACGCTGCAATTAAAGAAACAAGGGTTAGGTAGTAAAACAAAACACATCGTTTTCATGTAAGTTCCTTGAATGGCCTTGAGGGGATTCCCAATATTAGAACCACACGAAATAACTGTTTTTAATAATATCTCACGAATTATATACAACATCGGAAATCTTATTTTGTAATCAATAAGACTGTTCTTTTGTTGACTAAATCCAAAAAGCTAAATAACAACTGTAGTGGTTACAAATATTTATTAATGGTTATATTCTCGTGGTGTTACTTCCTTGAGATTTTAGAAAGAATGTGATTTCGTGATGTTTAACACTAGGACTATCCTTTCGCCTGAATGACAATATATTTGTTTTTAGAACACTGATTTTCGGATACACTATTGTGAAATTACTAGATATATAAGGGTAGTTAGTAGGGATGAGACAGTTAGAGGTTTAAACGTTTATGGTAGGTAAGAGGTTATTTCTTTATACGGTTTTCAAAGGGAAGCGAAAAATAGCTTAAAATTTCTCTTTTTGTTTTTACCGTGTGAATCTTCTTTCAGTATGTTGTGATCATCGTACTTAATTGATCACACACATCATTGCCACGTTGAATCATTTGTAATCTGTTAATTGTCGTTGAATGAGCGTGCATGAAAGGGGCAGTTGATATAAGGATGCGACTATAGCCGTCAGTCAGAGTTGAAGATGGCGGGAATCCAGTTGAACGGGGGAAGTTGGTTGATGACACTGCGGATTGATAAGAGTTTGGCTCTCACGGGTATAACACAGACACACCTCTAAGTACACAATGGGGACGATGACCTGGGCACGCTACTCTCAGACAATCAAACCTTGCAACGTAACACCCAAGATTATCACGCAATATTTTGTTCATTTTTAGTGTTTTTCCTTTGGCAAACATGAAGATAATTATTATGTCGATTGCTAATGTACTGAAATGGTTGACGGAGGTTATTGTATTTAAATCTTTTGCAATATACGCTGCACGTAAGTGTAGAAGGCACACATGCTCTATCGATATAGAGATCTTGCAAATTGAAGACTAGCTGTCATTTTGGTGGCCAACTAATGTTTTTTTGTGCGAGTGCGTAAGTTTGCGACAAACGCGACACATTTAGTGTTTTATGACAGTAAAGTTGCTTCAACTCATGTTTATGAAATGGAGTCTCCAATAGTGCCAACTTAATTTTCTACTTAACTCTAGTTCCTACCATCTACGTGAAACAGATGCATTAGGGATAATTTACGACATTGGGTTGGATAATTGGAAATTCCTAACATAGATGGTCTGACTATAATTAGGCTTGTGCACTCTACTAAGCGCAAGACTATCTTTACGAATGTGTGAAAGAACGCCAGGAATATGTTGAATTTCGTTGAAACAAGGTGTATGAAGGGGCAGTAGTTACGTTAGGTCTGGTGTATCATGTGTAATTATTCAAGGCAGAGAAATCACGAAATGTGTTAATTCGCTATCTGTATTCAAGATATAACAAACAAAGTTGCAATACTTTCAAAGATTGGATAACAAGACTATTCTTGTCATATCTTCCGTCTTGTTTACCTTGTTGAAAGGAAATTAAAGTTGCATATTTGTTATTTATGCGATATGTTTTTCCTTATCAAAATAAAATAAAAAAAGAACAACAGGTTTGAGCGAATGAATAAGTAGATCACCACTAAAAAATTAGCGGTACTGTGGTTGAATTAATCCGATCCTGAGGTTGAAATACCACCTGTTGTTTTAATCTCTTTGTTCGGGTATAATACCACCGAAGACTTATGATTGATCACCATTTTCATTTGTCTCCTCAAAGAACACGCTTAATAATCAGTTGTTTCATGTCGTCACTATTTTTTTTTGGATTAGCATTTGTATTGTATTTTGATAATTTGGGGGTGTAAGCTATAGCCCCTATTGAATATTCATGCCTCGATGACCTTGCCGGCTGAGCTGAGGTCAAACGGGTTCACACTCTGCCCAGTCACGTAAGGGCTACTTTTACCGCGAGCCGTTTTTAACTACTTTTGTTAATTTATGTGAATATTCGTGTTTCTAATTTTATAGGGCGAATTCACTTTTGGCAAAATATTGAAAACTTAATGAAAATAAAGCTTACGGCTTACATTTCTATAATAATTCCTAGTAATAATTCTTAAATAAATACTTAAATAGTAATATAATAATATAATAATAAAAATAATAATAACAACAACAATAATAATAATAATAATAATAATAATAATAATAATAATAATAATAATAATAATAATAATAATAATAATAATAATAAAATTTTTGTTTTGTTTTTGTTTTTTACTTTTTATTTGTAATGAGCACATACTACAAAAATAGCTTTATATTCACAAAGCCTTATAGAAGACTTTTCTATGGGTTAGACAAAAGAAAATAACATATTTACTTCTCGGTAATGTGCAATTAACATAACTAACGAAAAATAGTTCCATTTCACAAAAGCACATAAAGTCATACATAATACCAAAACACAACATAACCAACACTGGAACATCCTACACAATACACATATTCTACATGTACAAAATAAAATATTATAGAGAAAGAAAATACATACAATCACAATTGGCAATAACCAGGCTAAATCATATATATAAAACAAAAACTATCTATTAGCATAGTAGTTGTAACAAATGCATTTTAATTTCTGTTTTTATGACTGACAATTTTTCTAAATGTTTTAAATTGGCAGGGATTTCATTGAATATCAAAGATGTTAAATAAAAAGCGTCCTCTTTCCATATTTGTTATTAAATCTTGGTAAAGTAACATTTTCTTTTTGCTTCCATCTAGTAACCCTAACAACATTTGCAGAAATTTCATACCATGCATGGTCTATTGAAAAAATATTTTAAAATAAAGCGATATTTATAAAGATAAGAGACAGGCAATAGATTACAAAAGTTGAAAATCGAAAATGTATTATTAGAGGCAAGTAACATTTGACAAAGCAGGGCGTTATTGTTTTTAACATTTATTTTTGGAGTTTTACTATTAAGTTTACATGCCGGGAGGATGCTGTACCCCAAGCTAGTAAACCATAAGAAATAATGGACTCAGCTATGGCAAGGTATACTGAACGCAAAAGCTTAAAGGGTAGCACCATCTTTAGTTTATATAGCTGAAAAGCGCAAGATCTTAACCGATTACATAATTTAATTATATGAGGTACCCAAGTAAAAAATCTATCGATAGTTAAACCTAAATAAACGTAGCTCTCTACACATTCAATTTTTATGTTGCAGTTACAAATTACCTCGTTAGCACCACCATGTAAGCATTTATACGAATGGTACACAATATTAAATGGCTGCAATCTATTTTGATTATGAGGTGAACAAATATAAACAATTTTAGTTTTGGTGGCATTAATGATAAGATTGTTGTCGTGGGTCCACATAAGCAATTTTGTAAAATTGTTTGATATATTTATGTGCAAAGAGTAAAACGGTGTCGTCAGCATACATAAATACTTTACAGTTATTTACACACTTTGTTAAGTTGTTAACGTAAATCAAATACAATAATGGCACCAAAATGGAGCCTTGAGGTACGCCCGTGTCATAGGCCTTATGCACACTATAAGTGTCCCCTATTTTAACAATCAGTTGCCTATTTTTCAGATAACTTGTGAACCACTGTAGAACATGCCCACGAACACCAACATTTTCTAACATAGTTATCAATTTATTGTGGTTTAACGTGTCTAAAGCTTTAGTGAAATCTACAAATAAAGCAACTACGTGCATATTATCATTTTATTTACTATTAACAAAATCAGCAAACTTAATAGGCAAATCAGAAGTACTTTTACCTTTTTGAAAACCATACTGCTATTTATCAATGATTTTGAATTTTTCTAGATATTTAGTTAAATTGTCAGATACACAACGCTCCAAGATTTTGTCTATTACAGATAATAAAGCTATTGGCCTGTAGTTTGAGTACGACATGTGGTCTCCTTTTTTTATAAATTGGACGAACGACTGAAATCTTTAATTTTTCCGGGACTGTACCTGATTCAATAGATAAATTTACTAGTTTAGCTAAAGTTGGGCTTATCTCATTTATCAAGAACTTTAAATCCACAACACGAATTCCATCCCAACCAGGCTGCTTATTATCATCCATATTTTTTATTATTGATCGTACTTCACTTTCACTTACAGGTGGCATAAAGAAAGATTCGCATTCCCCGTTTTCAATTATGTTTTTGCTTGTTCTTATATTACATTTGTGTTGTATCTGCTCAACTTCATTCCCGAACGATTCCACAAAAGTATCGGCTATCTCCTTATCACTGCTATGTTTCCCCAAATGGTTATGAATAATTTCATTAGCTGATTTTTTCTTTTTTTTACCTAAGATATCATTTATTGTTTGCCAAGTCTCTTTTAAATCATGTTTCGAGTTTTCAATTTGATACTTATAAAAATGTAATTTTGCTGTATTATCTCTCTGTTTACTAAGTTCCGCATTGTGTTAAAGTCGTTCCTATATACAGATTTAGCCGTGGTGTTACAACTTTTCCATTTTTTAAATAACTATCTCTCTCTTTGATGGACACAAGAAGAGCAGGGGTCATCCAACTTTTTTTTACATAAGCTTTTCTTACATCACTGATACGAGCACAATGTTCATATATTTCTTTTAAATTTTTTGACAATGCCTTCATAAAGATCATTACAGTTATTAATTTCCATTAACGAGTTCCAATGACAGTGTTTTAAACTTTGCTTGAGTAGTCGTTCATTTAGACATGCTTTAGATAATGGTCTGTAATTTTTGTAATATAAATAACAGAATTAAGAGGTGAGAAATTACATTTTATAAATAAGTGGTCAATGCAAGTTTGTGAAAGAGTGTCACCTCTAAATTCCTCTCTAGTAACACCTTTTATACAATTATAGAACCCGCTAGCCGCAAGCATAATCTTATAAGTGAGTACACACGTGTCCTCCTCATTTAAGATATCCAAATTCATATCACCTGTTATCAGCATATTAGATACGGATACATTATCACGTATGTACCTTTCTACTTCATTCACAAAATTATGTTTCGTATTATTGTCTGGAGGCCTATAGATTGCCAACAAATAAAATGACTGACTAACATTGGGAAAGTGGAAGGTACCACTCATTCCTTCAAAATTATCAAACTCAGCATTTGATAACACAAAATCAATATCATTTTTTACAAATAAAAGTAGACAACCACCGCGTCTATGAGTGCGAGGTTTTGAAAATAATGTGTAGCCATCTAAATGATAAGTGTCCGCCTCAACAACTGATACTGAAATTTCACTTTAAACTAAAATTTGAAATCTTCCCAACTGGTTTTGCAGAACTACTTTCAGGTCGTCCCAATGTTTATTTAATGCCTGTATGTTTAAATGTAATACCACAACTCCTGTGTATAATAATAATAATAATAATAATAATAATAATAATAATAATAATAATAATAATAATAATAATAATAATAATAATAATAATAATAATAATAATAATAATAATAATAATAATAATAATAATAATAATAATAATAATCGTAATAATAATAATAATAATAATAATAATAATAATAATAATTATAATTTTTTTTTTGTAATAATTGTTTATTTCTTTATTTGCGCATTAAATAAGACTTAACGGTGGGTTGCATAAATACCAACATTGCAAAGCGAATTGGTACAATTTTTCACAAAACAATAATAAACAAAACACAACTAACAACAAAATTCTTAATATAAAGTTTAATAACACTTTTATGTGAACAATTATAAAGATAATATGCATAAATAATAGACACTAGACAGGATACTAGATGGCTTCAAACTCAATTAAAACTCATAATGAATAGACACTAGACAGGATACTGGATGGCTTCAAACTCAATTTAAACTCATAATGATATGATACTTTATAAACATAAAATAGTTAAAAGGTAGCTTTTCAAATGTTGCTTGACTTCCCATAAATGTGTGATGGTGGACAAATAAATAGGCAACTCATTAAATAACTTAGGAACTAGATATTCTAAACGCCTTTGGCCATGTTTGTTATTAAAAGAGGGGACTTTGTACAGAATTTTGGAATAACTACGTGTAATTTTATGCTTTTGAACTAGCTCTGTATAGGAATCTTTAAAATAAAAATTTAGAAAAGTCTGTAAATAAAAAGTTTCTCAACCGGAAGCACGTTAGACAATATATAAGAATCACGTATTGGAAGGAAGTTGTAATGTTCTGGTCTCATAATGCGGATAATGTTATTTTGTAGTTTTTGAATATGATGCAAATGACAGCGTGAAGCGTTGCCCCAAGCAAGCAAACCATAAGAAATTAATGATTCGGCAAGAGCCAAATACACGCTACGCAACATAGAAAATGATAAACAATATTTTAAAGAATAAATTTGACCTACACAAGACCTTAGTTTCTTACAAATCGATTGAATGTGAGGTTCCCATGTAAAATGTTTGTCAATAGTTAATCCCAAATATACGTGACTAGTTACATTTTCTATAAGTTCTACACATTTACAAACAGACAAATCAATTTTGTGATGTAAACATTCGTAATTATGACATATAATTTTGACTTCTTCTTTGCCGTTTTTAGCATAGGGTGTACATATATGAATAAGCTTAGATTTAGTAAAATTAATTATAAGATCATAGTAATGGATCACCCTCAACAAGTTATTAAAAACTGTTTGCACATAAAGTTCAGCCACCTTTACATTTTTGTGCACTGAAACTAGCGCTACATCGTCCGCATATAAAAATACATAGCAATGCTTCAGACAACTAACCATATCATTCACGTAGACCAAATATAAAATGGGACCTAAAATAGAACCTTGTGGTACTCCCGTTAAAACTTCCCTCTCGTGACTTAAGGTATTTCCGATTTTAACTTTCATCTTACGAGACTTAAAGTAATTCCTGAACCATTTCAACATATGCCCTCTAATCCCAATCCTTTCAAGGCACAGTAATAATTTATTGTTGTTAAGCGTGTCGAAAGCCTTACTGAAATCAATAAAAGTAGCAATTCAACGTGTTTATTATCATTTAATTTTGAGTTAACAAGATCAGAAAATTTTACAAGAAGATCTGAGGTGCTTTTACCCTTCTGAAACCCAAATTGTTGCCAGTTAATAATTTTGAATTTTTCTGAGTAACTATTTAACGCATCCGCAACGACACGCTCCATAATTTTTTCAATCGTTGGTAGCAACGCGATTGGTCTATAATTTTCGAAAAGTGTATGGTCACCCTTCTTAAAAATTGGTCGCACCACAGAACGTTTTAAATAGTCTGGTATTATACCCTTGGTGAGAGAAAGGTTAATAATTTTGGCGATAATAGGGCTTATCTTATCACTTGCATATTGTAAATCAAGTACACGTATACCATCCCCACCAGCTTGCTTTGAACTGTCAAGACCTTGTATTATTTTATGAATTTGTGGCGCCGTGACGTTAGCCATGAAAAAGGATTGTGATTGAGTGGTACTTGCCGTATGACACATAGTTTTAACATCGCATACATGTTGGATCTGAGTAATCTGGTCAACGAAAGTGTCAGCAAACCTATGCGCAATGGCTTCATCTGTGAACTGACTGCTGAAATACCTCTGAATTACATCATCAACCGAATCTCTTTTTTTCCTACCTAAAATTCCATTAATAGTCTGCCATGTCTGTCTAATACTGCCTTTGCTTTCCTCAATTTTAAGTCTATAATAATTTGTCTTTGCACGCCGTATTTCCTTAACCACCTGGTTTCTATAACGATTGTAATCCTCTTATAATAAAAGCTTCATGGGAGTTGATACATTAGCATTTTTTCATTTTCTTAAAAACCAATCTCTATGTTGTGTCATTCGTTCTATTTCACCTGTCATCCAAACTTTATTTACCCTTTTCCCGTTCCGTTGCCTAACTACGTATGACGATTGATCATGCGCATTTTTAATAGTATCACATACAGCCAAGTAAAGTTCGTTACAGTCATCAATCTCTCAATCAATCAATCAATCAATCATATTCTCCCAATTAGTTTCCGTCAATACAGATAGCACTTTCCTCTCATTTAATACACTCCTACTTTTTAATAATTGTTTCTCTGGACCAGCCAGGCATGTTAATGACGTTATAATCATGTAATAGTCGCTCAGTTTGCATGTAAATATAGCCAAACTAAGGTCAACAAACTGCCCCCTCACAAATATGCGATCGAGACACGTCCTAGACCAAGTATTACACATCGCTTCCTCCCTGGTAACCCCGTGTATACACTTCACAAATCCATGGCCAGCCAGTATGTCCTCATACAAGATAACACAACCGTCTGAATCATCCAGTAAATCAATATTGATATCGCCAATGACAATTATATTCCTGTTGTTATTATGCCCAAGTATGCAATCTAACTCAGTAATAAAGTTTTGTTTCATTTCCACCGGAGGTTTTTGAGACGGAGGTCTGTACAGGGTTAACAAGGATATTTCTACGCCACCTAAAAACCTTAAATTACAATGCAGACCTTCACAGAATAATAAGTCTTGTTCCACCATCACACAAGAAACATAAGATTTACTATATATAAGAATGCCACCCCCCTTCATGTTGACTCTAGTTTTGCACAACATTTCATACCCGTCAAGAACATAAAAATTGTCATCCTCTAATTTACCAATCTCAGACAAAATCATAACATCAAACACACCTATTTGATTTTGTACAATTACCTTTAGCTCATCCCATTTTGAAATTGTAAAATATCTTACATTTAAATGAATAAAAATAAGCCCATCTTTTTCATAAAACCAATCTTTCAAATCATCAATAATATCACACTTAGCTACTTCACTCCATTCGTTTTCAAGGTTCATAGCCGGAAATTGTCAACAATATATCCACAGAACAAGCGACCTTCAAATCACTTTTTTATCTAGGTCTTTAAAGGACCACAGTTTAATGACGTCGCGTGTGTTTTCGTCTTTCCGCACAAAGACTTTGCCGAACTTAAACCAGACGAACTTGAAACCAAACTCTTGAGCCCGATCTTTAGCTCTCCGCAACAAATCACGGAAATATGGTACCAAATTTTCACTGGTATAAACTCGATCTTGAGACGCGTTCTCAACACCAGTAATATCTACACTCGTAAGTTCAGCGACTTCTCGCTTTTTACTCACAATTAAATCTCTCTTCTTCCTGCTGGCAAGTTGTACAATAATTCGTGATGGTCGGCGGTCTTGGCCCCCAGAGCGAGAAGGCAGACGATGAGCAGACTCGATATCCCTCTCCTTAAGGGGAAGTAAAGTAAAAAAATCTTTATTGACACAGGTTGAATCTTGAGTTTAGAAAACTCTTTACAGATTCCTTAACTTACATTTACAATCAAGAATTGGAATTATGTCTTATATACTAACTTATATACTAACTGAGTACTAATAAATAATGAAAACAAAGTAGGAAGAAACATGATAACATACATGATATGGTACATGATAGTACAACATAGAAACGTGTTGATACGGAGTTGTTTGAGCAAGATATTACATCATTTAGATTACGTATAAATATAATATGAAAAGTTGATACAGACAGAATACTAATAAACAGGACTAGTGATACCAGGAACATAAAAAAGTAAGATTATAATAACAATGTCAATAGTAGCCTGATTGTACTAATTGTAGAAATAATAAGTGGCAAAGAAAAAAAAAGAAGAAGATGAAAGAAAAGATGTTTTATTTTATTTTAATAACTTGAGGTTATGACTATGAAGCAAAATACCCCTAACATATTATCATAAAGAGAAGGGGAATAAATGAAGCAGGCTTACATAATGACATATTATGCTAATAATTGCATCATTTCGATACTATGACTTAAGGAAAGAACAGACAAAGTAGAGAAATTAAGTAAAACCATTATAATAATATGTAAACAATTAAATAAATAATAAATTTAAATAAACTTGCAAGGTAGATCAATGGAAAAAAGAAGAAAAAGAAGAAGAACACAAGCCATATGTTAATGGCGAGGAGCTTAGAACAGAGTCTCTAACTTAGTATGTAAATAGTCCTTTAAGGCAGCTTTAAATTTGTGCTTCTTCAGTGTTTTCAGAGAGTGCGGTAGATTGTTGTACAGTATTAGGCCACTGTGCATTATGTTATCCTTGCCTCTTTGAGTGGTATTGATAGTGTGAAGGTGAAGGTAATGCTTGGTTCGAGTATTATGCTTATGATAGTTATGGTTGAATGTGAGGTTCAAGTTAGATATAGTTTCATTAATTATAACATTGTGTATAAAAAGGCAGGTTTGGTACTCATTAATAAGTGGGAAAGGTATGACGTTAGTAGCTTTAAACAAGGTTAGTCTGTGAGTTCTAAAAGGTAAGTTAAATATGTTTTTAATGGCTCTGTGTTGAATGGTACTGAGGGGTTTGAGTAGCTTAGGTGATTTAGCCCAGATAATATTTAAGTACTGGATGTGAATGTATGTGCGCGTAGTAAAAACTCAGCAATGTAGCTTTATTGATTATTATAGACATACGTCGAAGTATTCCTGCTATAGAGGATGTTCTTTTGCAGACCTTATCTATTTGCGAATCCCATTTTAAGTTACTCTGAAGGAATATACCAAGATATTTGACCTGTGAGACTAATTCAATTTTAGATTGATTTACAGTGAGGTTATGATTAATATTATTTAGGCCTATATCAATATTATTGATATCAAAAATCATTAAATTTGTCTTGGAACAGTTTAAAGATAATTTGTTAGCACTCAGCCAAGTGGACAATATAATTAAATCTTCCTGCATTAGTTTCAATATTTCTTGTAGATTAGTTCCGAAATAAAACAGGGTTGTATCGTCCGCAAAGGATTGGAGTAGACCCTTTATTCCTGATTGATGCAGATCATTTATATAAATAAGAAATAATAGTGGACCAAGGATTGATCCTTGTGGAACCCCACAAATTATGTTGTCCAACTTGCTCGATGCTCCACCTATAACGGTATATTGTTTCCTGTTATTGAGATAATCTTTGAACCAATTTAGTGCAAGACCACGGATCCCAACTTTTCTCATTTTTCCTATAAGGATGTTGTGATTAACGCAGTGTCAAACGCTTTTTCAAGTCGATAAAAAGTCCGGTTGCTATGTTTTTTATGTCCAGCTGTGATTGCAAGTTGCTTATGAGATCAACGAGGACTGACTCTGTTCCTGTGTGTTTCCTGAAACCATATTGCCCTTTATAGAAAAAGCTAATTTTATTGAGATAGGATATAGTCTATTTTTTATTATTTTTTCAAGTATTTTTGAAATTGTTGGTAACAGTGAAATGGGTCTATAATTACCTATTGAGTTTCGCGAACCTTCTTTAAAAATGACGATGACTTTAGCAACCTTCATTTCCTGAGGCACTGTCCCCGTTTCAATTGATTTATTTATCAGCACGTTAATTGGTTCGGCTAGTAATTTGATATTTTCTTTTAGGAGCCTCGCTGTAATACCATCTTTGCCTGAAGACGAACTGTTTTTTAGAGAATTAACCGTTGATATTACTTCGTCCACAGTAGTAGGGTTTAAGAAGAAAGATTTGCTATTTTCTTTACTGAGTTTGGTGTGCGTAAAGACACCTGTGTCAGGGATTGTTTTTGCCAAATTAGCGCCAATGTTTGTGAAGTAAGTATTAAATTCTTCATCTACGGCCACAGGATCAATAATATCCTTGTTGTTTACAGTGACTGTTATTTGTTTATCCTTATGATGAGTCGTATTTTGCAGGATTCCATTAAAGATTCTCCAGCATTTTCTAGGGTTTTGAATGTTTTCATTTATTTTGCATTATAGTGAATACTTGTTTTGTTTCTAATTACCTGAGTGATTCGATTTCTAAGCTTTTTATATTAAATACCAAGTTCTTCGTCTAGCGGATACTTCAGAACTTTCTTATGTAGATAATTTCTGTTTTTTATTAGGCTAATTATATTATTATCGATCCAAGGACATATATCTGTGTTCTTTTGTTTCTTAAGAACGATTTGGGTACTTTTAAGTTTTAACTCACATAGCTTTGTAGTTAAATGGTTGTACATTTCATCAACATTCCAATTATTGTCAAGAACAATGGGATTTTTAGACAAGTTAGAATGGAAATCGTGATGGTTAAAATATTCTCTACTTTGTATTTGTTCAACATTTGATGTAGGCCTTTTAAGTAATTCAGTAAGAAGGAGGTTATGATCAGAAAAGTCATAATCAATGTTTGAAATATGCATCGGTGTGACAGACGAATTTGTTAATATATGGTCAAGAATGCTCTGAGATAGAGGTCTGGTCGGGTAAAGAGGATTGCAGACACGAAAACCATTGCTACCGGTAACGTGCTGATAATTTTTATTTATTTGCGATTTAATGTTTCTTGTTGGATTTATGTCAATATTAAAATCACCAAAGATTAATGTGAGTGTTTTAGAAGCTAAAAAGTGTTCTTCAAATTGGGAAAGGAAGCGTTCAATATTTGCGGTAGTATTGCTTGTGTCACAGTTAGAGCGGTAGATACCTCCAATTAGTAAATTGTTTGTCCACTTTAGGTTAGTTATGTTTATTTTGAAAAAACTATTACGATTGTCGCTGGTATTATACTTAATTTCATAGTTCAGATCATTGTGAATGAATATGCCAACTCCTCCACCTAAGCGGTAGGGTCTGCACAAGAATACGGCATTATAACCTGGCAAATTATAGTATTTTTCCTCATCTTTGTTTATCCACGTTTCTGTTACAATAATGGCATCCACCCGTGTATGGAAGTTGTTTAGGAGGACGGCAAGTTTGTCAAGTCTACTGGACTTAAGACTGCGTGCATTGAGGTACAGTAGCTTAAAATTGCTACTACATTCTGGGATGTAATCGTCAATGCTATTAAGATGATAATTTACGTCAGAAGATGGCGTCATTTCCTTTGCAAAGTAAAAAAATAAAAATAATTATAATTAATTACAAGGTCACTTATTTAAATATTGATGATAGCCACAGCTATAAGTTTTATATACGGATAATAGGAGTTGTATATAATTGATAATATAATAAAATCTAATGTATTTATATAATCTAATCTAATCTAATATATAATAAATCTAATAATAACAAGTGTATGGAAAATATATGAGGTTGAGAGGTTGCAACTGTAGTGCCAAAAACAAGCTATGGTGTTAAAAGATAGAAGTTGAGGAGGTAAGTTTTGCAAAACAAAACAAAACAAAGACTCTATGAGGCTTTAGCAATTGTTAGTGAGAGAACTTGTTTTCTAGAGATACAAGATGTTTCGTTTACAATTTTTAGCTTAGTGCCAGTAGGGGTTAGGACAACAATTGTGCCGTCCTGTGTCCAGACGTTACTTTTACCAGCCAACTGAACACATTTACCTAGAAGTGCTAATCTTACGGTGGTTAATGATTCAGTGACTGATAACTTTGTACCCTTGAGCTTCCTTTTCGTCTTCCATACGTCATTCCGCACGTTGTGACTGACGAACTTAATAATGAGTGGCCGAGGGCGGCCAGGCTGAGATATTTGGGTCCGCAGTCTGTGGCACCTGTCGATGTCTTGCTCCTGGACTTCATAGGGGAGGTCGAACCTCTTGTTGATGGTGTCGACAGCGAGTCTCGTTTCGTTTGTGTTGGGAGCCTCAGGTAGTCCATGGACTATCAAGCAGTTCCTCCGTGAATATTGCTCTTGGGAGTCAATTTTATCGTGAAGTGGCCTAACTTGTTCAAGTATTAGGCTCCTCAGCCCGTCCCCTTCATGCCGCAATGTGGCTTTTATTTCACTTATATCGTTTTCCCATTTCAGTTTTAATTCTGGAAGTATATCTTCAACTGATTTGGGCTCCGATATAAATGCAGCTTCTAGTTTAGAATCGATGTTAGAAGTTGCATTGTTTAGCATAGCTTCAAATTTTTTCCCTAACATTTCAAATCGCTCTTCCCACTGCGCGCCAGTATTTTTAGTTTTTTTATTTGCGGGCGACATGTTGGAGTAAAGTTGGTAGTCCTGATGTGCTCGCAGTTTCAACAACGATGCGATTTTGGAGCACGTGTCGGCTTGCGCGCCAAGAGCTTGTGAAAGTGAGGTTAGGTATAGCCCACACTACAACGTGCTGTAGACAAGAACTCTCAAGGGCCTCAGCCAAGATTTATATGTTTTTGTTAATAGTGCTCGTGATTAAAGGACTATGGTACGTTACCCCATTAGAATGCGAAGTTACTAACGTCCATAACCACCTTGCTAACGGCACTACAACTTCCACATTACTCGCACATAATTCCACCGCCTTAAATGGACAGCTTCTCAGCAACCTTCAGCACCAGCTGCTCCACGTTTTCACCCCGGAACTGTTGAATATTGTCTAATTCGAAGGTCTTTGCCCGGCTGAGTTGATCAAGAGCAACTACTTGCGCAGTCAAATCTTCAATCACTCTGTCTTTCTCTTCACACTGTTTCTCAAGTTTGTGCACTGCATTTTTTACTACGTTGAACTCGTGAAAAAAATACTTTTTAAACTCGCGTAGCTCCTCAGTTAAACTTTTAAAGCTCTCTCGGAACTCAGCTTTAAGCTCTTCAATTACACCCAGGTTAAAGGTTGGGTGGATATCAACCGGTGTTGACTGACCCGACTTTTTTGCTTCGCGACACTTTGCACACCGCCAATTTTCTTTATTCTCCTGCGATTTAGCACGATGAGTCGATTTTTGTACACCCGCACAATTGAAATGATACTGATCATTACAACCGAACCGATACACACAATACAATCACCACCGCCCTGCAGATCCTGCTTGCATTTAGCGCACGACATCGCTACACTATACAGTATGCGACTTAGTCATATGTATACGGAGCAACGCAGATACACGTGCGACCAGTACCGCTCTCGAAGACTGACTGAATAATAATAATAATAATAATAATAATAATAATAATAATAATAATAATAATAATAATAATAATAATAATAATAATAATAATAATAATAATATTAATAATAATAATAATAATAATAATAATAATAATAATAATAATAATAATAATAATAATAATAATAATAATAATAATAATAATAATAATAATAATAATAATAATAATAATTGAGATCTACGAGTGATTTACTACAAGAAGACATAAAGGGAAGTACCAGTATCCATTACTTTGTATATAAATAGAAGTTTAATTTTGTAGGCTTACATTTTAGTCCAGAGCCTTGCTTGAGAAACATAGGAACAGTTGAATTTAGTGTTGATTTTGACCGATTGAAGCTGGATCTGGACAAGTCAAGTTCTTGTACTTATAATTTGATTCGATAATATTGTAACTAGATAATATATATGTTTTACGGTTGTATGTAAGCACTTTTTATTTGTTTCCAGAATTAAGAAGATTTCGTCTTCAAAATCTGTGAAATTTGAAACTGTCATTCAACTCCAACTCAGCGCCTTGTAATTGCGTGTGTTATTTATTGACGGGGCTCGGCCAAGTTGTGAGTGTAAAGAAAAGTGTGACATTAAGTGCTTTGATTTCTTTGAAATACAATATTAACTTTCTGTGACAAAGAACTTAGTTTGACAGGACAATGAACATTTGACATTTAGTAAATAAACAAACAGATTATGGATGCTTAAGATGTATTATCGCAACAGACCACCAAATCTGGAAGAGTGAGGCAGCGTGTCAAATGGACAGATAATATGAAAATTTGTGTGATGCGCAACTATTATAGAATTACGTTATTAGAAACTAGATTAGTTGGATATCGACAAGAACTGCACCGAGCGTTTACACGTGAATACCCATTAGTAGATGTAACCGAACAAAGAGTAGCAGACCAAAGGAGAATAATTGTAAGTAATGGTATGCTACCATTTAATCTATTGAACGTAATAAGACATGAAGTAGAGGAAGAACTACAAATGGATCAAGAAAATGAAGAGGATTTGGCGAACGAGGAGCACATCATGGAAGCATCAAGGAACGATGACTATCTACGACAAGAATAAATGGAACAATTAGATCTACCAGAAGGTCAGAACACACAAGAAGTACATCACCAACATCCTCTTATAAATAACATTGAACAAGAAAAGAATACAAGAGGGAACACACAAGAAATAGATGAGTTAAAGAACATATAACATTTACCTTTTGAAAATGCTTTGTCAGAATTTGCACATATAGAACCGAACAAGAGACCAAGAATTCCTAAACCTTAACAGTCTAAGCAAATAGACATAGTAATGCACGTAATGAACGCACATATATTGTTAGATTACGCGAAGAAAGAATTTTCCTTTGAGGAAGTGCATGCAGCAATATATTGTGGAGCCGTAGAAGTGGTCAGACAATTAGGATTAAAAATTAAATTGGTACATTCTCAGAACATAAACAAATAAGACTCCAAAATGGGAACGGAGATAAGTCAAACGGATCAACGAGTTAAGGAGAGATATTGGGAGATTAGAACAATTCAGGATGGGTAATAGATCTAAAAAGATATTACAATACTGCCAAAACATATTTGAAAGGTTCAAAATCCATACTATACATGAAACACCGAACGAGGCTACAAACGAATATTTTGATACTCTAAAGCAAAAAGTAAGTGCATCCAAAAGATCACGAAGGTATAAAGAGTGTAGTGATAGAAAAGAACAAAACGAAATGTTAAAAGAAAAAGAAAAAGAATTCTATCAGAAAATTAACAATAAAGAAGAAATAGTAGGAAATGGTTTACCATCGAAGACAGAGATTGAGCAGTTTTTGGGTGGGATATGGAGTAACCCATTAATGCACAATCACAATGCAACATGGATTCAAGATGAAATTGAGGCAATGAGTGATATCGAAGAAATGACATTTGATGGCATCAGTGTAAACGATATAAAAACAACGATACGAAATACTCATAATTGGAAAGCACCCGGTAATGATAACATTCAAAATTTTTGGCACAAGAAGTTTTCAAACATGCACACCCAGATTGCTAAAATGTCTTAATGAATTTAAATTAGGAGACAAGGATTTACCAGATTTCTTTACTGAAGGAATAACATTTCTTAAACCAAAAGATAATGACACCAAAAATCCAAATAAGTATAGACCAATTACATGCTTACCGACGATATACAAAATCTTGACATCGTGCATAACAAATAAAATATATGGTCACTGCGAAGAACAAAATATATTAGCTGAAGAACACAAAGGATGTCGTAAATTGTCGCAAGGGTGTAAGGAACAATTAATTATCGATTCTGTTGTAATGAACCAAGCTTTCAACAAGAAGAGAAACATTCAAGTTAGCTATATTGATTACAAGAAAGCGTATGATTCGTCACCACATTCGTGGCTAATACAGATACTGGAAATTTATAAAGTAAACCCACTGATAGTAAACTTTTTGCGGACAGCGATGACGAGTTGGAAAACAACTTTAAAGTTAAACGTAGGCAAAGAGCAGATAAGTACTGACCCAGTTAACATCCGACGAGGTATTTTTCAAGGTGACTCGTTTAGTGCGTTATGGTTTTGTCTTTCATTAAATCCATTATCTCACATACTTAACAAATCTACACATGGTTTCAAGATAAAGGACGGTAATACGGTTTGCCACACACTTTCACATCTATTCTACATGGACGATCTCAAGCTATATGCTTTAAATGCGACACACATGACGAATTTACTAAACTCAACGTTAGAATTCAGTAGAGATATATGTATGGATTTTGGAATTGATAAATGTAAGTCACTTCATGTCATCAAAGGAAAGATTACGAAATTAGAAGAGTTTGAAATCGACGAAGACAGCCGAATTGGAGTAATGGACGAAGAAGACATATACAAATATCTAGGACTTGCGCAGGCTAAAAGAATTGATCATAAAATGATGAAAAGTAAATTAATTTATGCATACAAGAAACGAATAGGATCCATTTTAAAAACACAACTAAAGGGTAAAAACAAGATCAAAGCAATTAACACTTATTCTATACCGGTACTTACATATTCATTTGGAATTATTAATTGGACACAGACAGAAATTCATGCCCTAGAAATTCTCACCCGCACAACATTCACCAAATACAGAAGTCATCACCCTAAGTCAGCAATAGAAAGAATGACTCTACCAAGAGAAAAAGGGGGAGGAGGCTTGATTGATTTAAACAATTTATATTATAAACAAATACAAATTCTAATAAAGTACTTTTATACAAAATGCCCACATTCACAACTTCATAGAGCTATAGTATCGGCAGACAAGTCGCTTTCTCCCCTCAATTTAAATGACGGAAATTTAAACTTGCTTCAAAACCTAAATTCTGACACAGCAAAGGAGGTCAGAATATCATAAAAAACGTTGCATAGCAGACATTATAAAGAACTTCTTAAAGATAACGTCGATAGGGTAGCATCGAACAAATGGTTAACGTCCGGGGACATTTTCAGCGAAACAGAGGGATTTATGATCGCTATTCAAGATAAAGTAATCAAGACTAACAATTACAAAAAGTACATAATGAAAGACGTCACAGTGGAAGATAAATGTAGAAAATGTAATATTGTCATGTAAAAGTTGGTACTTAATAACTTCTACAGGTGTAATCTCCTTCTTGGTGATTTATGGATATCTTGATTGTGTTAGTTTGTCATTTACCGTTGTCTTTCACAATTAAGGTATGCGCTGTGCTGGCTATTTCGTCAGCCCAGAGCGTTGGTTATCTCAATAATAATTGTTGCAGTATTGAGGGCATTGATTGCGGCCACTTTGCTGACTTCTCGGTTTAGGAGGGCGCTGGTTCGGTGGTGACGTCAGTAGAGCCTGGCCCCACTCATTCGTGATTGTTAGGGGAGGGGGTCGAACCGAGTAGTCTGATTGGTAATTTATGACTTAGTACAGCCAGCGTAGGGCAGAGAGGGGGTGACTGGGGTATGACGTAGGAAAGTCTAGGTGCGAGGGAGCACGTGTGTAATTCGGGGCATTCAACCATGGAACGGAAGAGGAGGTAGACCTGTGCCAAGGTGGAACGGTGGAAAGAACGACGGAAGACCCAGAGGGAAGGACATGGAGGCCGATCGTGAACCTGGACGAAGGAGCCAAACCACAACCTGGGGTCGGAGTCAGCCACCGAGAATCCAAGGTATAGGGGTTACTACAGCCACCCTCTGGATAGGAAGGTTAAGTCCATCAGACCTAGAATGCCCATAGACAGATTCGCCATAACTCAGCCACGTAGGATAAATGTGTATAGTTTAATAAATTGCGGTTCCTCTATTGTTTGAACCAAAGTCTTATCATTCCTAAACTGCCTGAACTGGTATATGTCCCGATCTCAATGATGTGAGAACCACCCCTAGAGCTACGCCCCAGTACTTCTACGGGACCGTCGACTTTGGAGTCCGTGGGTTCGAGGCCGAGCCGACGGAATTGGGTAGGTGTCACGGTAGGTTCTCGCTATTCATGTAAAAGTCATGCCCTACGCCGGCTGGTGGAGGCGCCGGGTACCCGGCGCCTCCACCATATGTTAGATAGCGAGAACCTATCGTGACATCCATCCAATTCCATCGGCTCGGCCTCGAACCCACGGACTCCAAAGTTGACGGACCCGTAGAAGTACTGGGGCGTAGCTCTAGGGTTGGTTCTCACATCATAGGGATCGGGACATACCAATTCAGGCAGTTAAGGTCTTAGATTGACAAGACTTTGGTTCAAACAATAGAGGAACCGCAATTTATTAGAATACACATTTATCCTACGTGGCTGAGTTATGGCGAATCTGTCTATGGGCATTCCAGGTCTGATGGACTTAACTTTCCTATCTAGAGGGTAGCTGTAGTAACCCCTATACCTTGGCTTCCCGGTGGCTGACTCCGACCCCGTGTTGTGGTTTGGCTCCGTCTTCCTGGTCCACGATCGGCCTCCATGTCCTTCCCTCTGGGTCTTCCGTCGTTCTTTCCACCGTTTCACCTTGGCACAGGTCTACCTCCTCTTCCGTTCCATGATTGAATGCCCCGAATAATACCCGTGAACCCTCGCACCTAGACTTTCCTACGTCATACCCCAGTCAACCCCTCCCTGCCCAACGCTGGCTGTCCCCAGTCATAATTTACCAATCTAACTACTCGGTTCGACCCCCTCTCGCGGCAATCACGAAAGAGTGGGACCCGGGCACACTGACGCCACAGACAACTGATTTATGCTGACGCAGTCAACGAACCAGCCCCCTCCCGAACCGAGCAGTCAGCAGCAAGGGACTACGTAACCAGGAAATTATAACCGGGAAAAGACAAACGAAATAGCCGAGCACAGCGCATACCTTACGGTGACGACAGCTGTGAGCGAACACAAGTGTCACCGTAAGGTATCCATAAACCATGCAATAAAATAAAACTAAGTACAAATGAAATAATGAACAGGTGCCTATTTTTACGCCACAATATGAACGGCGAAACAATTGAACATATCTTTTCTGGGTGCAAAATGCTTTGTCAAACAGATTATCTTCATAGGCATAACCAAGTTGCAAACATTATACATCAAAAATAAGCCATAAAGTATAAACTTATAAGCACAACCACTGCGTATTACAAATAAAAGCCTGAAAAGGTATTAGATAGTAAAGACTACAAATTATATTACGACCGGGCAGTTATAACGGACCAAAACATACATCACAATAGACCGGATATTATATTTATTGACAAGAAGGAACAAGAAACGATTTTAATTGATGTTGCTGTCCCTTTATGCCACAATGTAGAGACAACTTGGCGGGAAAAGATAAACCGATATAAGGAGTTATCTATTGAAATAAAAAGGTTGTGGAAGCAGAATAATGTAACTATTGTACCGTTAATTATATCAGCAAATGGTATTGTTCCACGTAAACTCCATGACAGTATTAAAATAATTGGTCTCCAACCGAACATATACATCGAGATGCAAAAAGCAATCATTTTGAACACGTGTAGGATAGTGCGAAAATTTTTGAACTAAGAAGAATGAAGACTTCAAGAAGTTCTCCATCCCGATGGTGGTTTTCGTGGTTTCCACCGTACAAAGAGCGAATGCTGGGATGAGTACAAATCGGCCACGACCGTACATAGCATCCACTGTTCGGTTTGGAAGAAATAATGTGGACAATGATATATTAAGTAGTTCTAAGTAGATTTTAATAAGGTAAACACATGGAAATACTTGACGTTTGTGTCCGTACAACATGTTTATGCCGGTTTTGACCGAGTTTGTATGTATTGCAACAATAAAATAATAATAATAATAATAATAATAATAATAATAATAATAATAATAATAATAATAATAATAATAATAATAATAATAATAATAATAATAATAATAATAATAAAAATAATAAAAATAATAATAAGGCACACACGAGGACGACGCAAAGAAGATCATATCAACATACAGTGTATACTATGAACAAGTACTAATAATAAGACAATAATGACTGAAGTTGACCAAGGTACCTCATGGAAATTCTTAACATTACATCCGTATTGTCCGTATAACATGTAAACACCGGCTTTGACCGAGATTGATGACTTTTTAAACTAGTAACATGTGATTTGTCATTAGTTGTTAAATAAGATAGACACATGGAAATACTTGACATTACGTCCGTATAACATGTTAACGCCGGTTTTGACCTTGATTGTATGATTGTGATACATGCAATAAAATAATAATAATAATAATGGGATACCATAACTTAAAAAGGGGTTGCCCGTTGCTCCCGCAATCCTCTCGTTCCTTGTTCCCTATAATTTCTCAATCATTTAAACGGGTATTCAAGCAAAAAACTAAAAAAAAAAAAACATAATATATTTATTCTCATCCATGATAAATAGTGATCCAAAAGTGTAAAAACGTTCCTACCCCAAAAGGAAAGAATGAAACTCGTATATTTAGGGCTAGTTGCTTAAGAAGAATTATTTTTCTTATGAGAATTAGCATGTATGTGATTTCCACTCCCGAGCAACGAGTAAAGCAGATCGTAATAATTGCGTCATCTTCTTGCCAACGTTGAAATGTTGTCGTTGGTTAATACGCTGGGCGGTGAGGCTCCGTAATACGTACGGCCGCTTCTAGCAAACTTGACTACTGAAATTCGACACTTAATTTAATAGCAATGTATTTAATTAAATAAAACACACACACAGTTGAAATTCACCCTTATTGTATTTATTTATATTTATATCTATTAAACATAAAACTGTAACAAATTAGGGCGTGCAAAAGAGATTGATATTTAAAATTTTGTTCTTCTTTATATCTACCAAAAAGATTTATCGTTAGCTCATAGTGTTTTCCATATCTGCTTAGACAATTGTAATTATTTTTCCTCAATACCCCTTTAAATTCTTAAAATTTTCGTCCTTTAAATTTCTGAAAGACAATAATAGTAGCTAAACAGCAGTTACTGTTAAACGATCTTATACAAACATCGAAGTTGATATTTGGATGTGTTTGTTGGCCAAACAGTTGAAATTATGAAGACCCGGTCGTGTTTGCGATAAGAATGGCGGTATCTAACGGTTAACCCCTTCATGCTGATAAGACATAGCATGATGTAATGCACTATTCCATTCACTAATATATAGCGCGATCGTGTCTCAACTAACTCTTATCTTGGCGGAAATCAAATGGAATTATACCCAATTCCGGCCTTTTCGTGCAAATATCGTGCGCTCATATTGTTCAACGACGAGTTTTAAGAAGACTAGTTTTTCGTGGCCTATATTCTCATTGTTTTTCTTTTAGCTTAGAAACCATTAACAACCCCTTCACTCTTACGCTAATCTGATAACAATGCTTTATGTAAAATTGCACAACTACAGTTTTCTTATTTTGTTTTTAGTTAATTGAATAATAAAAGATTTTCAAAATTGATCTAGGACCCTTACACTGAGTTCATCAGGATCCTCTTAATCTTCAATGACAACAATGCACCACAATGAAAAATGAACCTTGATATAACATTTGAATACTAATTTTATTATTCTGCATTGTTGCCATTTAGTCCTTTGCATAGCGCTCGAAAAAGGCCTGGTCGGTATAATATTTGGGTCAAAGGATGACATATATCAAATGAAAGCTTAAGACGAGTACTTTTCAAAAAAACCATGATATACCTCTGGCAAATCCAGCTTTCTATGTCAAAACCAGGGTCAAAGGTCAAATTTGTAATTTTTTTAATAATTTTTAATTAAATAATGAAAAATGTTTGCAAGTTAAAACATACACTCTTAGTAAGATAAATATATTATATTTATTTACAAAATGACATTACCTACTTAACCTTTTTTGACCTTGATTGGGGTCAATTTCCTCAAAATGGGTAATTTCTAAAATTTTCTTCGATTTATTGGCCAATATTCATTATATCAACGTACTTACTCATAAATACGTTAAAATGAATAGTTCTTATTGTTATCACATTGCTTGCACGGTATTCATTCAAAATGGCGGTCAAAGGTTAATAGGTAAGTATCGTCAAACTGGGTCTAGTAACTAAAATATTACTTGTGGGCAAAAACGAATAATAATATTGTCTTAATCGTAAGATAATGTAATTGTCGTATAACTTTAAACTATTAAAGTTTATTAATGATTTTTTATTAAATGTCTTCAGCAATCAGGATATTCTTGAATTGGTGTGCTACTGCAACAAAATACGGTTTTAGAAAAGAGCCGGACCATGTTCAGATACGTGATATGATACTAGTATTATGTTATATCTACCTTAGCAGTAACTGTCCAAGTCATCAGATTAATCACCTTCTGACTCACTGGAATTCTCATGCTGGCTACTGGTACTGGTACTGGTACTGGTACTGGTATTAAATAAATAAAAACAAAACAAAAAAAATCACATTTAGAGTCTACCCACTCAGTAATGAAACTGATTTTCAGTGGGGGACTTTAATTTAAAGTGACTAAACCAACCCTGTAGTCTCTGAACACCATCGACGAGTGAGCGATAACCAATCAAAGATCGATATTTCAAATACGAAACGTATGAATCAGTGATTGGACAGTGCGAACACCTGCGGGCAAGTGTTATAATCAACAAGGCCAATTCAGAACAACTTCGAATTTATTGAGTTCTTCAGCTTACAAGCGTGGGTACACTTCTATTGATTGGCCAAACACTCACATGTCGGCATCTTGCAAACACGGCACCAGTTACAGACTATAAGATCCATAACGGCCAAAGGTACTGGAGTTCCAACCGGCCACTCATTGCTCAGATCTCCTTCTGCCGTGGTTTTCCATCCATAGCCACGCGGATCAGGAACATCAGGGTTGGCGTCCAAACAACGTATCCAGACCGCTGTTTGGTGATTAGCTCGCAGCCGCAGGATTTGAAGCAGTAGACAACCGTTTCAAGGTGGTAGCTGATTAGACTTAATATCATCAGATTTACTTTTAAAAATCTCGTAGGGCAGCTGGTTGACGCTTGACTACCAAAAATCAAACACACTTCGAAGATGTGTAAAAACTAGCGAGCTCGTTGGGATTCGAAGTATGTAATACCCTCCCTGACCTCCATGCACTGGTTGTGACAAAGGTTGGAATTCATAGTCGGCCCAGTGCCTAATTTAGTGCGCAGCTGGACACTGTTTGCGCAGTTGCAAAAGTCATTTGCGCAGCTGCAATTTGTGATATGCGCAGTTAAGAATTCGTCTTTAAAAAAACTGATAGAATAAAAAGTTTACTTTATTTTAGTGTTATTTTTTAATCTTATATAGCTTATACTAAATCTACAAGTATATTCTTCAAATTCTTAACGTCTTTTTAACTTTGCATGTTTTTGAGGAGGTCTTGGTGAATCGCGGTAGTAAAACTAATAAAATGTATTGAAGACCATCTCTAGCCATTTAAACACGTTCTTGAAAAAAGGTTAAACAAAAAATCCCCTGCGGGGCTAACCTTGGGGGCCGCACCCCCCAGACCCCCCGGCGCTTTGCCTCTAAAGCAGTGTTTCTCAAAGTGTGGTACGCAGACCACCAGTGGTCCGCGAGGGTCCGCTAGGTGGTCCGCGAGCAGGTCAGCAGCAGGTTTTTAGATTTTACCTAATTAACTACTTACCAAACGTAACCCATTTGCTCATTTTTTAATATCTAACTAACACATTAATAAAACAATCAAGAATGTTATATAAGTAGAGACTACAAATAAACTGAACTAAACTAAACATAAAAAAACTCTCACTGATTTTACGAGAAAATATAACTGTAAGTGTAATGATAGGTATTTTCACATTGTGTAATAAATTTAGTGAATGCAAATTGATAGCTGGTAAATGTTATCTTATTTATTAGCTATATAACCCGTATTCGAATGCTTGTTGTCGCGATGTGGCCGTGTATCATAGATAGGTGGTCCGCGTGTACGTTGCCATCCATCAAGTGGTCCGCGGACACAAACATTTTGAGAAGCACTGCTCTAGACTTGTTTGCGCAGTTCCACTTTTTCCTTAAATTAGGCACTGAGTCGGCCACTTAACCTAGGGGCATCCAATGTTGCTATGGATATGTTTTCTATATGGGAAATAACATGTATGAAACTTTTACCTTGTTAATAACGGGCGCATCTAGGTGTAGGGGACGACTTTGAGTTCCAACCTGAGGAAGCTCATTCAGTGGTAAAGGGAAAAAGAGATCTTTGAATATCATGAGAAAAAAAACCCGCATTTCTGTGTCAAGCTAAGCAAGATGGGTCAGGACTGGAGAGTTTCAGGCAGAAGTTTTTTAACTTCTAATGTGGATTCAATTCCATTACTTCTTGGCTTAGGAATAAGTAAACGGTGACTTTGGAGCCGTCCTAGCAACGAAGCACTCAATAAATTCAAAGTTGTTCTGAATCGGCCTTGTTGATTCTGGCATTTGTCCGCAGGTGTTCGCACTGTCCAATCACTGATACATATGTTTCGAATTTGAAATATCGATCTTTGATTGGTTATCGCTCACTCGTCGATGGTGTTTGAAGCCTACAGGGTTGGTTTAGTCACTTTAAATTAAAGTCCCCCACTGCAAATCAGTTTAGTTACTGAGTGGGTAGACTCCAAATGTGAATTTATTTATTTATTTTATGTTATAAAAAAAACTCGAAGAGTTTGTCTGTAAACTCTGCTTTTTGACCACGACTCTGTCATGCGTCAACCAGCTGCGCTACGAGCTTTTTAGAAGTAAGTGTGATGATATCAAGTCTAATCAGCTACCACCTTGTAACGATTGCTTATACTGCTTCATATCCTGCGACTGCGAGCTATCAACCAAACACGATCAACAATATAGATAGGCCTACGTTGCTTGGAAGCCAACCCTGATGTTCCTGATCCGCGTGGCTATGGATGGAAAACCACGGCAGAAGGAGATCTGAGCATAGATATAAATGTTGTTACCCAGATATGAAACTGAATGGAGGTCCGAGGACCTATGCTCGTTCCTCGATGCCCGCCATATTGTATGATTGCCTGTTTGTTTACATTTTAACATATGTGTTTTTCAATGTGTTTTACATCGCCTGGCGTATTTCATTGATATTGACGGCTATAAAAAGAAAGTACGCGAGTATCTGTATACCCATTGGACATAAAGTATTCATTTCAGCATTGAAAATAATAATTTCTAAATATACAATATGGCGACGTTCCGAGAATAATGCATTGTTGAAATCTCAAAAGAGAATCAGTTTTGGACCGTCCAGATAGCAGTGAGTTACGTATCTTGGTAACAATATTTATATCTATGATCTGAGCAACGAGTGGATGGTTGGAGCTCCAGTACCTTTGACCGTTATCTGTAACTTTGCAAGATGCCAACCTATGAGTGTTTGGCCAATCAGCTGAATGAGAATTCCACTGAATCAGAAGGTGATTAATCTGACGACTTCAATTTTGAGTGATTTTGACTTCAATTTTGATTAATTTGACGACTAGACAGTGACTGCTAGGACAGATATCATATCAAACTATCATATCACGTATCTGAGGATGGTAATGCTCTTTTTAAAAAATGTATTTTTTTGCAGTTGCACACCCATTCAAGAACACCCTGATGTCTGAGGACATTAATTAGAAATTCAGTAACAATCTTAAGTAGTTTATAAGTTATATGATAATTACATTTTCTTACGATTACGTCATAATATAATTATTCGTTATTGGAATTGCAATCAAAATTCTACGTCTTTAGAGTACCCACAAGTTATATTTTAGTTACTAGACCTGCTTTGACGATACTTACCTATTGACCTTTGTCCACCATTTTGAATGAATACCGTGAAATAATGTGATAACAATAGAAACTATTCATTTTAACGTATTTATGAGTAAGTACGTTGATATAATGAATATTGGCCAATAAATCGAAGAAAATGTTAGAAATTACCCATTTTGAGGAAATTGACCTCAATCAAGGTCAAAAAAGGATAAGTTGGTAATTTAATTTTTTTTTAAGAAACATAATACATTTACCTTACTAAAAGTGTATGCTTAACCTTGCAAACATTTTTCATTATTTAATTAAAAATTATTAAAAAATAAAAAATTACAAATTTGACCTTTGACCCTAGTTTTGACATAAAAAGCTGGATTTGCCAGAGGTATATCATAGTTTTTTGGAAAATGCTTGTCTCAAGCTTTCATTTGATATATGTCATCTTTTGACCCAAATTTTATACCGTCATTCCCGTTATGCAAAGGACTAATTGAAGATTTGTAGGACGTGATTAACTCAGTCTAAGGATTCTAGATCAGTTTTGAAAATGGTCTATTCAGTATTCACACAGTATTGACAACTTTCGGCAAAAAAAAACTAATTATCGGACTTAACAGAATAGTAAAGATCTCTATAGTTACACTTATCTAGAAATAATAAAAGATCAACAATAAGAAAATATATATACCGATTTTGACGATTGTGAAATATGTAAACACAAATTACGTTATGGTCAGTTTTCATATTTTTTCTGGCTGACCTAAGGGTGTTTATCGCTCCTTACTTGATAATTATTCAAAACAATGTATTCATAAAATACCTCCTAGTTTCAGGAGTATAGGATTCCACAAGCTTCCAGTTCCTGAGCCACGTGTAGCCTGAGAGTTGACCTCTTACAAATAAACACGTTGAGATGATTACTTCACTAAGCTAAGTAACTAATTAATTTATTGTGACGCGGTAACCTCGTTTGTGTCAATGAGTGGCGATTGATATCCTCGAAGTTCTGTTTTCGTTGCCTTAATGGGCCCAGGTTGTTGCGCATTTCTTGCGCTCAAGCTCTCTCGTCTACTGCGGTTTTTACACGCTTTTTTACAGAGCTTTGTATATCCCTGTCTCTTTACAACTTCTTAAATACTTCTCTTGTTTGTTTTTCTACTAATCTGAACTTTGCTTCGACAACAATCAATCCTTCAACCTTCTACTTAGCCAATAGAGCATGGCGGTGATCTGGTGCTGTTACTAGTTGCAGGGGTGAAAGCATCTCAACTAGAGAGAGACTGAAGCTTTGGCTGGATTTTTGTTTTATTGAATTATGGAAACTTATCTTTTAAAAATCCTTTATTTCAATTTTACCATGATTACGTTTTGTAAGTTTTAGCTGCCAACATGATAAATAAATCAAACACCGCCAGGTATGGTTTAAAATTGTCTGTCACATCACATTTGACAAAGCGTGACTCTATGAAATGCAAGCAATAGGTATGAATTTGTTGACATGTACAAACTTCACACATGTGAAGAATATATTTTTATCAATACTGATGAAAATGGCAATATGATTAGCAAAACGGCCAACAGGGATTATAATCGCAACTTGAAACTGACGAAACAATCCGCGTACACAACTATAAACTCGCCTGTGGGTCGTGAAAGTCAGTGTGGATTGTTGACCTTAGAAACAACCCATACCCAATAAATAGCTCGTCTGCAGGTCGTGAGAGTCAAAGTGGACTCTACGAAACAACCCACAGGTCGTGAAACTACGTAGTAATGGATGTTCGGTCACCGATGTCTGATTGACTCCCAGCAGATCCGAAGCTATAAATAGCTGCGCGCTTGTTCTCAGCGCTAGACAAATGCATGCGCACCTCGTGGGCGTTAGTGCAACGAGATTGGCATGAGTTCATTGTAAAAATACATGGGCGTCTGTTCTGTCTACCGCGCTCGCTTCCTTCGCTCGCAATATCGCCAGCCAGCACGGTTTTAGTCTAATTATTCCCTAGTTAAACAATTAAGAAAATAGTCCTTCGCAGTCGAGGCGTATCCGAGGCTGAATATAGAACTGCGCTGGCTTCGATGTTTCCAGACTCGAAATGCGGATTATTATCAATAATTACGTCTGGAGGTTTGAGTGATTGGAATGATGTGTCTCTACTTGACATGCTTTTCTCGAAGCGGACGGGTTGAATGAGACTTGGCGTAGTCTACATTTTTTAGTATGGTTTTACTACCCAAATTTGTCAGTAGCGTCCTCTTTTATTTTGTTTAACATCTACTATAAGGTGGGGAAATCGTTTCTCTTTTTCAAAACACTGCAAGCAACAAACATAGTTCGATTAGGAATTTGACTCTAATATTTAGATATTCTTCATCTTTATCTTCTTTAACTTCATCACGTATTGTCTAAACAAACACGTTTTATGTATACTATAGCTGTAAGTTTAAGTTAAAACTCTAATTACTGTCATGGATAGATCTAAGAGCACTTGCTTTCAATTATTCACCATTTTTCTCTTCCGTCATTGTATTCAAAATCAATCTAACACAACAACGTTGCTTCTTGTTGCTAATTTCGATAATTTACCTACAGTCTAAATGTATTTTAAGAGTATCTGAAAGCCGTTTCTTATTTTCATCCATCCAGACATGATAGTTATCGAGCTAGTCAAACGTTATTGGTTGTGGTAGTACCTTTGAGGTCGTAATAAGGCTGTGATATATTATCGGTAGACAGAAAACGCTAATTCTTGTGTGAAAGATGGGGTCGGTGTGGGACGAGCCAAATATCTTAAGTGGCGTGAGGCGCATGCAGCCAGTGGCCACCAGCCAGCAGACGGCAGATTATACACCTAGTCGCAAACATACGATGCCGCGTCATAATTGACGTGCACGCCGACTATATGATTGGCTGCCGCAGACTAAAAACATGCTTTTCAGATTAATATAATCTATTGGTCAATGAAATGATGATTAAATGATAGTAAATATTATCATTATCATCATCAATGTTTTTTAATGAGTACAAAATTGATTTGTATGAAAACTTGTTATTTTTAATAGAATCATAAACGGTTTCCTGACTGAAGAATGTAGTTATTTCATTAAAAACTAATTGAATATTTGTGGTCACAATTGCACAGAATTTGACAGTCCACGAGCATTCCTTCCCAACAGCAACTATCCAAACACTCTTAGATACCTAGATTGTCGCACCCGAAAAGGGACGGGGACACACCGGGTAAAGTTGATATTCCTACGAAAAATCGTTATTATTATCAATGCAACTTGTGGTGTATGAAGAAGATTCTCGACAAGCAACATTGGCAGTGAGCATTGTGCCCACTCTGAAAACAAACAATTAATAAGTGTGATATTTTTCTCGACGGTACTTATTTTTTATTTCGCAGTGTACAGATTTATCTTCTTGCAAATTTAAAAGAACATAAGCATATGTTTAACAGGTTTTAAGGGTTCCGCCACACATTGAAATCAAATTATTGCCATATTAAAGTTACATACTATAAGAACGTTTGTTGGCATTAAAGTGGTCTTATAAATATAGCACGTATGATACATTAACTATATTACTTCTACACAAAATGGAATACTATAGCACGTCGCAAAAATAATACATCTCAGAGAGAATAAGAAATGCACTGTTTTCCACGGCTATCTCATAGTTTTCTGGAAATGTTTATTTCAGAAGCTTTTCTTGGAAATAAATAATAAAAGGTTGGGGTTTGTTTTAAGAATTCTTAGTTTCCAGAACTCGGCTTTATTTGCTGGAGAAACCATTTTACGGAGGAAGAAATATTTCACTGGAAATGATACCAAAACTAGTCACTATAAAACAATAATCTATCGGTGTATATTTGTGCCATAGTAATGCACATAATATATTTGCTTGAGGAGATTTTTTATCTATAAACTGGTGCTAAAGGAGAGACGGACGTATCAGCTAACAGACGTTTGTTGTGGATGATGAATCAATCAATCAATCAATCAATCATGGTAATAACAATTGCGAAAATGACAACAAATTCAACATTCAAAAAACTAATTATATTTTTAATAGGGGTGATAATGCATTAATTAATATTCCAAAAACCCAGAACACCATAGTTATCATTAGTGTCACTCGCAGACACTGAAGTGATACATTGCAGCAAGGGAGACTCACAAATAACTGCTTCGCCATTCAAATTTAGTGATTATAGATCTACCCAGGCTATAAAACCGTCTCTGCCTGCGCACAGAGCCAATATGCCGAATGACCTTCGCAAGCGCGGCCCGAGTGTGTGCAAAGTGTTTTCGCATATGGGGAATCCCCCTGGAGATTCTGACACTGAACGAACCTGCAAGGTCGGTCTCCTGTCTCTTCAACGTGATTCAAATGTATCAAACGCTGAAGGAGACTATGGAATCAGGCCGAGAGAGAAGAAGTATCAAAACGAATGGATGGGGCGAGTTCTACCCGCAAAGACCTACTTAGATGAGCAGAGCGTCCGAAGCCAATATTTCATTCAACTCAAATTACATCTCCGTGTTTTCGTGTGTGTTTTCGTCGCCCACAGGTAAAACGACTGGACGAATTTGGCTGACATTTTATGTCAACAGCCGGTAAGTAAGGGGAGTTTGCAATCGGGATCGTAGAAAAACACCCCTTCCACAATTGGTACCGATCATCACGGCTTACTGTATGAACTGAGAGAGACACAAGGTCTTCTAAATCTCTCTGCGTACTCACAATATGAAGATACGCAATCGCATGTACATTTAAACTGTTGTGGAGATTCCACAAAATTGTATCCATTTCCATATAGATAACCTTATATAGAGATGAGTACACGATATAGAAGGATTTCAACTGCTACATTTGCTCTGTGCCAATCGTTATCAGGATCATCTGCTTCGCAGTCGTAGAAATATGAATACATTTCCCGATTTCAATCCCAATTGCGACATTGCGATTTAGTTGTCTACAGCGCCATAAGAACCAAGCAAGTTAACGCTTTAACAACTTCTGAATTGCGATTGCGGTCAACAATAATAATTGTCGGTGTGGCTTAGCCTATCAAGCTAGCCTATAGCGCACACAAGGTGGACATAGTAATGGAAATTCTCCTACCATATTATCACTACACCTGGTTAGTTACTTAACAGTATAAGTTTTATTTATGTTTTTGAAACGAAACACTATAGATTTGTGAAGTTAGTAAAAAATTAGTTTTATTTTTGCGATCAATTGAGATGGTAATTTAAACTTTATTGTATTGATGATACGCATATAAAATGTTGGTTGTCTCGTTGGGGTCGAGTTTGTGGAGCTCGATGTCGCCAGATCTCTCGAAATATTACCCATACAGCACAACCATATTCATAGAATATGCTATACATATTGGCCCTAGATATTTCAAATATTCACACAATGTTCAAAAATATTGAGAGATATTCAATACATATTGTAGGAATATCCCAATGTCACCAAATTTATCATTCAATGAATGCTCACAGAATATCATTTTATGACCAAGTGAATCTTAAAATAACATTTATACAACATTACTATATGAACATTGTTAGAATATGAAATGAACATTCACAGAATGTTAAATAAATATTCATATAACTGCAATAAATATTCAAATTATGTTCTTCGAACATTAAATAAATGTACATTTTACTAGGGCTAAATATTTAAAAAATGTTTATTGAACATTCAAAAACAGGATGGATATGGATATAGTATATTCATTAAAGCTAGACCACATGGAGCTGCTGCATTTATTGAATATGCTTTTCTTAGGTTAACTGGATATGGACAGTCCAATTTCCATTAAACCTAAAATGGACTACGCAAACAGCAGAACAAATCATTATAAAGGCAAATGACAAAATGTAGCAGCTCAAATCTAGTTTAAAAGAATTACCAGGTCATAAAATCAGTTGGATAAGAATGATTAAATGATTGCTTCAAATTAAATTTTTCTCAAAAGTTTAATTTGTCCAATGATATACATACACAATAATTAAAAGGCTATTCAACACCTTTCAAATAACATATAATCGTTACAGTTGCCATTTATACCCCGTGTCCACAAGTCATTGCAATAGCAATAGACAACATGGGTTGTGGTACTATAGACAATTGATTAACAATGTTTTTCCTTATTTCAAATTATTTCACATTACGAGTTACGACCAACCAATCAGATTGTTTAAACACCTACATGTAATAACAGACAAATCACACACTTAACTTGACTGTGCATGTGGTAAGGGATTCGCGCTGTCTACGACCTAGAATGCATCCCTGTGAATCTATACTTCAACAGTTAGACCTATAGGCGTGCTCTAGGCGCCAAGTTGTCCATGGCATGTCCCGAAGGGAATAGGCCCTATCTAATATCAATGTTAATTTACTGGCCAAGCAGTTATCCTAGCTAGGCCTAGTAATCTTGTTTCACTCTTAACACATATTATCCTTCCTTGGGCTAGATCACTTTAAATGTGTAGATATTAATAATTACAACTGTACTTACCATTATTTGACGCTGAGATATAAAGCCATCACTTCACTTCAACACCGCTAGCCTAACTGAGCTTGTTGAAACTTGTTGAGTCGAGAGACGCGTCGGTTGTTTGCGCAGGCATGAGCGCAATGTTTAAATAATAGTTTCTACGTATATTCATAGAATATATAAATACAATATTCATAAAATATTGTTAGTTAAATGTTCTATGAAAATGCCAAATCGAGTGTCGAATGAATATTTTACAACGAATGATCTCAGAACGTTTTATGAATATTTATCTTTTAATGTTAATTCAGAAATATTCTGTTAACGTTCATACAATGCAAATATCGTAATATTAACATTGTGAACTTGAAATGAATATTAAGAGAATATTTTGTGCTGTATGGGTAGTCATCAACGAGTCCATTTTGACACTTTCAAGGCCAACTCGATCGCAACTTCTAAAACACAATTTACGCGAATAATGCCAAACAAAAACTTCCCTCCAGTTAGACGACTTGAAAACTACGAGACTGTTGGAGTTCAACCCAAGTCCGTTGGAATCATTACAACTTTCCAGACTTGAAGTTAGTTATTCGATCACAAGCGAACAATAGGAAGCTCGAAAAATATCTTGCTTGGAAGAATACTATAAAATACGTATTTTTCTCGCAAGTTCGATGTTTGAATCGCTGATGAGGACAAACATATTTAGCGTAAAATGTATTAAGGCAAATTGAAATATTTGTGCTACCTACATAACGTGTTTTATGAGACAAAACATAATTTTCTATGTATACACGGATTAAGTTTAGGTAAAATTCATCCGTGTTTTTTCACAAAACTAGCGTTAGACCATAAACACGTTTCGTATTGTCATTTTTAAAGCCTAAGTTTACGAACGATTGAAGAACTAACTTTTAGTCAGTAACAACTATAACAAGTAAAGGCGATACTAAGTGTGCTAGTGAAGTATTATATAACGTTTCGGGTATTGACTGTTGTATTCAAATACTGAAGAACATTGTTCTGTGGATTCGAAAGCATACAAAATAATGTTGGTGAAAATATTTCGTTTCTCATAATTAAAGGAACGTCACAAAAAGCAAAATTTGGACCATGAAATGTATATTTTATTTTGTCTGGAATTGCAATACATGCACCTTCTCTCCATTTAAAGGGTTAGTCAGATGAAAAACTAAAAAACCATCATTTGTAGCCTGGATGTCCACCCTCAAATATGGAAAACATGACTAAAAGATACCATACTTTAAAAGCAGGCGGTTAAAAAATTAAAGAAAACGCGATTTTTTGGCTTGTTCCTACCTAGTAGCACCGAGCAACTTCTCTCATGGTAATTCCCATATAAAAAAATGTTGCCTCGAGATAGTAAAACCACCGCTAAAGTAGGGGACTTGTCAAAAATCGATGACGAGTTTTATTGTGCATCGTTTCTCTACCGATAACATGCTTCTTAGTACGAACGTGTACTTCTACAAAATGCCCTGCAATTAATCTTGTTGTGACTTGATGTGTAGAAAAGTTGCATGCTTTTTTGAGCGGCACTGTCCGCAGTTGCCGAGTGTTGTGGCTGGTCTCGTATAACACAATGAATGCTCTGTCTGTCGGGAAGGCGCTAGCGAGCTCAGAACCGATACAGCTGTACTACGCTTTAGAAGAAAAATGCAGCAGAGCTGGCGAAGTGAATCTTATAGAATAGCTAAATGTTCACTATTTTTTTTCTTGCATTGAAGCAACCTATATCAATTTTATTTTACACATAACTGCATTTCATGCACTTATGATTCATTGGTGATATTTTAGTTTTTCACCTGACTATTCTTTTAAATGTACTGTTATTCTATTTTTATATTCACAAAAAAAAAACACTCAGTATTAGGTGTAAAAGGCAGTATTACACTAAGTGTACAGTTGTCCAATTCGGCGACAGAGCTATAATGCAAGCAGATATCTGAGCCTGCGTAGTGTGACAGAAAATACCGACTCCGTACAATTTAATAGGTCCTTTTATACTTAATCTTCTTGTGTGTTCCTAAAGTATACATTTGTAACTTTCAAAGGATCAGTATATATGAGTGTAATCTAATATGTTGTCATTAACGCAGCCCATGTTACAAAAGTGCACGGGGGGAATGTCGTAACGTCGTCGGAATGTCGCGCGTTAGGTCGTTAAGCGTCGTTGTAAATCATCTTCTCTGCAGGCGAGATACCCTTGAAGACGCGGTCGTAAGTTCGGGGTATCAGTGCACGATGCAACAAATGTGTGCTGCGAGAGTAGACTAGTGTTTAGAGAGTTTCAATCTTGATGCGACAGAGGCTAATCGTGACGCTCTCATTATTGTAATAATGGCCAAATTGGTCTTCGGGAGTAGCGGTTAAGTAAGGTTGGATTCTTATTGTTGTTTGCGTGTAATTGTTATGGTACAATCGTTTTTATTATTGTATTGAATGTATGATAAATAATATTCCTTCGTGATCTACGGACATATTATCAGGAGTGTGTGTGTGCACCTGATTTAACACTATAGTGTATTGCAATGAATCTGTGGTCCTAGGATCCCGCCCACCTTCCCCTACTTCACTCCATACCACGAATCGCCGGCGCGAGACAGCCGCGAGGGGTACCTGGCTCGAGCCGGCGATTCGAGGAAAAGAGTGAAGTAGAGGAAGGTGGGCGGGATCCTAGGACCACAGATTCCTTGCAATACACTATAGTTGAAATTATTCTCCAAAGAGAAAAAATTATTATTATTATTGTCATTTCGAACAATAATAATATATATAGATACATATTAAATCATTATATATAACAATGTTATTTAATAAGAAAAAATAAATGGGAATTGTATAACTCTACAAAAAAATTACTTTCAGGTTTCTTATTGGAATAAAATACCGACACTTCGAAAGCAATGACTACAATTCTGTAACCATGCGTGTGCGTGTGCGTGGTAGTGTCAACATGACTACATTCAATCACCGTTGAATCGTGAATGCAATATCCCCATCAGTTATGATGTGACCTACTACCCCGTCTTCTTCTTCTTTGGTACTACTCGTCCACAAAACATCTCAGCTGTAGACATGTTAAGTCACCCCCGCCCAGCCTTCATATTATACGGAGAAACTCGCCGGCAGTGACAGTTGCTCTTATCACATTCAGGAATCTTTTTAAAGAAAAAATATAATGAAAGTGGAAATAGAAGAAAAATAGTAAACGAAGAGAACAGGAAATCAATACCAAACTAAAGAATTGGAATAGGGAATTAGTTTCCGAGGCTTGAAAACCATTCAAAGGCAATAAAGTCTGCAGTTTCGTTTTTGTCAGTCAACGGACTAGCCGGCCCCACTAACGCATCAGACTTCTTGAGTTTCAGACATTAACTGAGAATGCCACAGTTATTGCCATCGTGTTTGTTTTATTGATCATCTGTTAGTCATAAAGTAAGGGATGCAGTGTTCAGTTGAAGGGGGTAAAAATAAGACACGTATTTGTTGGTGCACAGGGAAACACCATGGAAATACTGTTGCATGCCTCCAACAATAATTCTACCAAACATTTATATTTATTTCCTTGGGTTTTTGTACGATATTTCTTTGCGTTGATTGTATTTAAATATCGTGTCATGTTGAAACTTGACTTTACTCCCAGTTACTATTGAAAGCGCGCAAAAAGAAAGGTGATGAGTAATTATTCTATGCACGATACATCATATTAAAAACTGTTACTAAGCAACATTTAGTTACATAAGAATAATTGGCTTCCAAAATAACAAACGTAAGGATGAAAATATTTGCCTTTTTTTAATCCGCTGTTTAGTTCTTACTAAAGAGCTGAATATTGGTCAGTAACCACTTTTTTAATATTGTGTTGCGAATTCTCAAGAAAATATACTAAAACACGTTAATTTTGCGCGGTTTTAATAATGAAACTACCCTTCCCCGTTAGCTCCGTCATTACAGTCAGACACAATGAGTGACTTGTTGTCCCATCTTTGCATCTGGAGATGGCAAAATGCCATGTTGGATCACAATAACAAAATATATTAAGCAAAGTATTGTTTTATGGTATGCATGAAATCTAGAAAAACTGATCTTATCTGAACGTTAACCCACAAAAAATTGTCTAAACCACATTTACGCTGTTTACAAGGGTGGCTAACGAGAATGTATCTATCGCTCCGTACTGGGTGGTGGGGGGACGGGGGCATACTGATGGCGAGACTCAGTACTCCAAGCGTGTGTCATCAACAAGTATTCAGTGAGCCTGAGAACTACATCACGCCAAAGATATTGGAAGCGAAGTTATGTAGGTCTAGAAGGAGCATGGTCGATATAGAGAGAGATAGGTGCAAATTGAAGGCGAGTGTGTGGTTGTCGTGATAGTGATAGCTACGTGTGCCATTTAGTGTGGTGTCATCATACAAGCACTAAGATTAAGTGTCATATGGTATATGAGACGACCGCAATTGCACGAAATACACGTGAAAAACAGTAGGCCTACTTCACTCAATTATGAAATATTTGTTAAGAAACTGAATGAGCTGTGTATAAACTGACTGTTTGCGCCAGCGCGTCTTATGCGCGATCCTACCCTTCCATATCTGCTTCAGTCAGAGCATTCGCTAGTATAGTGACTGTCACCCCAGCCAGACAGCATGGAAACATGCCGCACCACAAAAGTACTTCGCCCTTAAATAATCCTGTGTCCCTTATTTAATTTTTGTAATGCATGTGATGTTGATAGTTCTTACACATCTTTCGCAATAAAACATTTAAAACACCGTTATATTTATTGAATCAAAGAAAAATTCACTCAACTCAGTCTTGAAGGGGATCGGATAATCAAGACATTTAAAGTTTTCATTCGTATATAAGTTTCGATTTTCTGTCACAATCCTGAAGCAAAAAGTTGCACGCGCAGTGTTATTTGCTCATAAAATACCGATTGACATATTTTCTAAGCTATCATTGTCGGTAATGCCAGCCACATAGCCTATACTAAAAGCTGCCAGTCTTTAACTGCCATAATAATTCTGCCGATCCTGTAAGAAAATTGTTCCACGGGTTATGAATATCTTATGCTTTTTGGCTCAAGTGGTGCTTTCCTGCTTAATGACGATTAAAATGCATAATGCATAATATTGTCAATGCAGTAGTTTGTCCGAAACGTTAAGTCGGGTGGGGTGGGACACAGTTCCGCATTCTGTTTGTAAATCGTCTGACTGTCTGACAAATACCATAAATAATACTAAATGCGCCTATATCCAGAGAATTTGAAACCTTAACGGCAATGGGTAGCTAGCATTATTAAACCATCCAAAATTAACAGTATTTTTGTTGATGTCTTGAGAATACTTCAAGATTAACTTGTCATTCATCCAATAAATAAAAATTAATTAATATTATTGAAGTACAATCTTAACAATTACAATATTTGACAGTTTATAAATTCATTGTTTGGCTGATACAAAACCAAGTTCACCACGTAGGAATCAGATTTTCAATATTCTCGAAGCGTTCACACATTAATATAATTTAAAAAACCGTTGTGTGTACTTTCTCACCACACTTATTTTTAATTTGCTACAATTATGTAGAGAGCTTCCAATTCACAATATACTCTACTTATATAGGGAGTTCTTTACAATAATTTGTTCGCATAGCTATGTATTTCATTGCACTTAAATACAAATTTCAATTTCAAATTTCACACGTGGATAGTGTTTTTATCTATTTATCTTATACTTAGTCATGCACATATGCGAAGGATATGATTAAAACCCAGTGACATCCGATCTGTCGGTATAGTTTCCTATTGCTACGTTAATGCTGTGAGACATGTAATTAGCGGCGAGCAGCTGGCTGAAAGCGTGCACGCCGTCATCGGAAGACCTATTATACCTCATTTACTGACTGAGTTCACTTGATTAGCTACCTAACGTATCTCATCCCATCCTATCACCAGGGGCACAAATTGCCTTCCCATGTGGCATTGTGAATAGTAGTGAAACAAACATCAAAGAATGTCCCGAAGTTTTATTGAAAGGAGTTTTACTATTATTAGCTATCTGCTGAAGCGCTTTGATCTGAAATACAAGATTTAATTGAGATGTTAAGATATCGAGGTCACCTTGACAGGCATTCCTAGCTGACATTACTATTAGTACTGAAGGGTTTTTCAAAGTCAATAATTTGATTAATTTCACACTTTTAAAAATTCTCTTAATATATTTGCTTACTAAAATGTATAAGTTCGTATAAATTCATGGTTAGCAATAAAACTCATAATTTACGTTTTAAACTGTGTGGATTTTGAATGTTGTGAAATTATGCTGGAGTATTTCTCATTGTTGTGGTAATTGCAAATGATCGTACGTGCACAATGGGCAGCGCTCTCGCTGACATTAGCTGCGGTGAACGGTGACAGATTGTCGGCTAGATCACACTATGAGACCACGTCCACGTGCAGCGTTCGTGAAAAGCAGTGTTGCCAGATCTATCCGAGCCGTTTTCCCTACAAAAGGTTAAATATTTCCATTTCCCGCCGAAAATGACTTTGGTGTTAGCTTAAAATGTACATTTGTGTGTTAAAATAACTTAACACATTTCTAGTGATGGATGTTGACACAAACGCGTACAGTCCCTCTAATGTTTAAATTCTGTTAATCGCTGTGACTAACAGAAGTGCGAATAGGAGATTTGCTAAACTAGATTCGAGACTTTTGAATCAGTTCTCTCACCTACTACAGTCATTTCACATTATTTGGCTTGATCTAAAAGCAAGTGAAAAATGTTTTTGAATCGTCAACGCAACATCTGTATATTAATCACAATTTCCAATGATTAATGAAACATGTAAAACCATTTGTTTTCAATACATTTCATTATATTTAGTGTTTGATATTATAATAATGTTGGGGTATTGTGATTTAATTTCGACCGCCCAGCCGTGGAGAATAATGTAAGCGAGTAGTACACGGATCGGACACTGGTAGTGAAGACAAGCTACGTACAGGGCGAGTATAGCTTTGCCATGTTGCCATGTTGCCGTGTTCTCCGCTAGGCAGTGTTGCATAATATGTGGTTTGACAAACCGCGCCAGAAACAAAACAACATAATACCCATTTTGTGTCACTCTCAATAGAACCTTAGAATGATGTGCGAACGGCTCTTCAATTCAATGTCAGTAAACCCAAATATCTGGGTCATCATCGTCCAAGACATTCATTCAATCAAATACCTTACTAGAATAAGGTATTTGATTCAATGCAGAGTCCCAATAGAAGTTTCCTTCATTTGGTTTTGTTACTGATAAAGGTGGCTCAGCGATACTCTAATTCGGGAGGTCACCAGCTCGATACCGACCACAAGCAATTCTGACTGAATGTTTTTCACGCGTGTTTTCACTGTTTTTTCAGTCATATTAAGGCGATCCCTATAAAACAGCCCTTGGACATTCCCTCCCAATAATTATATTTATAATTATGTTAAGTCACAATTGACCGTGGGCAGGTTTACTACGAAACAACATTATTATTACTATTATTATTATTATTATTATTATTATTATTATTATTATTATTATTATTATTATTATTATTATTATTATTATTATTATTATTATTATTATTTTATTGAATGTATCACAATCATACAATCTCGGTCAAAACCGGCGTTAACATGTTATACGGACGTAATGTCAAGTATTTCCATGTGTCTACCTTATTTAACTTCACTAATCACATGTTACTAGTTTAAACAGTTATCAATCTCGGTCAAAGCCGGTGTTTACATGTTATACGGACAATACAGATGTAATGTCAAGTATTTCCATGAGGTACCTTGTTCAACTTCAGTCATTACTGTCTTATTAGTACTTGTTCATAGTATACACTGCATAATGATAATATGATCTTATTTGCGTTGTCTTCGTGTGTGTCTTCTTTGCGTCGTGTTACTGTTTGTACGGTCGTGGCCGATTTCTCGAAGCCATCCTTATCCTTATCCTTATAGTAATTATTATTATTATTATTATTATTATTGTTATTATTATTATTATTATTATTATTATTATTATTATTATTATTATTATTATTATTATTATTATTATTATTATTATTATTATTATTATTATTATTATTATTATTATTATTATTATTATTATTATTATTATTATTATTATTATTATTATTATTATTATTATTATTATTATTATTAATTATTATTATTATTATTATTATTATTATTATAATTATGATTATTAATATTATTATTATAATATATCGTTAATTTTGGTTTTAACTGTTTATCAGCTAACATTTCTGATTATATTTATATCATATAAGTTTCACTATCATATTGACAGGGTCATTGTCAAGTAGTTTGTCTATGACCTATTTGGCATAGCTTATATTGCTGATGTTGAGATGATGCAACTCATTACATTGTTTACAAATACGTGGACAATCTCTTACAAACATAGTGACGTACATAATACACAAATAGACCACTTGTATGTATGTACTATACTCGAGTTTCCAAGTATCGCATCCCATATTATTGAGTTACATTTTCGTCCGTGCTGTAGATAAGATATAGATGTATTTGAGCCGCTGTACGCGAAACACAAAGAGAGAAAATTTAATAATCGACGAAGAATTCAATAATAAATTTCTCTCCGTTTTCCAATAAGATTTCCCGCCACTATAAAAACACCCTTTCGTGATGAAACCATGCTTGGACCCTCGCACGTGCGCACAGTCAGTCCGCACTCCGCCGTGCACACACTCACACACAACAGCTGATTTACTTGCCAATATTCTAAGCGCTTTGGAGAGTGGCCAGTGATCACACAGTCTAGCCGCTCTGGCGTACAAATAGCAACCTCTGTTTGGCACGATCATGCATATACCGACATCTCGTGAGGGAACGTGCTGTGCTCTGCTGTGGAGTGTGGACTTCCCTATGGATGGAACTACTTTTGAATAGAAACAGATCTAACGAAGCGAGTAGACTGTATATCTGCACTCGACTATATGTTCGACCAAATCGGGGATTCGAATTTGGACGAAATGTTGGCGAGGCGAAGATGAATACATTGCGGCGGTGCGGTTGGGCCGGATGAACGTCTGATTGTGACAATAAACCCGAAATGTCGAATGGGTTTCTCAAGGTTGTTTTATATCTTAAGTGGTTCTCTAATTCTTGTTTCTTTGCGTCTCTTTTATTGCAATGATGCTAATCGAGACGATGAGGTGTGATAGATGAAGATGAAGGACAATTCCAAAAAACCCTTGCCTTATATGCGGGATTCGAACTCACGTCCCTATAGCTTAGGACCTGCGCCCCAACCGCTTGAGCCAGCCACTAAGCAATCATGTGGAACAAACACTTTACATTGAAGTGTAGTGTAGACTAGCCATAACAAAACATATTATCAACATTTAAATTATTGAAAGTGAAAGGTTTAAAAATATCGCATTTTCTTAAAATAATTATTTTGCAGTTTCAAGTCCAAATAAATATTGATCACTATGTTCAGTAACTTGTAACATTGCAATGGCATTTCTTTCAAACCCATTTATCCGTTTGGGCTAAACTGATTCAAAATTGAAACGTGTACCATAATCAATTTCATAATTGTCGTTTATTGTGTTGCGTAATGTGATATAATAGTGATCACATTAGTAATAACGAAGCTAATAGGGGATGATAAAGTATTCTCTCACCTTCTGACCCCCCCCCCCATCCCCTCGTATCCCCGCCCCTCCGCGAGAGCTAGATGATTTCAGTGAAACTGCACCGCTTTTCCAATGAAAGAACTTTACCAGGAAGTTCAATCCCTTGAGGAAAGTATCAGCAACCGGGAGTTCATTTTTAGTATCGATCTCCGGCAGGCGTTTATTGAAACCGTCACTTCTCGGCTCATCTCATGCCCGCCTGTCCCTTCGTCTAGTAGTAGGCCTAATGTCCCTTTTTTCACACCCGCTTATAGTAGTTCTACACCTTTCGCCTCAACCCCCAAACATTGTATTCTCTCTGTCTCACTCGTTACGTCCCTTTCTTCACACCCGCTAAATAAGTATGTTTCTTTCGTTTCAATCCCCTAACAGTTATGACTCTTTGTCTCAGCTCTTAACTAGTGTGTCCCATCTCACTCCCGCCTAAGAGCTACGACAGATCTGTCTCAGTTGTCTTTTTATGTATGTCCCTTATGTTACAGCAGCTAAATAATTACCACCCAACTCACCCGCTTAATAGTGATGTACCTTCGCTCACCTGTCCCGTCTGTCTCACTTGCCTAATAGATGTGTCCCTTCGTCCCTAATAGCTATGTCTCATCTCACCCGTCTAATTGTCGTTATGTCTCTAATTTGAGACAGTATTCATAGACTGGCCCACGGTGTTTCTGCTGTCGAGCCGTCTGCCAAAATCTCATAAAAATGGGTTCTGGCTGCGGATCTGAATCTTTTCTAAGCACCATTCAGTTCTTGCTGCACTTCACATTAATTTCGGTAATGTTGCAGGATATTCGCATGTTGCTATTTTAGAATTGAGCTTAACGCCTAGTGTATATATGCAACGTGGCTTAGCGAGACGGTAATGACATACAGGAGGTTTAAAGAAGTAACAAACGTTTGTTCACTTATTTCTACTCGTTAGGCGAATGAATTGTGGCAAAGGAGAGATTTCTCATGAGTTAAGTTATTCATGTTCTGGATGACACACGTAAATAAGCAAAACCACTAAAGAAATAAGACTTACACATAATAAAAGAATAATGAATATAGGGTGAGTTTTAAACATTGATTGGTTGACCCCTTGCTCCCTTCAGTAGCACTTGACAAATCGTGTGAAATGTATGATTGTATTAAAGATTGTTACTTTTTGTTACCCCCCCCCCCCCCCCCCCCTCCCCTCGGTAGAACAATAAATTACCTAAACACACAGGTTTGGTTAGGCCTATACTTGCGGGGTAAGAAAGTGCAGCCTATCAATTCACGTCTTTAAGAAATATTAGGTCACTTTCTGACTCCTCGGTTGTACACTGAAACTATAGGCGATTAATTCTAATAATGACTAGTTTTTCCTCTGCAAATAATGGTGTAATGTTGTAAAGAAGGATTGGTATGTAGGAGAGGGCTTTCATGTCGCTGTGAAACCAACGCTGAGGGGGTAGGAAACAGGTCAGCAGCACTGGCTGAGTTATGGCCTCAGCAGTGGCGCCAGTCTTCGCCCACATTACGCTGTATTGATTCACAACGGTTTGCTAACCACTTCAAGATAACAATTATTATTATTAGATCGTTTGATTTGGTTGCTTAGATTCGTAATTATATGTGTTATTCCTCTTTTATACAAATTCGTTGTTTAACTTTCTTAAATTATACAAATATGTACTATGACACGTCCGAGCTCACCGAATTTTGTTAATCTTCTTTTTAATAACCTTGGATTAATTGGTTATCACGGCTCAACAAACATTACATTCAAAATGAATAATGTCTTCTAAATCTACCAGATGTCATGTTTGTAAGTAGATAATTCTCCGATTAACGTCTCTTCTCGGGAGTAAAAGTTGGGTGAAACCGGGCCTTAAGAGTCTGTAACAGCAGATCATGACAATTTAAGATTTTCTGTTCGTATCTTTAAAGCAACTAAAAATCTCAATAGGGAATGCTCATTAATTTAATAATACCACACAATTGTTACTTACATCAAATGTAGTAAGAGTTTGTTCCAAAAATATATTTATTTCATAAATATAAGTATTTTTTGGTGTATTTAATACGGTTTCAACTTTGGCTATGTGGAGCTGGAACGAAAACGCTCTGTGATTGGCTACTACGGCGCGTGACGTCATAGTTCGCTAGCGGCTATTGTGTTTACGTTCTGTGACAGCAGCTATCGCATTTTGATGGGGTTTTCGGGGTTTTCTAATAGATTTCCCCGCACTTTGCCCATTTTGGACCTTCTAAAGTGGAAAATTCACTATTACTGGACAATGTTCATGACCAAACTTTTTCCAGCTTTCCGATGGTATTTTGGGATTTTCCATTTTCCGACTTTTTCCCCGAGACTTTTCGGGTGGAAGCGACAAATGTGTGGATTTTCAAATTTTTTCCCGAACGCCATCACGCCCATACTAATGACTTTTTTCACTTTTTGTCGCTGCAGTATCCGGCGCTCACCGTTTGGCTACGTTTTGACTTTTTTTTTTGTTTTTGGACCACCCCCTCCTACCGCCCTGTTGTGATACACTTCGCATTATGTGGAATTGTTTCGACCGCGTTTTGCGGTTTTCGACCCAGCACGCTCAAATGTTTTTTTTTTTTATTCTTTCTTTCTTTTATCTTAAAGAGAACTCAATTGCGGAACTTTTGATATGCCCCACTTTAATTACAAACGTCCCGTTCGGAAGTTACGGGCACAATACACCAGCGGTACGGCCGCACGGTCACACAGCTCTAGCGAACCATGACGTCACAGCCGCTGGGACAGGCGGTGATCTGTTTAGGCGCGGAATTCAAACATGCATTTTGAAAACCTTCGTAAAAGTACTTAAAATGTATTTAATAATACAAAATCTTTTGCAGGGCAGCTTTGCATACTACTACTGTTAAAACTATCATAAACCAAAAGTTAAGGAGCATTCCCTATTGTGGGAAGCTACATCAGCTAGATATTATCAGGGTCTAAACAATATATTATGCTTAATTCATTGCGTTAGGATTAAGTGTTGTAATGCGATATTATTGTATGGACATTGTTATGTAACGAATTGACGGGCCGACCCACCTGACCTTACCACCCTGGTAGGCCTACGGGACTCGAAAACATGTCCTAGTCGGCTGTTTCAAGGGGGACGTAACTCTCTCTTGACACACGTGAGCACGCATATCCGGGGTCCTTAGCAAGACGGAAGAAAACAGGAAATCTAGGTTTTATTGAATCACAAGACCCTGGTTTCGAATCTTGAGGAACCGTATTTTATTATAAATTTAAACATCGATCGTAAACGCGGCATTAGCGTGGCGAACCTGACTATGCTCACCCGGCCTCATGACCCGGTGTAACAGAATATCTTTACCCTTGGAATATTACTAGAAAAACGCTCCGCGTTGACAGATGAGCGATTTTTTTCAATGTATCAAATCAAATAAATCATTTGCATATCATATTACTATTTATTTGTTTTAAATACCTTTATAATAAACATATGATTTTTTTACAAGATGGCAGATCAAGTAACAACCTTATAACTTGTGTATATTATTTCTCGATATGTTGCTTATAAATGCAGGACATTATTTTCTTTAAATAAATCAAAACCTTTAAGTTGATTTTTCAATGGATTTCCGCATAATTTCATTCGACCGTGGTCTACTCAACATGCTCTAAGTCATAAACTATCAAACCAATCAGTGTAGTGAAAATTCCATAATGTAGATACAGACTATATCTAGCATGTCATATTGTTTAATCATACAATAACTCGCATTTAAACTATTATAATAGCTTTTTAAATTGTCGACCAAGTTTGTTGTTATTTTCTGCATGTTTACCGTGAAATCATAAAACATAACACGTCATTGTAGCCATTCTATGATAGCTATCAAAATTCCAAATACATAGTGAGAAAAGTCTGACTGCGTAAACCATTTCGGCAGCATACTTTGTGCATCTAACTTCAACGGTCCGCAAATGCGATTCATATCGGTGGAACACTGTAAAAACGAGGAAAATTACTGCCGTAAATAAACAATATTTGTTTATAACATGGCGGTTAAAGCTACAATTTTGAAACTGTTGTCGAGGGTTGGTACTATTGATGTGGACTTACATATAAAAAATTATTTATATCAGTGTGTAAGTTTTAATTTAATTAAATAAATAACAAAACATGTGTTTTAGTTGTAATTTTTTTGTAGGTTGGCATTTTACGTCATTGCAGCCATTCTATGACAGCTATCGAAATTCCAAATAATAGTGCATAGGTATTGTTACGTACGCTATGTTTGGTGTATACTATGTGCATCTAACTGCAATAGTCCGCAAATGTGAATCATATCGGTGGAACACTGTAAAAATGAAGAAAGTATTGTCGGAAATAAACAATAACATGGCGGATGGACTTACAATTTTAAAACTATTGTCAAGTGTTGGTATCGTTGATGTTAACGTACAAGTGAAACATCATTCAAATCCGTGTGTAAGTTTTAATTGAATTAAATAAATAAACAAATTTTGTTTTTCAGAAATTAATTTTTTGTAGGTTGGCATCTTGACGAATTTTGCTGGTTATGTGAACAGCATTAAGTTTAGTGGTCACGAACGTTTTTCGAAAATTTCAGCCACATACGTCAAGCCGTTTGACCTGTGCGCGACGAACAAAATTTAGCGCACATACAGACATACAGACATACATACAAACATACATACATACAGACAGACACACAGACAAAGCGCCAATCGAGTTGTATGGAGAGATTCACTCCGCTTCGCTACGCTCATCTAATTACTCAGATTGCGTTACACGTTGCGAAGCGAACTTCAAAATAGAACGTGGGGTCTCAAAATAACCTTAACCTAACCTAACCTAACCTAACCTAACCTAACCTAACCTAACCTAACCTAACCTAACCTAACCTAACCTAACCTAGCCTAACCTAACCTAACCTAACCTCACCTAACCTAATCTAACCCAATATAAACTTATAGTATAACGTAGCTTTAACCTTTTCTTTGTTCGCAACGTGTAACGGCCGCTTGAGTGAGCGCGGGTATTAGTAATGATGGGCTATGCGTAAAAATATTCCAATACATCTCAAGTATATACAAGCGGGAGCCAATGTTCCCTACCTCATTATTCCGCTGGTAACTGTCCACGACTGTCTACCATTCCTAAATTGTCAGCGTCTCCGTCCGTCTTCTACCGTCTTTTGTCCCTCCTCATCCGTTCCCTTCGTTCAGCTTCTCATCTTCATCCATCTTATATCTTCACCTTGGACTTGATGCCACCGTTTCACCCCTACATCCTTGGGGTCTGTCCTACCTGACCTCCATAGCTCACCGGCCGTTACCGGTACCACAGTACAGTGTTCTTCGTCCACTCTACCGACGAGACTCCCGACCGTCGTGTGGCGCAAAACCAGGCTTGCTTAGACTTCTGCTGACTCCGCATTGTCACAATCATTGACAGTCGCCCTGTAGCAATAGAACACAGCATGTCACAATCATTGACAGTCGCCCTGTAGCAATAGAACACAGCATGACACAATCATTGACAGTCGCCCTGTAGCAATAGAACACAGCATGTCACAATCATTGACAGTCGCCCTGTAGCAATAGAACACAGCATGTCACAATCATTGACAGTCGCCCTGTAGCAATAGAACACAGCATGTCACAATCATTGACAGTCGCCCTGTAGCAATAGAACACAGCATGTCACAATCATTGACAGTCGCACTGTAGCAATAGAACACAGCATGTCACAATCATTGACAGTCGCCCTGTAGCAATAGAACACAGCATGTCACAATCATTGACAGTCGCCCTGTAGCAATAGAACACAGCATGTCACAATCATTGACAGTCGCCCTGTAGCAATAGAACACAGCATGTCACAATCATTGACAGTCGCACTGTAGCAATAGAACACAGCATGTCACAATCATTGACAGTCGCCCTGTAGCAATAGAACACAGCATGTCACAATCATTGACAGTCGCCCTGTAGCAATACAACACAGCATGTCACAATCATTGACAGTCGCCCTGTAGCAATAGAACACAGCATGTCACAATCATTGACAGTCGCCCTGTAGCAATAGAACACAGCATGTCACAATCATTGACAGTCGCCCTGTAGCAATAGAACACAGCATGTCACAATCATTGACAGTCGCCCTGTAGCAATAGAACACAGCATGTCACAATCATTGACAGTCGCCCTGTAGCAATAGAACAAAGCATGTCACAATCATTGACAGTCGCCCTGTAGCAATAGAACACAGCATGTCACAATCATTGACAGTCGCCCTGTAGCAATAGAACAAAGCATGTCACAATCATTGACAGTCGCCCTGTAGCAATAGAACACAGCATGTCACAATCATTGACAGTCGCCCTGTAGCAATAGAACACAGCATGTCACAATCATTGACAGGCGCCCTGTAGCAATAGAACACAGCATATTGTCGCAAAGTGTTTACTTACGCAGTGGTTGTGTTTATAAGTTTATACTTTATGGCTTATTTTTTATGTATGATGTTTGCAACCTGGTTATATATACCTATGAAGATAATCTGTTTGACAAAGCATTTTGCACCCAGATACGATATGTTTAATTGTTTCGCCGTTCATGTTTCATTTTCTACATTTATCATCCACTGTGACGTCTTTCATTATGTATTTTTTGTAATTGTTAGTCTTGATTACTTTATCTTGAATAGCGATCATAAATCCCTCTGTTTCGCTGAAAATGTCCCTGGACGTTAACCATTTGTTCGATGCTACCCTATCGACGTTATCCTTAAGAAGTTCTTTATAATGTCTGCTATGTAACGTCTTTTCTGATCGCAATTGGCCGAGGTCGATTAGGCGTTGGTCTAGTAAACCTCGGTCTCTGCGTTCCAGGTTCGAATCCTAACTTGGGCATGGATGTCATGTGGCGTTTTTTCATCCTCATAATCACCCACTCATCGTCTCGATTAGCCTCGTTGCAAAAATGTGGGTCGTAAAACCCAAAATATCATCTATAGTCTTTTCTGATATCCTTACCTCCTTTGCTGTGTCAGAATTTAGTTTTTGAAGCAAGTTTAAATTTCCGTCATTTAAATTGAGGGGAGAAAGCGACTTGTCTGCCGATACTATAGCTCTATGAAGTTGTGAATGTGGGCATTTTGTATAAAAGTACTTTCTTAGACTTTCAATTTGTTTATAATATAAAATTGTTTAAATCAATGAAGCCTCTTCCCCCTTTGTCTCTCGGTAGAGTCACTCTTTGTATTGCTGACTTAGGGTGATGACTTCTGTATTTGGTGAATGTTGTGCGGGTGATAATTTCCAGGGCATGCATTTCTGTCTGTCTCCAGTTAAAAATTCCGAATGAATATGTAAAGCATAAGTAGCATAAGCATAAGCATAAGCAAAAGTGTATAGCATAAGTGTTAATTGCTTTGATTTAGTTTTTACCATTCAGTTGTGTTTTTAAAATTGATCCTATTCGTTTCTTGTATGCAGAAATTAATTTACTTTTGATTTATTATTATTATTATTATTATTATTATTATTATTATTATTATTATTATTATTATTATTATTATTATTATTATTATTATTATTATTATTATTATTATTATTATTATTTTATTGTTGCAATACATACAAACTCGGTCAAAACCGGCATAAACATGTTGTACGGACACAAATGTCAAGTATTTCCATGTGTTTACCTTATTAAAATCTACTTAGAACAACTTAATATATCTTTTTCTTCTTCTTCTTCTTCTTCTTCTTCTTCTTCTTCTTCTTCTGCTTCTCAAATGCCCAGATTTGGCTATACTACTTAATATATCATTGTCCACATTATTTTTTCCAAACCGAACTGTGGATGCTATGTACGGTCGTGGCCGATTTGTACTCATCCCAGCATTCGCTCTTTGTACGGTGGAAACCACGAAAACCACCATCGGGATGGAGAACTTCTTGAAGTCTTCATTCTTCTTAGTTCAAAAATTTTCGCACTATCCTACACGTGTTCAAAATAATTGCTTTTTGCATCTCGATGTATATGTTCGGTTGGAGACCAATTAGTTTAATACTGTCATGGAGTTTACGTGGAACAATGCCATTTGCTGATATAATTAACGGTATAACAGTTACATTATTCTGCTTCCACAACCTTTTTATTTCAATAGATAATTCCTTATATCTGTTTATCTTTTCCCGCCAAGTTGTCTCTACATTGTGGCATAAAGGGACGGCAACATCAATTAAAATCGTTTCTTGTTTCTTCTTGTCAATAAATATAATATCCGGTCTATTGTGATGTATGGTTTGGTCTGTAATAACTGCCCGGTCGTAATATAATTTGTAGTCTTTACTATCTAATACCTTTTCAGGCTTGTATTTGTAATACGCAGTGGTTGTGTTTATAAGTTTATACTTCATGGCTAATTTTTGATGTACAATGTTTGCAACTTGGTTATGCCTATGAAGATAATCTGTTTGACAAAGCATTTTGCACCCAGATACGATATGTTCAATTGTTTCGCCGTTCAAATTACATTTTCTACATTTATCTTCCACTGTGACGTCTTTCAGTATGTATTTTTTGTAATTGTTAGTCTTGATTACCTCATCTTGAATAGCGATCATAAATCCCTCTGTTTCGCTGAAAATGTCCCCGGACGTTAACCATTTGTTCGATGCTACCCTATCGACGCTATCCTTAAGAAATTCTCTATAATGTCTGCTATGTAACGTCTTTTCTGATATTCTGATCTCTTTTGCTGTGTCAGAATTTAGTTTTTGAAGCAAGTTTAAATTTCCGTCATTTAAATTGAGGGGAGAAAGCGACTTGTCTGCCGATACTATAGCTCTATGAAGTTGTGAATGTGGGCATTTTGTATAAAAGTACTTTCTCAGAATTTCAATTTGTTTATAATATAAATTGTTTAAATCAATCAAGCCTCTTCCCCCTTTTTCTCTAGGTAGAGTCACTCGTTCTATTGCTGACTTAGGGTGATGACTTCTGTATTTGGTGAATGTTGTGCGGGTGAGAATTTCTAGGGCATGAAGTTCTGTCTGTGTCCAGTTAATAATTCCAAATGAATATGTTAGTACCGGTATTGCATAAGTGTTAATTGCTTTGATCTTGTTTTTACCATTCAATTGTGTTTTTAAAATGGATCCTATTCGTTTCTTGTATGCAGAAATTAGTTTACTTTTCATCAGTTTATGATCAATTCGTTTAGCCTGCGCAAATCCTAGATATTTGTATATATCTTCTTCGTCCATTACTCCAATCCGGTTGTCGTCGTCAATTTCAAACTCTTCTAATTTCGTAATCTTTCCTTTGATGACATGAAGTGACTTACATTTATCAATTCCAAAATCCATACATATATCTCTACCGAATTCTAACGTTGAGTTAAGAAGATTCGTCATGTGTGTCGCATTTAAAGCATATAGCTTGAGATCGTCCATGTAGAATAAATGTGAAAGTGTGTGGCAAACCGTATTACCGTCCTTTATCTTGAAACCATGTGTAGATTTGTTTAGTATATGAGATAATGGATTTAATGAAAGACAAAACCATAACGCACTAAACGAGTCACCTTGAAAAATACCTCGTCGGATGTTAACTGGGTCAGTACATATCTGATCTTTGCCTACGTTTAACTTTAATGTTGTTTTCCAACTCGTCATCGCTGTCCGCAAAAAGTTTACTATCAATGGGTTTACTTTATAAATTTCCAGTATCTGTATTAGCCACGAATGTGGTGACGAATCATACGCTTTCTTGTAATCAATATAGCTAACGTGAATGTTTCTCTTCTTGTTGAAAGCTTGGTTCATTACAACAGAATCGATAATTAATTGTTCCTTACACCCTTGCGACATTTTACGACATCCCTTTTGTTCTTCAGCTAATATATTGTGTTCTTCGCAGTGACTATATATTTTATTTGTTATGCACGATGTCAAGATTTTGTAAATAGTAGGTAAGCATGTAATTGGTCTATATTTACTTGGATTTTTGGTGTCATTATCTTTTGGTTTAAGAAATGTTATTCCTTCAGTAAAGAAATCTGGTAAATCCTTTATTTTAATTATTATAATTATTATTATTATTATTATTTTTATTATTATTATTATAATTATTATTATTATTATTATTATTATTATTATTATTATTATTATTATTATTATTATTATTATTATTATTATTATTATTATTATTATTATTATTATTATTATTATTATTACTATTTTTACTATTATTATTATTATTATTATTATTATTATTATTATTATTATTATTATTATTATTATTATTATTATTATTATTATTATTATTTTTACTATTATTATTATTATTATTATTATTATTATTATTATTATTATTATTATTATTATTATTATTATTATTATCGTAGGCCTAACTATTATAATTCGCTTAATACCGCTAGCACATCTTGCTAATTTTAAATAAGAGAGCTCGATGAAAGCATGAAAAGTAGAATTGTGAACAGTGCATTCAGTGCATATTATGCAATACTTCCATTTCAAGGATTGTTTATTTGTGCAATACGTTTTGATTTGTTATTTATAACTTCTTGACGTTCAACTATAGCATTCATCAACAGTGTTGTCATTCAGTAAGTCTCTAGAGCCCTGGGGCCAATCGACAAGAGTAGGCTGCATGCCTGTTCCGATGTATACCTACTCTATAAGCTGTCTTTCTGGAAACTTGCCAATCACACCACTTAGTCTGATAAGCATCGATCTACAAACATGATACGCAAACTAATCAATCACTTAATTATCGTGTTACCCTGTCATTAGTCTAACGTGAAACGGAAACCAACAAACTATTTTGTTGCAAATTGGTATGTTATACTCTAGCTAGAAGGTAACGTGGCAACACACTTTTCCTCTGATAATCTACACGGTAGGTACAAGTTATGAAACCTCAGGGAATGTTGTTATCAGGGTTGTTTTCATGACACCCACGACGTGATAATATGCATCACAATCTCTAGTTTGACTGTAATGTTTTATAAGGTGTATGATTCTAGTCAAAACACAGATTATTTCACTAAGAAATAAATGAATCTCTTACGTATGGTCAACATAAACATCTTACCCTTAACCACCCTAGCCAGAGCATTTTCACCTTCAAGTGTAATGAGAGTGGAAGTAAGTTTAATGCCTCCTGCCGTGACTTCTTACGATCTGTTTTGAGCACTAGATAAGGGAGTCAATCATAAAACACACAGCGCACTATAACTGTGCACTCAAATTACAGCGAACATGAATATATTATATCTAAATTTAGTTCTACCCTAGTTCGACCAACGTTTCTATAATGTAAGTATTCACACAATATCTTTATTGTCGTCATGAGCTAAGCTCAATATAATTTCGTTATATAACTGAGCACATAAAAAGAATAGAACTATTAAAGTGGTGAGTAAGAGTGGAATGTAGACCTACGTACCTTACGGTTATTTACAACTAAACGGATATTTAATGATAATTTCATATTTATTTATAACCAGTGGTGTATTTTAGCATAGGTGGGCTTAGGCGCCACCTAGACACTTTTATTTGGAGGCTAGTAATAGTAGTAGTCGTAGTAGTACTAGTAGTAGTAGTAGTAGTAGTAGTAGTAGTAGTAGTAGTAGTAGTAGTAGTAGTAGTAGTAGTAGTAGTATTATTAGTAGTAGTAGTAGTATTCTTTATTAGCAACGGGGCTACAACCCCACAAGTGCAATATAATACAATACAATAAAATAAAATAAAAAACATTTTTTAAACTGAAAATTGTAACGAATTGATTGCCTTTCCATGGTCTACTCGCAATACAAATCGCACGCTGCATCCAGCATTGTCTCAGAGCTTCAGGAAAGAATAGGCCCAGAGTTACTCTGCTAGTCGTAAGAGGCGACGAAAGGAGACCCGTCTTGGCCCGCGGTAGAATAGGCTCAGAGTGACTCTGCTAGTCGTAAGAGGCGATGAAAAGAGACCCTGTCCCTTCCCTCCCACTATCCCACTGAATATTTCTCCTCCCACTTGGCCCTGCCCTCCCTTGCTGGACTCCCGTATGACGATCCACTCGACGTACAATGGATCTGATTCGGATGTGGCTTTATTCTTCATCATGATCTTCTCATCTTCATTATCACCTTCTCATCTTCATTATCACCCGTTCATTGTCTCGATTAGCCATTGTTGCACAAATATGAGACGTTAAGCCCCATTAATCAATCAATCAATCAGAGCTTCAGAGCTTGGTAAGTAAATAGAGTGGTAGAGTAGGTTTGGGGGGGGGGGGGGGGTAAGTAAATTCCTAGAATTTGAAACATTTGAACCAAAGCTAACGCAATAATTCAATTCAAATAAACTATCAGAAAATAGTCTGAGAGGAGAGGGCAAGACTACAAAAACCGCACGCGCACCGCTCGGCGCCTGGCTTGGGCAAGCGCCGAGCGCGGCAAGAGAGCGTAGTGCGACTCTTCAAAAATTCATATCTCGGGACCTATTATAGATAGAGACTTAAATTTGATTGCGTTGTTTTTTAAATAAAGCTTTCTAAAACTTATATATGAACAACTTTTTCAGTTAGTACGCTTCTATAAAAGTTAAAAGCTTAACATTCCGAAACTAAAAACATTGAGTAGGAAAATGTTTTTTAAATGTGTAATATAGGCCTAATTATCTAATTTAAAACTTTCCTACACAAGTACATTGTAATTAAAAAATGCTATTTTAAATACAAAAGTTTTTTAAAATTGGTCAAACACTTTCGTTTTTATAGCAATTAACGTGAATTTTATAAAATCCAAGATGGCGGCGTGTTTGGCTCTTTTGCCAGCTAAGCACCTCATGAATTACAACTCAGGTAACATTGTTTTAACATATTCCAAAGTCAAAATGCGTCGACCTTTTTTGTAAGCAAAACGTCCTGGGCTGATGTACTAAAAGTGGTGCAGTACTTAGCTGTACATCCTGCCAAAACTATGGGGCCGAGCAACCGATCCGTCCAAATGGTCTCTATGTAGTTATGGGACTGCAACGGTTAGTGCACATGCACCTTAATGACGCGTCATTGGCCCGGCCTCGTGTAGCCCAGCTGTGTACTCGCTGTCAGCGCTCCATGGTTGATGACGCGTCTTACTCGGCCGCAAGGAATTATCAGCCAAGCCTTGCCGCTGTCTTTCCAAGTCTCCCAGCACCATTCTTTGTTGCCATGCTATCGCTCAACCCAGACTGTTCGATGGCTCACAATGTTAGATTGGCTATCGATATGTAATACTTGGTAATATAAGCTCACACATAGGCTCGAATGCATAGTTCACACTCAAGCCCTCCTCAACTCAGCCTCTCCTCAGACTCGCCCTACCACCAATCACAGAGCCGTCCGCATGGCAATGCTGAGGAGAGGCTGAGTTGAGGAAGGCTTGAGGCTGGACTATGCATTTGGACCTTAGCCTTTCTTGTTTCACTTCATGCTATAAGATAAATGTTGAAATTATTGTTTACACTCTTCGGCATCGGTCAGGGTAATCGGGACGAAACGAACTAGAAAACACTCGCCCTGATGTCATGTGGCTATACATCCTCCACATTCCATACGCAAAAGTAACCACGAAGTACGACCGAATATACTAATCGTTCAGCAACAACACAAGGCAAAGTCAACAGCTATGGCTGCAGTAGGCTACGTGGACGTGCACGCTGACACGTGCATCTCTGTTCTACGTACCACAAATGTCAACTGTTCAATGTAACTTCCAAATTAATCACATACCGGTAGTCACTCGTGTTTCACTCAATACAAACTATTACATTGAAATTGTGGACAAGTTTATACAAATGGTTTACGTGAAAAACGCCCCCTTTACCACAACGCAAAACTCTATCTCCACTCGCAACGAATCTCCTGACCTCCCCTTAGCTGAGAAAATCATTGGCTGAGACTGACTGTTGACTGACGACCCACCGCCGATTCTCTTCCCACACAGCCCCGCTCCTACCCCTCTCGCGTACCATCAGTACCGAGGTGGTCTCGGTGACAACAGATATCAGGGCGGGAGATTAGTGCGGCATGGTCAGGGATGCGGGGTGTGGGCCGAAAGGCTGTCACGGGCCGTGTGTCCGTGACAAAGTATTCTGAAATCACATTTTGCTTCAAAAATTAGACGGTTTAAGTAAAAAACCAGTTTTTGTAGTGGGCACGAGAATGGCGATTTTCGTGTCCATGAGAAGACCGTACTTTTAGGTTTACCGATGCCTCCGCCAGGGGATCGGCGGACCTTGCCCGCGACGTAACAGTAACAGGAAGTAACAGGTGGGCCGCCTTTAAAGGCGATCGCGTCCTTGAAGCTAGTTGAAACCATCTTTCACTACGAGTGATGAAAACTAATATTTCTAGTCAGCGTTTGACCTTTTCGTTTCGAGTTTTGAGCGAACGCTTTGAGTAAAGTTCAGTGTGTTAATCACCTCTGCGCTGATTAAAGTATAAACATCTTCGCGAAGCAATGGCATTTTACCGAAAGGCCTGCAGGGCTGCGATTGCCACAGTGTTATGCCGCTAGTATTGCGAGCCTGAAACCCATCAGAACACTCTTTATAGCAACGATCCTTTTTTATTACACACCTATGATTGAGACCGTACTATATTGGATTTAATTATAGTGTATCCTTTTTCAGTTATTCAGTTTATTTATTAATTAGTTATTCGGTACAGTTTATTAAAATTCACCAAAGGCATAAAGCACTTTTGTGTTGCTCCTAAGTGGTTGTTTTTTCCTGTTTCCAATACAAAAAGACCAGGGTTACTTTCTCGGTTCGGCTGCTTTTTTAAGCTTTGGACTTTACTTCAATATATCTATATGATGTACATGTAAACGGTAACTTTAGAGCCATCATAGCAACGATGCACATAAGAAATGGTAAAGTTAAAACACAAATAAACACACGAACAATAACCACGGTCAAAAAATAAAACACTCACCAGTGCGTAAATTTTCGACAGCGGACGCTGTCGAAAATTTACGCACTGGTGAGTGTTTTATTTTTTGACCGTGGTTATTGTTCGTGTGTTTATTTGTGTTTTAATACTACTCCCGGTCTAACAGTCTTGGTTCTTATTCAAATGGTAAAGTTGTTCTCCACTGGTTACTAAAGATCGGTTTCTGTAACTGATCCAGCACATGCCTGTGGCAACATCACCATGTTGAACATCGTTACATAAGCTACATTTCAACATCCAAGTAAACCGTCTTCGTACTTACAGCTACCCCGGTACAAAAGCGCTAGAAGCTTTGTGTCAACAATGGTAATCAGAGAAATGAATTTCCCGAACCCGCGTTGGGTTCGGGAAATTTATCGTTTCATTAATGAGTAGTCGTAACCCGACCTTTGTTGTAAACAGAGCAATTACGTTGCAACTTGTAATTGCGTCGCCCTGGCAGTGGCTGGGCCTACTAACCCCAATCAAGAGGTTCGTCTCTTATTGGAAATCGAAGCTCAGCGCTGAGGGTATAGTACGATCCTTCGGTTAATTGGTTCCAGTGTACCACAGATAACACACACGACACACCCATTCATCTATAGATTTATTTCTACTTTTTTCGTGCCCTTTATAACTAATGTCTGCAGTATTGTATACCATAGTGAACATTAAAAGACGTCTTAAAATTATCAAAAACAAAATATATTTTTTGCAGAGCAGGCATAAACTTAATATTACACTTCACGATCAACCGCGCGGTAGCAGCAAGGTGACTTACAAGTCTGTATAACGCTGGTTACATGTAAGAAAATACCCTATGGTCTTCTTGCCAGTTGAAATAAAGCAACAATAAGTCAATCAATCTCTTTCTCTTTCCGCTCTTTGTTTTTCTTTCTTATTGGTCTATTTTATTATAATTGCCATTGTTTTTTACTTTGGCATTATCCACGAGAGAAATACACAACAGTCATATAGTTAGAGGAAAACATATTTGAATCTTGAAGCCAATAATTAAGAAATTATTTTTAATACTTATACCAATCTTATTTTTATCAGTCGATGAGTAACTCTCCCATTCCAGGTACATCTCACGACAAATGACTTGCCATGCCGTTGTTTTCATGTCCCGATCGCTTTAGCTTTTCGAAGACAATTTCCATAAACACTCCCTAACCTCCACCTCGCAAATAAATTTCTCTGTATCGAACATCTCCCCTTGCTGTCATGAAGTGAAGTGACCAAAATTCACTTGGAACCCTGTGCGGGAGAACCGCCAGTGTGTCACCCCTCATAAGAGACAATGCTCCACGTTCCTCGGAGGCGGACGATCCGCCAAGTGTGGCAGGGCACAATAATACATGCTTTACGTTGTCAGCGGTCGATCCGCTGCGGACGGTCCGCGCGGACGGTCCGCAAGTGTAGCACCGACCTTAAAGTTTAGACACTTTCGAAATCTTCCTGTATACGAATTTTTTCTTGTACCGGCACAAATTAGTGTTTTGTATCGGGCTACAAAAAAAATCATGTACAAAAATTCGTTGAAAATACCGGTTTTCCCATACTTTAACGCACTAACGAAGGTGTGGTAACGCAATATAAACAATAAAACCTGCAAAAGATGTTCTAGCTCGCTGCTGGGCCAAAAACAAGCTTTTAAAAATATTATTAATACCCATTTTAAAGTTCCCTCTTTAGTCTTTATAAGACTGTTTTCATAGATATCTAAGGAAACAGGAAGAAGCGGATGTACAGCATTAAAAGCGTTTTAAAATCATTACTATAACCAAAGTTCACAATTTTTGTAATCTTTGCTATAACGAACAGTGCTGTAAACGTTTTGCTGTGTTATATATATATATAGTTGGAACTCAGAGCAAGATAAAACATGTTCAAAACAATAATTCCAACAATAATTCCACCAACCTGAGTTCCAACAATAATTGGAACTCAGAACAAGATAAAACATGTTCTAGTGAGGGGAAAGGTATGAGAAAGTAGATAGGTCGTGTCGCTTTGAGAAACAAATAGATGAGAAAACAAATAAATTGAGACGTTTCGGCCAACTAGTGGTCTTGATCACTCAGCGTGAGTAGAAGAACATATTTATACATACATATATATATATATATACATGGTGGTGTTTTGTACCCTTACTTGTTCAAACATTTGATTTGTTTTCTTTTTCACATTGTTGAGATTGCTTTGAAAGTACTTTCAGTTACATTATTTGTTTTCATGCATGACTGGTTTGTAAACCAATATTTCAACGACAGACAACGATTAACGCTAGTAGAACAAAAGTGGTGTTTTGAATTATTCCCCTAATAAGTTTATAGCTAAACGCAATCTATTTGGCCACAGAGCTAAACCCATGGAAGTTAAGCTCAGTGACATTGAACAATTTGCTTAGCCAAACCATTTACTGTATACGTTCATTTTTTATTAGTCATTATTTCATTCTTTAAACATTTTGGATCGTAGACAACGAGAGTTTCACGTTCATTAAAGGAATAAATTCAGTAGTCTAGTCAATGGGAGCAGAACGATATTAATAAAGATTCCTGCTAGTTTTATTGTTCTTCTTTGCATGGTCGGTAAAAAGAGAAAAGGGTGAGCTAAAGTTATTATCTTAAGCGCTTGAAATTTGTGTTAAGCCTAATGGTGGCTATAAATTGTCCTTAACGATTGCACACATAAATAAAACATATGATAAAAACATAATCGAGATTCACATTACGGAGAGAATTCCGAATGGGTAGTCAACCAAAATGGCTAAGCTTTCGTTTTATAAACATCTTTGAGTTACTAGAAACGACATTGACACTATTCAATGCGAGTACACAAGCTCCATGTTTTGCATACTTACTGATAGTACGTTCCAACAAAACAGATTTGTAATCACATTAAAGCCTACTAGCGCTCCGAATCATGATAGAAACAGCGTTTTGCGTTGTACATTCTTCGAGGAAATGCAAGGAGCGTAATTATATATTAGAAGCTAACCATTTTTTCAACACACATAGTTCGAAAAAGCATAAGAATTTCTTGTTATTAGTTAGTACATAGCACAGAGTTAGTATTGTATGTATAAGAGTATTTGGAGTTGGTTGTAGCACAGTTGATAACTCGTGTCTAAGTTTGCCATGTCGTACTAGGGACTGTAGCACAGTAAGGATAGAGATAAGTGGCAGCGGTGGGATGGGAAGTGGCAGAGATGAACGTAACATAGTTGGCCATGTCGTACTAGGGACTGTTGCACAGTAAGGATGGAGATAAGTGGCAGCGGTGGGATGGGAAGTGTCAGAGATGAACGTAACATAGTTGGCCATGTCGTACTAGGGACTGTAGCACAGTAAGGATGGAGATAAGTGGCAGCGGTGGGATGGGAAGTGTCAGAGATGAACGTAACATAGTTGGCCATGTCGTACTAGGGACTGTTGCACAGTAAGGATGGAGATAAGTGGCAGCGGTGGGATGGGAAGTGTCAGAGATGAACGTAACATAGTTGGCCATGTCGTACTAGGGACTGTAGCACAGTAAGGATGGAGATAAGTGGCAGCGGTGGGATGGGAAGTGTCAGAGATGAACGTAACATAGTTGGCCATGTCGTACTAGGGACTGTAGCACAGTAAGGATGGAGATAAGTGGCAGCGGTGGGATGGGAAGTGTCAGAGATGAACGTAACATAGTTGGCCATGTCGTACTAGGGACTGTTGCACAGTAAGGATGGAGATAAGTGGCAGCGGTGGGATGGGAAGTGTCAGAGATGAACGTAACATAGTTGGCCATGTCGTACTAGGGACTGTAGCACAGTAAGGATGGAGATAAGTGGCAGCGGTGGGATGGGAAGTGTCAGAGATGAACGTAACATAGTTGGCCATGTCGTACTAGGGACTGTAGCACAGTAAGGATGGAGATAAGTGGCAGCGGTGGGATGGGAAGTGTCAGAGATGAACGTAACATAGTTGGCCATGTCGTACTAGGGACTGTAGCACAGTAAGGATGGAGATAAGTGACAGCGGTGGGATGGGAAGTGTCAGAGATGAACGTAACATAGTTGGCCATGTCGTACTAGGGACTGTAGCACAGTAAGGATGGAGATAAGTGGCAGCGGTGGGATGGGAAGTGTCAGAGATGAACGTAACATAGTTGGCCATGTCGTACTAGGGACTGTAGCACAGTAAGGATGGAGATAAGTGGCAGCGGTGGGATGGGAAGTGTCAGAGATGAACGTAACATAGTTGGCCATGTCGTACTAGGGACTGTAGCACAGTAAGGATGGAGATAAGTGGCAGCGGTGGGATGGGAAGTGTCAGAGATGAACGTAACATAGTTGGCCATGTCGTACTAGGGACTGTAGCACAGTAAGGATGGAGATAAGTGGCAGCGGTGGGATGGGAAGTGTCAGAGATGAACGTTACATAGTTGGCCATGTCGTACTAGGGACTGTAGCACAGTAAGGATGGAGATAAGTGGCAGCGGTGGGATGGGAAGTGTCAGAGATGAACGTAACATAGTTGGCCATGTCGTACTAGGGACTGTAGCACAGTAAGGATGGAGATAAGTGGCAGCGGTGGGATGGGAAGTGTCAGAGATGAACGTAACATAGTTGGCCATGTCGTACTAGGGACTGTAGCACAGTAAGGATGGAGATAAGTGGCAGCGGTGGGATGGGAAGTGTCAGAGATGAACGTAACATAGTTGGCCATGTCGTACTAGGGACTGTAGCACAGTAAGGATGGAGATAAGTGGCAGCGGTGGGATGGGAAGTGTCAGAGATGAACGTAACATAGTTGGCCATGTCGTACTAGGGACTGTAGCACAGTAAGGATGGAGATAAGTAGCAGCGGTGGGATGGGAAGTGTCAGAGATGAACGTAACATAGTTGGCCATGTCGTACTAGGGACTGTAGCACAGTAAGGATGGAGATAAGTGGCAGCGGTGGGATGGGAAGTGTCAGAGATGAACGTAACATAGTTGGCCATGTCGTACTAGGGACTGTAGCACAGTAAGGATGGAGATAAGTGGCAGCGGTGGGATGGGAAGTGTCAGAGATGAACGTAACATAGTTGGCCATGTCCACTAGGGACTGTAGCACAGTAAGGATGGAGATAAGTGGCAGCGGTGGGATGGGAAGTGTCAGAGATGAACGTAACATAGTTGGCCATGTCGTACTAGGGACTGTAGCACAGTAAGGATGGAGATAAGTGGCAGCGGTGGGATGGGAAGTGTCAGAGATGAACGTAACATAGTTGGCCATGTCGTACTAGGGACTGTAGCACAGTAAGGATGGAGATAAGTAGCAGCGGTGGGATGGGAAGTGTCAGAGATGAACGTAACATAGTTGGCCATGTCGTACTAGGGACTGTAGCACAGTAAGGATGGAGATAAGTGGCAGCGGTGGGATGGGAAGTGTCAGAGATGAACGTTACATAGTTGGCCATGTCGTACTAGGGACTGTAGCACAGTAAGGATGGAGATAAGTGGCAGCGGTGGGATGGGAAGTGTCAGAGATGAACGTAACATAGTTGGCCATGTCGTACTAGGGACTGTAGCACAGTAAGGATGGAGATAAGTGGCAGCGGTGGGATGGGAAGTGTCAGAGATGAACGTTACATAGTTGGCCATGTCGTACTAGGGACTGTAGCACAGTAAGGATGGAGATAAGTGGCAGCGGTGGGATGGGAAGTGTCAGAGATGAACGTAACATAGTTGGCCATGTCGTACTAGGGACTGTAGCACAGTAAGGATGGAGATAAGTGGCAGCGGTGGGATGGGAAGTGTCAGAGATGAACGTAACATAGTTGGCCATGTCGTACTAGGGACTGTAGCACAGTAAGGATGGAGATAAGTGGCAGCGGTGGGATGGGAAGTGTCAGAGATGAACGTAACATAGTTGGCCATGTCGTACTAGGGACTGTAGCACAGTAAGGATGGAGATAAGTGGCAGCGGTGGGATGGGAAGTGTCAGAGATGAACGTAACATAGTTGGCCATGTCGTACTAGGGACTGTAGCACAGTAAGGATGGAGATAAGTAGCAGCGGTGGGATGGGAAGTGTCAGAGATGAACGTAACATAGTTGGCCATGTCGTACTAGGGACTGTAGCACAGTAAGGATGGAGATAAGTGGCAGCGGTGGGATGGGAAGTGTCAGAGATGAACGTAACATAGTTGGCCATGTCGTACTAGGGACTGTAGCACAGTAAGGATGGAGATAAGTGGCAGCGGTGGGATGGGAAGTGTCAGAGATGAACGTTACATAGTTGGCCATGTCGTACTAGGGACTGTAGCACAGTAAGGATGGAGATAAGTGGCAGCGGTGGGATGGGAAGTGTCAGAGATGAACGTAACATAGTTGGCCATGTCGTACTAGGGACTGTTGCACAGTAAGGATGGAGATAAGTGGCAGCGGTGGGATGGGAAGTGTCAGAGATGAACGTAACATAGTTGGCCATGTCGTACTAGGGACTGTAGCACAGTAAGGATGGAGATAAGTGGCAGCGGTGGGATGGGAAGTGTCAGAGATGAACGTAACATAGTTGGCCATGTCGTACTAGGGACTGTAGCACAGTAAGGATGGAGATAAGTGGCAGCGGTGGGATGGGAAGTGTCAGAGATGAACGTAACATAGTTGGCCATGTCGTACTAGGGACTGTAGCACAGTAAGGATGGAGATAAGTGGCAGCGGTGGGATGGGAAGTGTCAGAGATGAACGTAACATAGTTGGCCATGTCGTACTAGGGACTGTAGCACAGTAAGGATGGAGATAAGTAGCAGCGGTGGGATGGGAAGTGTCAGAGATGAACGTAACATAGTTGGCCATGTCGTACTAGGGACTGTAGCACAGTAAGGATGGAGATATGTGGCAGCGGTGGGATGGGAAGTGTCAGAGATGAACGTTACATAGTTGGCCATGTCGTACTAGGGACTGTAGCACAGTAAGGATGGAGATAAGTGGCAGCGGTGGGATGGGAAGTGTCAGAGATGAACGTTACATAGTTGGCCATGTCGTACTAGGGACTGTAGCACAGTAAGGATGGAGATAAGTGGCAGCGGTGGGATGGGAAGTGTCAGAGATGAACGTAACATAGTTGGCCATGTCGTACTAGGGACTGTAGCACAGTAAGGATGGAGATAAGTGGCAGCGATGGGATGGGAAGTGTCAGAGACGAACGTGGCATAGTTGGTTAACGAAATGTTTATCCAAGCAGCAAATAATTCAGTTTTGAGTACATCTGATGATTGCCTTGTAAGGAATGATACGAAGGCAAATCAGTCAGTCTACGCTTGGCTACTGCGTAATGATCCCGATTATAAACATATTTGACTAGCATGCGCACAAGCTTGGGTACAAGACGGTCAATTGCCATTTCTGATCTCCTATTTGATTATTGTATTTAGCACATAGTCTGGAAACTAGTACTTCACCTGAGTTTATTCGGCTTCAAAGTTTACTACTGTACTTCGATCTACGAATGTTGTATTCCTGGTTATATATCATGTCTGCCAGTCGTTCTCCTTCATAGGTCTATGAAATATTACTTTATGGGATTTTTATACGTTTTTGTTTTATTGGTGACATGTTGGAAGAGTTTTGATGGGAGGATTATTTTTTATGAACAGTCTCTTGGACTTATTGAGATTATGTCTTGATATAAGGTGTAAGATCTTACTACTCTTGAATACCCCTAAAGTGGTTCGGTCCTTACTCCTAAGGTAATTGTGTATCTTTATTCACATAAGCATTTGAAAGATGTATTTGGTATGTAGGGGCCTTACCTTCTTGGAACACGTAGGCTATGTGGTAGATTTTTAAGAATTAAAATGTTAAGAATAAAAATGAACAACAATCAATATAAATAATATTTGTTTATAAACTAAGAAAGTACTGTACTAAATGTATTGGGGACTTTTAACAATTGGGTAATAGACAGTAGACACAAAAACCAGTTTTGCGTACGTTATAGTATACAAAGTTAGTCAACGGCATCTACATCTACAATGTTGCAATGGGAACCATTTTGTAAAAGTATCTTCAAAGACCGAGCTCACTATCAATGTATGCTCACCTGGTATTGTAACGGCATTAATTCCAAGCCAAGTGACACTTCTGTGTCATGTGTTCGATGAAGGTTTATTTATAACGTGCATGCCTATTGACCTGTCGATCAATAATACACCAGTTTGTGCATCATTTTCCTGGTATAAATAGCTCGTATTTGTCTTGAACATGTGTCCAAGCACAACTACTACTCGAGCAATCACTCATTGACGGCATGGTATTAAATTTATAGAAAAAAGTGGCCAAGAAGTAACCTCGTAAAGTAAACTCTCATATGATTGGGCGGCATTAGTGGTGGTATGGGTGAGTAATGGAACAGACGTCTAAAGACAGTAAACAAAATGCAAAAAATTTGCAAAAAAGAGGCCAAGCCCAAAACGGAGAAGACAAACCCTTACCAACCAAAGAGGGCACACTTACAAAAATCTCCAATTTCCAAAGAGGCTCAACATATAAAGGGGTGATATCTAAAATTGTGGCCAAGCCAATTATTTTAATTCCAATATATAAATATAGTAATTATAATTAAATAAACAAATATATAAATGTTGACATCACTTAATAATTGCTAAATAAATGTACTAACAACAATACAAAATCAACTTAAATTATTAAAACATTTTGAGGTGGGAAAAACAAAATGAACACACTGTATTTATCATTGAAAGCTTGGCTGATGAATTTGCATTCTCAGTTTTATTTTCCAAGTCCTGAAATGTTTCTTGAATTACATACTAAATTGATTTTAAAGTTCATTAACTTGATGAGTTATTACCATTTTTGCTTTATAGTACGTAATAATAATAATATATTACTGAAAGCCAAATTACAAATTCATCGGCGAAGCTTTTAATTATAAATACGATGTGTTAATTTTGTTTTTCCCACCTCAATATGTTTCAATAAGTTAATTTAATTTTGTAATTGTTGTTAATGTATTAAATTATCAATTATTAAGTGATGTACAACAATTATATATTTGTTTATTTAATTATAATAACTATATATATGTATATTGGAAATAAAATAATTGGCTTGGCCACAATTTTAGATATCACCCCTTTAAATGTTGAGCCTCTTATGAAATTGGAGTTTTTTGTACGTGTGCCCTCTTTGGTTGGTAATACCTCGTTCACACTATGCTTCTTAACCTTAGTTAAAGTAACTGCAGTTATTATATATCACGTGACATTTTCTTAACGTTGATTTGATTCGACTTCTGTTCACATTGGCATCACAGTAACTGAGTTCAGTGACATCGCAACAAGCCTTATAAACGAAAAATATTTCGAGTTCACAAGGCAGTGTCTTTTATTCTGTCATGGCCGACATTGTTTACCTTTCAGCTGTTTAATCATCTTTTAGTTTCGTAAAATTGATTTTCCTGTGATTTTTCACTGTTTCAATGTAACCTATTGTGTGTATATGCAACAAAACATTATAATACATGGGTATTTCACCATTTAAAGCAGTTGCATGAATCATGTACGGTAGAATAGTGAGAGTAGGGCTGTGTCTAGGCCTAGCCTGGCAATGACCTTGTAGATAACTCAGTTAAAAGCTTAACTGAGTGGTAGGAACGTAGTTAGGCCGTTAACTGCAGTTAAGTTAACTGCGTTCCGTTCACATAGCATTGGTTACTGGAGTTAACGTGTTAACTACAGTTAAGAACTGTAATGTGAACAGGGTATAAGGGTTTGTCTTCTCCGTTTTGGGCTTGGCCTCTTTTTTGCAAATTTTTTGCTATTTTGTTTGGTATAACAATGCTTTTTATTTAAAAAGACTAATCTTGGCATGTATCCAAATCAACTTGATCTCCGCCAAGCGGAGGCTCGTCAAACTCCCAACTTGCGAGTTCGGCGAGCCTCCGCTAGTCGGAGATCAAGCGGACCTTGTCATTTTGTTGGTGATTTTCTTTCCCGTAATTAAAACTAATTATTTTCCTACATAGTTACTGTCCAACATAGGGTTCTGAAATTTTACTCAGTTGTCTACATCAATGGCAAGAGCGTTGTGACACAAAATTAATTGTTTTCATCGGAAACTTTTAATAATAACTAATTTGTTGGGAGTATTTATTTGTTTTCAGGTTGGCATTCTGTCCAATTAATTTTTTTTTTTGAAAGAGGATGCCCCAGAAGGTGAACAACATTGTTGCAAAATTTGGTGTTTACATCTTTATTTGTTTGGGGCCCACAGACCGACAAGGAATTAGCCAGTAGTTAACTGAAGAATTTTTGAAGTTTTTAATGATCTTTACGGCTTAATCCATATGCAACATCCGATCGGGATGAAATTTGAAATGGCTTGTCTCCTGGTAAAAGCCCACCGGTTGATGAAAATTTTAGGTTTCCATCTATCATGGTTTTGCGTCGGCAACATCGTGTTAAGTGCACTTCGATGCTTGCAGTAAGAGTCGCGTGGTGGAAGCTCGCACATGGCTTGGCCCGGCGCGCTCCCGCGCACCTAGATGTGGGCGGTGAGGGGGATTTTGAAAGTTTTTGCGATTTATATATTTCATTTTAGTTTTGGGATTAAAAACTTAATCCGAGTATAAAATTGATCACAAGTTCCCAGACCTTCACAATCACTGAAGGTCAGCTCTACTACGTGTTCGATATCTAGTTGGAACATAGAATGGACGTCAGCCAGTGGTGCATGGATAAACCTGGGTGACTGTTGGAACCAAAAGAGATGAAATAAGCAGCTTTTGCTGACATAGCTTGTATTTTTAAAAGTATTACCAAGCTGCAAAATCATGAAATATATTATCCCGTAGAATGCTTCCCTTCAAATATGATTGAAACACTTGTTTAAATATCGTTACAATCGTTCTTTCTTGATACATTGCTTGTATAAATTGCTTGTATAAATTGCTTCTAAACATTGAAATGCCACATTTCTAAAGCACAGACAAATGTGAAAACGTGAAGTATAGAATGAAACATTCACGAATTTCGAAATAAATATTTACGTTGTAGCTATAGAGTCGATGTGTTGGAAGTGTATCAGTGTTAAGATGTGAAGTACTAAAGTAGCCACTTCGTCTGGCGTCGCGACGCCCAACGAACCTTCGCATGCAGACGCCGTCCCGACCTCTCTATGCAACAGATAGGCCCTATACGCGCATTACCCGTCGGCGGCGTATTCGTGTTATGTCTACTGAGTATATAGCAACTTAAGACACTTAAAATAGCTGCGACGGGGACGTGTACGAGAAGAAAACAAGTACATGAAACGCCAATCATTAAGGACTCATCCACACAACTGACTAAGTGCATATTGACTATTGACTGTGACTAAGCTTCGAAACCTGCAAGGGCTCCTTCCATTGGCTGTGAGTGAGAGTCCTGCTCGCTGATTGGCCGTGGTTTGACTAAAGAACTGAAAATATTGTATTTCAATCCGTTAGTCAAACGTGGTCGTATCCTTTTAGCACGTGAAGGTTAGTCAAGGACATTTGTGTGCACCGGGCTTAAAGCATTGACCGCGTTTATGGACTATTTGATTTCAATATTTGGAAGTTGTAGGAGAAGGAGTCGTAGTGGTATAGTATTAGTTGCTATAAGTAGTTGTGATCTTGCAGCTCAAATAATACTGTGTAGTTTTGTTCTAGCCCTCTCAAAAATATTCAATGCCTATTAATTGGAAGTCTAAAATATTAACGTGTAAGTTAGTAAATGTAATTGATGAAACACTAATTATTTTATGACTTTAAAGCCAGAAATAAAACAATCCGATGTGAGAAGACACCTCGAGAGTGACCACGCCAAGCAGCCCCATCTCATGCGCTGCCTTCAATAGACTCTCACACCTTCAACACCACTTTCAGCTCCACAAACGAAACTGTGATGTCTGGTTAATTAAATAATGTGATAATAAATTTGTAAATAGTTTTGTAGAGAGTAAATAACGGTTTCCACTTTCCACGGAACATGTATTATATTAAACAGCTGTTCTGCACTTCAAGTGGTTGATATAAATCATAACGCGTGACAGGTGAAAGCTCAAGCTTGCGCTAACATGCGAAAACGCGTGCTTGTATTCCGAACGGCAACCGAGAGGGAACTCAAAACAAATATATATTTTCTTCACGTTTTACGTTTACCCTCAGAAATTCTATAATTTTGTTTGGACGTATTTTTTTTCTTCCTTTTATATTCCCATTTAGTTTAACGCTATCTTTTTGCGATCCCTCTCTCTCGACAGCTCAATCTTGAAAATAGTGGGGGAGTGTAGTCCATAAATTCACCCCCTTAGTCCAATTACTTTAATTCAATTCACCCCAACAAATCTACTAAGCTTCCTAAAAACATGACAGTTACTTCATATATGTTTATCTGATCCAGTGATTAGAAGATTAGCAAATGTTAAATCGCATTTAAGTTGATTGCAACCAGTTAAATGGAGTGATATTGCCACAAGTGTTATAATGTTTTTTACGGGGTAACTAACTACTAGACATTCTTCATGCTTTTGTTATTGTAGATGTTAAGCTTAGTAATCTGAGTTATTACGGCATTTGTTAATGGTTGTTCTGTTTAGTAACTCTTTTAAATAAAGCACTTGGTTTTCTGCATGCTTTGAATTGGGTTTTAACATTGAAGAAAAGCTGAAAAATAATGGTACAATATCATCACGTTCAATTGATTATATTCCTATCTTATTATCATCCTTTTATTGTAAATACAAAATACAATTGACCAGAAATACCAAGCAAGTTAAAAAATAGGGGGCAAGTAAATCTTGACAAAAAAAATCACCATCTTAACATTAAAAAATATATAATTTTAGTTAAAATAGATCTTTCTAAAACGAGTGTACTAAAACATATGTGGTCAACGTTATTTTCCCGAATAGTAGTGTTATTCACTTCTGGCTTTTTGTGTTTTCACCAAATAAGGGGTGAGATTGTGTTATTTTAGGTTTATGAACAAGATTATCACCCAAAGCCGTGTTTACGCTCTACGTTGGTAATCTATGGAATTATGGAGGACGTCTAACGGATATTATTAGGGTAACTCTCTAACTCCCTAACAAGACAGACATTTCTAACACCGTTATATTCACATTTATCAATTCACTGGCCGACGATTTCAGCGCAACTCCATTTAAAAAACTGGACTATTTATTGCAAACTTCTCTTTTGGAGTGTTTTTGATAAAGATGTCGCATTGGGCTCTATTCTGTATTTTCTTCTGTACAGTTGGCGATTAAGTTAGTACAAAAGTTTAATTTGTATTTTTTTTTTTTAAGTTTTAGATTAAGATATATCGCAATGGGTTCGCTCATACTTTTCTGAAAGTTTGTTAAAAGTAAACGTTAAAATTTAAACGTTAAAGGTTAAAAGTAAATAGTTAGAAGTTAGTTGTTAAAATGCATCTATAATGTAAAACGACTCTCGTCAAACACGGCGTTGCAAGTTCTTCGATCAGCGTTCTACTTCTGTGTTATTTCTTACACATGGAGCCTATATTGCTATTGTATTTATTGCTAATGCTGACATATGTTTCATCCATTTTAACGTTGTATGCGAGTAGTAACATTGCAAGTCATCATAGTTACCCCTCTTTCACTTGTTAGAGAGAGGGGAGAGAGAAATTACAGAGAGCCAGCCTACTTCGGTTTCGCTTGTGGCCATGCACCTATCACGACACATAATTATTATTCTTTATTTGTCGACAACAGTGACGAACCCCACAAGTATGATATATATGCACTCTAGACTATGAGACATTAGTAAACACAATCATATCATCAAAAAACAAAATTACATTCGACTAAAACATGGTACACAAGACGCGAACATCGACAAAACGTGTTCCAACGTAAGTACGGTCCGCTTCTATTCTACTTAGTTAATATATGACTTGTAGCAACTTGGTTTTTATTATGTTGTGGTTCTTTTATATATTTAAAACTATCTCTCCGCCTATAACAACGCCTGACTAACAATAAAACTGTATGTATAAACTTGCCAATGTTACTGAAACTTTCATTAACACACCCCGAGGTGTCAGCATTCATTCAAGGCCTCCCCTGAAGTCTTAAGTGGGGAAATAAGTGTGAGCAAGCAGAGGGGGCGGCAATCCATTCAGTACACTCAAGTACCTAACGTGTTACTTCGGTAAAAAGCCACCATTTATTTTCCATTCTTTCTGCTTCGAGCCATTCACTAAAAGGAGATGCAAGGTAAAGCACCTGGTCTGATGGAGGGTTGGGGAGGGGGTAGAGGGGGGCATTGTTCGGTTGCCAAGGTTTTCATTTTATCCGCGAATCGATATAACACAAGGATTACTCTCTCGTATGTACAAGTGGAAATTATGACGAGTAGAGTTCCGCATAATCACGGGTACTTCACAGTACTTGTTTTGTGCATTTCAGATCGATTATGTCACGTCACTGTATATGAACCATGAATTTTAAAAACGACCTAAGTCACTAATTTTACGAAATTGACTTTTTGGTGAAAAACCGTTATTTATGTACGTGGGCATCATTATGTTTAAGAACAACCTAACATTTCAATATATCCATGGTGATATGGCAGTCTCAAGATACACATTTCACAAATGAATTTTAAAAACAACCTAAGTCACTGACTTAGGTTGTTTTTAAAATTCATTTTCTTCCAGTTCTATTTATTTTATGTTTATTTTGTACTAGTACTTTGCTTCTACTTACTTACTTACGTACTTTGCTTACTTTGGGTTCTTTAAATAGGCTTCCTGCCTCTCAGCTCCAGCTGTCGCTAATTCTTTTGAGCCTTTGATAATAATATGTGCTGTGTGGACTAGTGTATGCTTTAAAAGTTTAACCGTTGAGTGGTTTACCATGGATCATCAACAAGTACGTCCCGGCAGACACAAGAGAGCTATGCTTATACAGTGATGGGTGTGCCGGGCAAAATAAAAACCATACACTTGTTCGGATGCTGCTGACACTCACATACATGGGCAGGTTTGAGAAAATTTATCAATTTTTCGCTATTAGAGGGCACTCTTTCTTGGCTTGTGATAGAAACTTTGGGTGAGTAAAGAGTCAACTTAAAAGGGTTAATTGGTATTACGTCCCGAAAGAAGTTACTGAAATGATTGTGAAGTCAAGCAAAACAAGTCGGTATACGAGGTAACAATGGTTGAGACTTGCGACGTTTTAAATTTCAAAGATTGGTGGCCAAATCGCTACAAAAAATTGTAATTTCTGTCGAGACAAACAAGAAAACCATTCCCCAGACCAAGAAAGTACACGTACACATCTCTTCGTACATTGCGTTTGAGTATGGAGGAGACGCTAATGGTCTTAACAACCTTCCACTTTATAGATGGGTTCATGGGTTTCCTACCAACCCAGCAAGCGTACCTATTGGAGATTTGATGGTTGCGATTAACAGCAAAAAGATTGCGGATCTAAAGAAGGTAATGCAGTACATACCAGAAGAGCACGCTGAGTTCTACAGTGAAATCTTAGCCTGGAAGGTCGATACAGGAGTTTTGGTGAATGAACGGGATGATGACCTTGATTAAGCGTTGTAAACCTTGTAGCCTACTGCTTGTAACTGTCAAAAGTTATTGTTTGAAATAAAATAAGATAATTTGTATAATTGTCTAGTGTATACTGTATAGGTCTATCCATTATTGTCTTCAAATACATTTTTTTCCCGGATTTTTTTTTTGAATTTTAAAAACGACCTAATTTTACAGTTTTCAGAAATTGATAACAAATCAGGTTTCAAATATTTTTTGCATGTCAATACGAAAACGAATGTCAAATAACGTTTCCTTACTATAAATAAATATATAACTCACGTATAACCAAAATTCCAACCCACAAAGTGTTTTTTTTAGTTTACTCAGCATTTCTGTTTTATGACTTAGGTTGTTTTTAAAATTCATGGTTCATATATTTTCTTCTGAATTTCATATTGTGATGTGATGTGTGTAGTAGGTAATCATATTTTCAGATTACGTTTAAAAGTTTATATATCGACTATTTAAAAGAAAATAACCATGGATAGATCTGCCGGTGGTCAGTTAGTCCAGTATTGAATTCGTGATTTGATAATACGTTTAAATAAACTTTTTTTACCTTGCGCAGGCATTGGTAGTCAATTTGAAAATTTGATTTTAGTTGAACCTTTTTGGGCTACCAGATGTTTGAGTTTGTTACGCTGTAATATAGTTTATAAAGCACACATCAAAAACCGTTGTGTTAATCTATACTGATACAGTAACTTGACACTATAATTTGATTTCTCGGTTAGCATTTTAGTGACGGTATTTTGGAGAGCGCCGTTTATGGTCTAACATTACAGTACTAAAGTGGCCGTCATCTAAAGAGTTCATTCGAGTTCTGCGAAATGCCTTCCCCTCTTACCCCCACCAGTGCCCGCGCACGGACGAAGAGAGACAGTGAAAGATCCTCTATAATAGACCATCAAGCTGTCAACCAAAGCTGTCAACGATCTTCCTATTAGATAAACCATCTTTCAATACAAATGAATTCCTTTATTCTAATTACATTAAATGTAATTCTATCGTTATTAATTTTACGTGAGTTGATATTCGTCGTTGTTGTTCGTCCGTGCGCGGGCACTGGTGGGGTCAAGAGAAGAAGGCATTCGTCCGTGCGCGGGCACTGGTTGGGGTAAGAGGGGAAGGCATTCGTCCGTGCGCGGGCACTGGTGGGGGTAGGAGGGGAAGGCATTCGTCCGTGCGCGGGCACTGGTGGGGGTAAGAGGGGAAGGCATTCGTCCGTGCGCGGGCACTGGTGGGGGTGAGAGGGGAAGGCATTCGTCCGTGCGCGGGCACTGGTGGGGGTAGGAGGGGAAGGCATTCGTCCGTGCGCGGGCACTGGTGGGGGTAAGAGGGGAAGGCATTCGTCCGTGCGCGGGCACTGGTGGGGGTGAGAGGGGAAGGCATTTCGCAGAACTCGAATCAACTCTTTAGATAACAACCACTGTAAGTCGGTTGAAGAAAGCAGCGCTTGAAATAAGGAGAGTTCTTCAAGTCTAGAGCTGGTAGAGTTTAATCAAAGTGTTTGCTTTGGTCTTTGCAGTTCTTCTTTTCTTCCTTGGCTACCATATTTCTGACGTATATATACTTCTCTTCCTAGTATTTAGATGTATGAAGCTATAGTAATTTTCAACTAAAGCATGTGACCAGCTGTGGCATTCAAAGCTTAATCCTTTCCTTTCAATCTTACTAAAAAAATGTTAAGCAACCAAATAATATTTTTAATTTTCAAATAAATATTTTGTTTCAGTTATTTGTTCATTCATTTGCATGTATATTAGGAAAATATGTCTTAATACTTCTTACAAAAATTAAATTTTTTAAAGACACATATTAGGAAATAGTGTCACAAAATTATTGTATACACATTGCTGCTTAGAAATGATTGAATTTCTTCATCGTTTGTAAAAAAAAACAGCCATGTTTTGTTGACAGAACGAGTGCCTATAATGCCAGAGTTAGTATATAATTTCATGTGGCATATAAAGCGTTCAGTAAGGTGGCGTGTGATAGCATATAACCGCTGCATGCCTAAAGCAAGGAATGTGCTCCGGCCACTCCATTATACGTTTTAATACAGAAATCAAAGATATGAATATTTTATATCCTGTCGAGGTTCTGGCACGGATTTGTTCTGTTTCGGATTCTATTTGTGACATCGGCTCACGAAAGCGATGGTAATGGAGATAGCTGACTGGCTTCTAGGAACTGCTAATAATGTCGCTGGGTGCAGCTAACACGCAACAGCTATACATACATACTATAAAGGGTCAATCGTGTCTTCGATTGCTGATGGCTACGTACATGCTTTTTATTTTTATGTTCATTGATATAGGTTATTTTGCCGGCATATGTAAGAGTAAACGTTTCCACTATTAACTTATAGATAAAGCGTATTTATTTATGGCGTTCAAATAAGAATTTAGGATGCATAATTTATAATTTTTTCATTGAAAAACAGAGCGTGTTAATAGATTTAACTTTATTTTTAAATGAAATATCAATTTAAATTTCAAAAGCGAATGCTTCAAATCTTAAGGATTGAGTATTTTGTAGCTAGCATTGAAAATAGTTCAAGACCTAACTCAAAGTATGTATTTGAACCGCAATAATAATAATTTAACACCATTAGTAATTTCTTGCGAAACTGCGTACATGCCATTAAGCAGATACAATAGCGAGTTCTTAAAAACATTTTCCTAATACTACATTGTTTATTAATTTTTGTTTTTTCATACTGATTCTAGGGAAAAAGAGTAAAGCTTATATCATTGTATTCAACTTAAAGGTTGTAGAATAATTGGAAATAATTGCCTGAGAGTGGTTTGCAGGTCTCAACAAGACAACTCTGCACAATATGTATTTATTCATTTAAACTGATTTGCGTATGTTTCACATCCAACGCAGTGATACTTATTTATTTAATTCACTTGATAAATTGAAGACAAATCCATTGACTGCTGTCGCTCCAAGGTGTTGGGTGCTATTTCACCTGTACAGTAATATCGTTAATTACCTGCAAAGAGCCATCAGTGCAAAAGTTCATAAGACAGAAAGTGTAACGGTCCGTAGCGTCCCCAAATAGGTCAGACTCCCCTACCCTCCCCCTCCCCCTTCCCCACCCCCAAGTCTGTGTTTACTCAGTAAACAAGGCTTGTAGACCTGACTGCAAACAAAGGCGTCACGTGTACATTCACTAAGGGGAGACAGCGAGACGTAGCTCTTATTTGCGAAGTAGCCTCAACGAGAAATTAGTTGACGCCGAACTATAGCAGCAGTCCTGGAAAGGGAGAAGAAAGAGCAGTGAAAGAAAATGGTGCGTTTGAAATAAAAATACGATAAATTATACTAATACAATAATTTTAAACGCTATGTGTACATACACAGGAAGCGTTTTAAGGAGTTGTCTTCTCTCAAGAATAGTTCATACTTCTGAAACTTTGCAAATATGTTATTGAATGAGAAACTAATACATTTTCAAAAACAGGTTTTCAAAATTTATGAAAATCCCGTTGTGGAGCACTGCGACTTACATACCGTAAGAATTGCATAATATCATAATGTAGCATGGACCGTTGCTGTAAAACATTAGGCATATTAAGAAGAAATAAAATTATACAGTATAAAAATAAACACAAAGCCAACTATACACTCAATAAATACTTGGAGAGCAGAAAAAACGGTGAAATACATTTACACCAAGAATGAAAAAATCTAATAAAAAAATTGTAACATGAAGGTTAAAACTAAACATTTCCAAGATTAGCCAGGCTCTGTGTAGTTACTCGACTTATGGTAATGTATATTTTGAAAAGCGCCGTTTATGCAAACATGCTTATGATTAGCATATTTTATATCAGGCAGCTTAATTATTACCAGAGAGGAATGTGTAAAGCGACATAACACCCTATTTACATTAATCGAATCACAAGATAAACGTAAATTTCCAGTGTGAATGTTGAATAGTTGATTTCCACGGTCAGCTCTAAAAGCACGCAAAACGGAAATATCGATAGGAAACGTTTGGTGTGCGTGCGAATGTGTGCGTGCTCGTCCCAATAGCATTAACTACAATACTTGAGGTGTGGATTAATTTAATTTACTAACTACTATAAAACGTTTGATTGCACGCCAATTGGTGGGGGTGCCGGGTTAGTGGATTAATATGATTTACTGTCATAAAACGTTTTAATATATGCCAATTGGTGGGGGTGCCGGGTTAGTGGATTAATATGATTTACTGTCATAAAACGTTTTAATATATGCCAATTGGTGGGGGTGCCGGGTTAGTGGATTAATATGATTTACTGTCATAAAACGTTTTAATATATGCCAATTGGTGGGGGTTCCGGGTTAGTGGATTAATATGATTTACTGTCATTAAACGTTTTAATATATGCCAATTGGTGGGGGTGCCGGGTTAGTGGATTAATATGATTTACTGTCATAAAACGTTTTAATATATGCCAATTGGTGGGGGTGCCGGGTTAGTGGATTAATATGATTTACTGTCATAAAACGTTTTAATATATGCCAATTGGTGGGGGTGCCGGGTTAGTGGCTTAAGAGCGTTTGGAAGTATTTTTGATGTTTTTGTCAACTAATTTCTCTTAAACAAATAATAGGATTATTATGAAAATTTACCTACTTGCAGAGGGATGTCATATCTACGCATGGTATAAAGTACATTTGTGACAAGCCTGCTCAAAAATAATATACTCACGTTTGAATTATGCAAATAAATTACTTTCGTCGAAAATGTTCGGCGAAATATTACGGAGAATCTGTTTAAAAATGGGTACATTATTTTTTAATAGGTTGGTGACAAATGTACTTAATACCATCCATAGATATGACATCCCTCTATAAGTAAGTAAATATTTATAATAATCCTACTATTAGTTTAAGAGTAATTAGTTAACGGGTAATACATCTGTAAAACTCCCACTGCCGAACGCTATTAATAGAATTAACCGTCATAAAACGTTTTAATGTACGCCAATTGGTGGGGGTGCTGGGTTAGTGGAATAATTAAATCTACTGACTTGAACCGAGGCCTTCGTTATCTTGAACGTTCTAAAATGTTTGACGTTTATTTTTTTATTTTTGTTTAAGTGTTTGTGGTGGCGTGGTGGATTGGATGGGGTCTTTGAGCAAGAGACGCGAAGCGAGAAATGTTTGCTGACGTGGGATGGGGATGAGGCACTCTTTGCTCAGTTATGCTGGCTGAGAGCCGGATACACATCAACTATCACGAGTCCGATGGACAACTCTTTGCATGAATTTATCACATTTATAGTGGGTGTGTTTTGGTATGACTTATTGCAAATTTGTATTGTTACCAAGAGTGAAAATAGTAACATCGTTAGTTTGTTGTATTTAATATTGTAAAGTATACCTTGTTCAGGCAACTCGAAAACCCAACTTATCTGTAGAGTTACAATTTAGAAATAGTATGCAAATCATATTGAACAAAATATCTAATATTTCTTAACCATAAAACAAATTCGTATTATATTATTGGTATATACACATGAACATACGGTTTGGGATATTTTTTCGTGGTAGCTAACTAGGCATTTTTACGTACTTTGTAAAATGGAGTGTAGTGGAGTATGTAAAAGTTCCTTGTTATTTACCAACAAAAAACACACATACTTCATATGTTGACGGTGAAAATCTCCGACACCCCACACACTCAAACACATGTATCATTATTCGGCGCTATAACTATGATCATTTACTTATACGAATACGGCTTATATGGTCATATCTTGAATTGTTTCAGAAGCTAAGCCCCCTTATGCTATGCCATTGCTATATAACAAAAATTGAGAGACCGAAGTACGTTAAGCGGCGCAAATTGTTATTAAACTCAAACTACAAAATATTATTTAAAAGAAACAAATAGCATTTACTTAAAGTCGACAATGCATCTATCTCTGCATTGCTTCATTACTAGGATTACTATAGTGGAAACATAGAAACGCCGCCGTAAAGTGCAGTCAAAATATTTCCCCCTTTAAAACTAATAAAACTCAGGATGTTTGTTCGTGGAAATTCAATATTACTTCCATATCTAGTAATCGCGCGTTATTGCCGTAAGTTTCGTAATATTTTATTTCACGTGTGTCTCTGTTTGCGGTTCAAGGTTAGACGCGTGACGCGTGCAACGCTTCAGCGATGTTCTTTCCAAGCTCGCCCGCCGTAATTTGTAGCCAATGTTCCCCCATGCTGTCTTTCTAATATAAGATTATGATTTAACCCAAGGGGAGCATCTGTAGACTTATTTCCATCTAGTAAGCGATCAGTTATTGCAGAGTTTTAGCAGAAAAGCGGTAAACTAACGGCTGAGGATCGTGTTTTGGAAGTTATTTCACCGTTAGTTAAATCTTTTCAGTTGATTGGAGCATTGAACGGGGTTTGTATTGAGGTAATGTATTTTGAGGGCCCAACGTGCCTGCTAACGTGGTTTTAAGGGGAAGGGATTGACCCAGTAGGAAAACCGAACCAAATTAAAGTAAAAAAAAAAAGATATTGTGCGAACCCTACTTCGTGATATTGGAAAAGTGATTCAAGGCCAGATGTGGTTTTATAAGAACAAAAAAGTGAATTTCATTACTTTTCAATATTTTTTTCGGCCACGGTTGTTATTTTGAGAGAAACTTAAATAAATTGTAATTTGTTACAAAACTAAGTATTGTAACAGTTGAACATTTAAATCTTTTAAGATCAAGTGTGTGTTTCTTACCCTTCTACGTTTGGGTTATTAATCAATGTTGCATAGTTATTTAGTGTTTTCAGAATATTACTTAAGGATGTTAATTTCACTCGGTTTCAGTATTGGTACTAACTCTTACCTTAAATTTAAAGATACTCACTCTCATTCCCATTCTCAGAGTTGAATATTTCTATCTTTAATCGAATACGTTATTAAGATTTATTACACTATTGACACAAGTAAAATATTATTTATGTGTATTTACAAAAACACAGTTTATTGATGATAATAAACATGGATATACAATTTCAACATAACGAACATGATATTAACATTTTCATGGACAAGGTTAATGAAATATCAATGCATGTATTCTAGGAATAAATGAAACCAGACAATAAACGATGTACTAAGAAACCAATCTACTTTGTTGTACACTGATCTAGGTGGCTTAGCGGTAACAGACGACACTGATTCTGGAGGGCAATGTTTCGATTCCCGCCACCAGTATAATCCTGGATACAATCTGATGTTTTCCTCGGTCATATTAAGGCGAATCTCCGGAACTATTATACTTTCTTCAAAGACTGTAGAATCATATTGGCCTTGCAATAACAACTATAACTTGTAATATATAACTTGTGTATAACTCGAGTAACTTGAAATATTAACTTTTCCAGACCATGTCCGATATGAAGAATAACCACGACACTAAAACAATACACATTTATAATACTCCCTCTGTGCATAGGCGTGCAAGCGCAAACGTTGACGAATGGGGGTAGGGACACAATACATTTCAGGAGAAATGAGGATTGTATGCGGCCAGAGTACCACTCTGAGCGTCCGGCGTGCAGTACTTTCGTACCACACAAACTATGTGCACAAAAATCCACTTATTTCGATTCTGTTTGAACCAGCATTTTCAGAACTAAGCTGTTGTTTTACGTACATAGCGTTTTTGTTAGATTATTGCATAGATTTTTTGTTCTCGGGTTTCAAACGTCCCTAAATGTTTTCGTTTTTCGTAATTTTTAGTCCCCGTTTAAAAATTGTTTGTGTCCGAACTAGATCGAATTTGAACAAAATCTCTATGCACAGTACCATTGTTAATGCGGATACGAAATATGAGCGTGATCCAAGTAATAATGTAGAGGTGAGATGTTTGGTACGAATGCTCTGCAAATCACACATTTGACTCTGGTTCGTGGCGCTCTCTCACGAAAGTTGATTATTTTGCTTTGAAGCAAGGAGGGGAGGTAAAGTGGGCGGGATCGGATACTGGATAAGACTTGGCATCATATTACACGAGCAACATGTATCATTGTATCGTTTTATAACATCTCACCAAATAAAATATCATATGAAGACCTTTTATAAATGAAGAGATGTCGTGACCCGGATTACTGTATATTGTTGATTATTGATTTCGATATCCCGCAGGCAGACACCGTAAATCCTTCTTTAAATTTACCAATCATTTTGATTAGCCTCACTGCAAAGACTGAGGTGTGTTATTCCGAGTCATGTCTTTGTTGTAATATTTACTGTGAATGTACTGCATTTCATGCGATGTAACTCCTTCTCAATGTACTATCAATTATGGCAAAAATTATATTTACTTGTGGGTTAAAACATAAACGCGTGTAGAATAAAAATACAATCACTAAGAAAATCTATCCTCGCTGGGACTCGAACCCAGATCTGCTGTTTTCCGGACAAGACACCTCAACCATTCCATCACTTCGCTGAGTAGACGAATGTTTGTCTAACTGTTCGGTTCTTGATAACAAGTACAGGGAGTGCTTTGTTACGAGAGCACTGACTGCATTAGTATGGCAACACAACCAGGTTAGAACCAATCACATTGACCATCTAGGTACGGGATTGATGAGACATGGCAATTTTCACATAATCTCACATGAGAAAATGCGTTTGATGACTTTTGGTAAGTGGCGTAGTGTTCGTTTCAGATTTTCTATTTTGTGGTCATGCCTACTACTTGACACGGCAGTCGTTGTAATCTTGATGGCTCAGATGGCATGGCATCTTTGTTACATGTAGTTGGCCCGAATTTGAAAATGGTATTTATGACGTGTTTTGAATCTCGTAATCTTAGCTGTTGCATTGTTATTCATCCAGAATGTAATTTCTCCGGTAGCGATGCCTTCATCTGGGGTCATTTCCTTAGCAGAAGATGGACACTTGACTTCCACCAAGCCATCATGACCTATCAAGCCATCATGAGTAGCACCTACCGTAGAACGGTAAATGCTCGTCCACAAAAATACCACAACTGACAACTGATATGGATAGCCGTAGTAGCCTCGTTAGTGCGCCAACACCGCATTTGTTTTGCCCCTCTTTGAAAAATATCCTGTCGGCGCCCATGGTTCGAACCCACGTTATTGAATTCCGTATGTTTCCTACATGTACCAACTTACGTACCCCAACTATAAAGTATAAAGAAGGAAACGAATATCATTGTGAAGGGCGATCTATCTTGAACGATAGTATCGGCTTGACTTTTTCACACAATGAAGCAAGAACGCATTTTATTTATATCTGCACTGCTAATTACCCTACAACTTCAATTCAAATTGCACTGTTATTATGAAAGTGTCCTTTAAATTAGGATGTGCGTTTTAATTTTTTTATCATTTCACGACAGAAAGTAGTTTTCTTGACTGGCGTAAGCGTCCCCCCCCCCCCCCCCCCCCCCACGGTGTCAGTTATCTTATCGTTACAAAGTGGCTGGGCGACTGCATGGTCTCGGATAACAGGGACTTTGTCCTTACCTCCTTTCATCAACATTTCGAATGTTTTGTTTTCTGTTGGCTGAAATCATTACATAGTTTTGTCCAATCATAGATATACATATTGTTACCAAGATACGTAACTCACTGCTATCTGGACGTACCAAAACTGATTCTCTTTTGAGATTTCAACAATGAATTATCCTCGGAACGTCGCCATATTGTATATTTAGAAATTATTTTTTTCAATGCTGAAATGACTACTTTATGTCCAATAATGGGTATACAGATACTCGGGTTCTTTCTTTTTATAGCCATAAATATCAATGACATACGCCAGGCGATGTATCACACATTGAAAAACACACGTTAAAATGTAAACGAACAGGCAATCATACAATATGGCGGGCATTGAGGAACGAGCATAGGTCCTCGGACCTCCATTCAGTTACATATCTTGGTAACAATATTTATATCTATGGTCCAATCAAGTACTGTGTTTTTTTTTTTTTTTTATAATAAAGCAATATGCTTGGGTTTGTACTCTTCGTTAGACTATTAGCTAGGTTGTAGCTTTGGAAAAATCCGTCCATCTCGTTTCTCATTTCCCCATAACTGGCCAAACTTTGGTTTAATCATGGTTTACAATATATTTTAATTCATATTTTTGTGAATTATTTATCGCTAATTTAAGAAACGGAATTGCAAAGCGAGAAAGCAAGAACAGAGATTTACAGTTTGCTCTATGTTCGTGTTTTTTTTTTATTTTTATATCCACAGAGTAAAAATTTGAGAATGTTGCTATTGTTAAACTGTGCACCTGCATTGACAGTGAAACGCCCGCAAATGCGGGTCTGGTAAATGCTCTTCAGTTGGATTGTATCTTTGTAGATGTGAAACTCAATGAAAATTGAAAACACTCCTAGTGTGCTGTGTCTTACGAGAAACATTCGTACCAAAACAAAGTTGAGATTTGTATTAGACTGATGTTGTAGCGTTCTAAATTACAGAGCAACGGGTACATGACGGGGGGGGGGGGGGTATGACGGGTTATGTACGTACGGCTTTTATGTTAAAGACTTATAAGCCTACTGTGGTTTCTTTTGTGTTAAGTGATTTCTTGTAGATATTAATTTGTTTGCGTTGTGTTATTACGTTGTGTCTATAGGTTGCCTACTACACAGTTTACTTCATACCTGTATTCAATAATTCAAAATTGTGAAAGTAACGAATTATTGACAATTATTGTCAGTTGCATTTCACAATTGTACTTGGGTCCATGGATAAGCACACGCACACCTGTTGGCGACGCTGTTCTATATATTCTAGTCACTATTTTTTATACCTAATCCCATGTAATATAATAAATAGCTTCATTTAGCTACAAAACCAGTCTACTGTTTATTTGTATGTATAGGGAGCAATCGTCAAAGTTTTCCCGACTGGGATCGAACCAGCGCACTCCAACATAACGTACCAATGCTTTGGCATAAGAGCTCATCTAACTGCTAAACTTAGCAATTTACACAATTATCGTTCTTGTGACCCACGATTATTTCAGGTCGTAAGATCATAATTAGACCGCTAAGCTGGCGTACACGGGTTCCATTCTAGTTCGGGGCAAATATCATTACTCATTAGTCTCTTGTTACCATCGTACAGTAAATAAGAAGTAATTCAACGACAACACTGTCCTGTATTATTTATTATCTCAGATTGTATAAAACAATTCAGATTTCTAGTTTGTATTCTTTAGTCTTTGCACAAGTGTAGCTCGGTCAGTTTTTACAATAGAAACGCGATTCGAAATTTGATATTGATAAAATAAAAAAAACAAAGACATACTATCACTATAAATATGAACACTGTGTTAATTAATCGGTCGATAAAATTGTACTAGCGGTAATTTCCAGTGTGTGGTGAGTCAGCCGCCGGTCTACGAGTGTGATAAGATATGTTCTGAAATATGATCCGACGCAGGTGCAGAACGAAAGATACGGCGGACTCGAGCAACCTCTTTTCCTCTCAATCGAGTTGTGGAGAGGGTAACATAAGGTCCCTCCCACTCCCACAGCACCCCCGTCCCGACCCGTAAAGATTGAAAATTTTCAACGTTGAGTTGCTCGCTACATACACAAGCCTGTTAAGCGGCACCAATGTCTATGTCACCTACAGAATAGCCGCATGAGTTTTTCTTAAACGTATGGGTTTATTATAATATGTAGTTTTGTGCGTCTTAAGTAGTCTTAGTAATAATGTACAGTTTGTCTGTTGAATGGGATAATGTAACAAAATTATTACTGGATATCATGGTTTCAAACTGATGGAAGTGGTCAGTCACAAAATTGAAACCATCGCGGTTTAGGGGAACCGGCATTCCATGAACGCGCAAAATAATATACAACGTCCTTATTGCCAGACATTAATACGATGTTGTAAAATACACAACATTTTATTTGCTGTTAGCTTGACAAAGTTTCTCGTAGATTGACCTATGTGTTGAATGACCCAACAGGATTTCAATGATTGCAATTAAATGTCGTGGCTGGCCGGCCGCGGGATGCATCAGGTTTAGGCCGCAGCTATATTACACCACTAATTGGGCGATATATTACGTGCGAATGTGGTTAATGTGACCGGGGGGAGGCAAGTTATTGCTGATAGACACAAATTGTAGGGCAAATGCCACCATCAGCGTCTACCGATAAATCGGGGTTGTCTACTATTCATTTAAGAAATATTGAATGAGAAAAACATGCAGGAGAAGATGTGTATTATGTGAAAACTGCACGTTGGTTATATAAAATGTTTGTATCGGCTAAACAATGAATTTGAAAACTGTCGACTATTTCAATTGTAACGATTGTAATTTCAGGAATTAATTAGTTCTAAATTACTGAATTAATTACATACATAAAAACGTGACAATTACATTTTTTAAAAAAATTAATTGTTTAGCTGATACAAAACTATATTCCGCATAGGAATCACTTTTTCAATATCTTGAAACGTTCTCAAGACATCAATAAAATACCGGCGAGTTAGTTCCGTGTTTTAGTTATAAGAACATGGCTATTGTGGTGTATATTTTATTTAAACATATCTGCCGTCCTAAAACTCTCGGTATCATTACACTAAAAGTAATTTTAACTGTAATAACTGATGTTTTTCACAAGGTTTGTTCATTATTCGAGAGCTAACAGACAAATAGTGACAGAGAATAGTGTTATCGCAATGAAGCATGATTTATACCTACCTGCCCTGTCCGACGGAATAATTCGACTGAGTTCGGTGACCTCGCCTCACAATCAATAACATGTTGATGGGAATTCAATTTTCAAAATGACGAACGAGAAAGTCAACTGAAATTCATTCACAAACGATTAGATACGAATAGTTGACTCTAAAGCTTCGTAGTGCCAATCAACTCTATCCTCCAATGATAGACACGGATCTCCCTTTCAATCTTATCAGGGAAATCAACAAGTTTTTTTTTTACGAAAACAGAAATAAAAATTTAAAAATAATTCATGAAATAATAAGATATCCAGAAGAATGGTTGAACCTACCCTAGAAGGAACAACAACAATGATGACGACGATAACATTCAAATTCTTCACGGAATGGCACAAGTTTCCATATCAGTTGTACGAAAGCGCTTTGAAGCAATGCCAGCCCACAAGTACTTTATAGCTATTTCGTCGCGGCGCTTTCTTTCGGATTGCAGTCGAACTTTGGCACGAGCTAAATCTATGAGAAACAAAATCAATACAAATGCGAATTGCTGTAATATACCGTGGTAGTTCAGGAAATTACTTCTGATGCTCAGATCAGCGACTCAGATTGGCGGCATATGTATGATGTATATAGTTTATTTGCGTATGTATAAAGCTTATTTGCGTAAGAGTCAGCGAAATGTCCATTCATTCCCTATCTCTCTTCTTTCCTCTAGTCTTCTCTTCTCCTCTCTCCATCTACGATTGCATTCACGAGTGTTTAAAAGAATACTAGGAATCTGTTAATATTCGTTGAATCAGCGTCATGGAAGGGGTAGTATGTATAAGGATCTGAGGTTGGTATGAGACTACTTACGTTGTGGCTAGTATATATGTTGAATCAGCGTCATGAAAGGGGTAGTATGTATAAGGATCTGAGGTTGGTATGAGACTACTTACGTTGTGGCTAGTATATTTGTTGAATCAGCGTCATGGAAGGGGTAGTATGTATAAGGATCTGAGGTTGGTATGAGACTACTTACGTTGTGGCTAGTATATTCGTTGAATCAGCGTCATGGAAGGGGTAGTATGTATAAGGATCTGAGGTTGGTATGAGACTACTTACGTTGTGGCTAGTATATTCGTTGAATCAGCGTCATGGAAGGGGTAGTATGTATAAGGATCTGAGGTTGGTATGAGACTACTTACGTTGTGGCTAGTATATTCTTTAAATCAGCGTCATGGAAGGGGTAGTATGTATATTGTATAAGGATCTGAGTTTGGTATGAGACTACTTACGTTGTGGCTAGTATATTTGAAATCCACCCCAACAAGCCTCTAATGAAAGTATTGTATATTAATTTTAAATCTTGAATCCATGGTTGAATACAATTTGTTGAGCGGAAAAATTAACCATGTTATACAGGCATAAGACAACACCAAATTATCCCACTAATACATACTTAGGTATAGCTTTAGCTGCAATTTTTATACGAAATAAAATTTGTGTTAACACAGAATATTGCTACTACCACAGCACTATTTTGTTTGTGAAAGAACATTTTGAATGGCTTAATTCAATCGTTAATCAATTGTGACAGGTTGTCATAGGTCTGATACGCCTAACGCGACGACCCAGATACGGTACAAGAAAGGTGTTGTTCGATATCAGGTTGCGTGCAGACCTAACGCACCACTCTCGCGATTAGAGTATTTACTATGGAAATAATATTTTACTGTGCCCCTTTGTTATGAGATGTTTTACCAAACACAATCAGGAAGATGAATGAACTAATAAAATTTTAAAAGTGCCTATTACGCCAACATTAAAACCGAACGAAATCATTGTTTTTAATCATATCTCAATAATGCTTCACTACATTAAACTGGTCTCAATTTAGGTTCGAAAGAACCACAAATATGTTTATCAAACTGTCAAACTGGTCTTTTATTATAATTAGTACGGTTATTATTTTAAATTTATTTAATTACGGAGTAAATTTGAAATGCTTACCCTGATAATCAGAACGGAAGAAATATTTTCATATAGTATTTAATTCTTATGAACCAAAATTGAGCCCAGATTTTCCTTTTTTATAAAACTTTTGAATTATATTTTTCAGAATTTTTTAGATATGGTTAAAGATCGTTAATTTTGCACGTCTCCCTTTGCCCCTTGTGGTATAAAGCTTTGCTCAGTAGCTTACGATTATTAGTATTTTGTTTTGTTTTCACCAATGTATAATTGAATATATAAAGGACTAGGAATTAAAGAAACTCTTACTGCATACTACAGCATAATACTACTTACTACAGTATACATACTACAGCATGATTGTCATGTTGATCCATGATCTTCGCTGGGATAGTCTATTTCGGTATGAGCATATTTCTCTGCGGTGTTCTGTAAACTCCATTAGACCAATGCCACTGTGTACTTATAATTACAAGGATTTATTTTAACGTTTCACTTAAACTGAAGCAAGAAGTAATGGATGTAGCAGAATGTAAGTAGCAACCGTTTATCTTATGACGCCGTTAATTGAATATGAGACACAACAAACAGTATCTTAGTTTTAGATGTGGCAAAATAAAGCGAGAGCTCGTTACAACACATACACGCGTGTATGTGGACACAGAGGAGCTTCCAACTTGATATATTAGGTTTGTTTGTTTTACATGCATATTGTAGTGTAGCGTGTATGTGGACACAGAGGAGCTTCCAACTTGAAATATTAGGTTTGTTTGTTTTACATGCATAGTGTAGTGTAGCGTGTATGTGGACACAGAGGAGCTTCCAACTTGAAATATTAGGTTTGTTTGTTTTACATGCATAGTGTAGTGTAGCGTGTATGTGGACACAGAGGAGCTTCCAACTTGAAATATTAGGTTTGTTTGTTTTACATGCATAGTGTAGTGTAGCGTGTATGTGGACACAGAGGAGCTTCCAACTTGAAATATTAGGTTTGTTTGTTTTACATGCATAGTGTAGTGTAGCGTGTATGTGGACACAGAGGAGCTTCCAACTTGAAATATTAGGTTTGTTTGTTTTACATGCATAGTGTAGTGTAGCGTGTATGACTGTATGTGGACACACAGGAGCTTCCAACTTGAAATATTAGGTTTGTTTGTTTTACATGCATAGTGTGGTGTAGCGTGTATGTGGACACAGAGGAGCTTCCAACTTGAAATATTAGGTTTGTTTGTTTTACATGCATAGTGTAGTGTAGCGTGTATCTGGACACAGAGGAGCTTCCAACTTGAAATATTAGGTTTGTTTGTTTTACATGCATAGTGTAGTGTAGCGTGTATGTGGACACAGAGGAGCTTCCAACTTGAAATATTAGGTTTGTTTGTTTTACATGCATAGTGTAGTGTAGCGTGTATCTGGACACAGAGGAGCTTCCAACTTGAAATATTAGGTTTGTTTGTTTTACATGCATAGTGTAGTGTAGCGTGTATGTGGACACAGAGGAGCTTCCAACTTGAAATATTAGGTTTGTTTGTTTTACATGCATAGTGTAGTGTAGCGTGTATGTGGACACAGAGGAGCTTCCAACTTGAAATATTAGGTTTGTTTGTTTTACATGCATAGTGTAGTGTAGCGTGTATGTGGACACAGAAGAGCTTCTAACTTGAAATATTAGGTTTGTTTGTTTTACATGCATAGTGTAGTGTAATGTGTAAGTGAGTGTAGGCCAATTGTAGGCTTTTACACTTGATTTTGCTTCGCGTCACCCAGGATAAGAAAGCGCTTTTTGTCTACACTTTACACTAAGCTTTACACTGACCTACTTACGTTTTGAGGTTATGGTGTGCATGCTCACATTATGTGCGTATATAGTCCAAAAGAACCCTAATATACATTTACAATCAATTTTGAATGCATAAATTTATTATGAAAGTGCTGCGGTTTTACCATCAGTGGAAATAGAATGCGTTTTTCATGATAAGTGACCTCCTTATTTTGAACTGACACATTTGTTTGGCGCCTTTTAATTATACTACACTTGCTGCATGAGCCGAAAAGCAGTTGTAGAAAGTGCTACACAAAGTGTAGCACTGAGGCAAAACAAACGCCTTACACTTGGCTACACTTAATACCCAATCGCATTTTAGAGAGATTGAGCCTACACTAGTGTAAAGTGCAGGTTAGTGTAGGTAAAACAAACGAACCTATTGCGTGGATGAAATTGTTTCGAAAAAATCGAATAACGGATGTGTTTATTTTGTGTTCCTGAAGGCGTTTCCTGTATTTATGTTACAATTACTAAAAAGGAAAAACCGCGATCGCGGGAGAGAATTGGCAGTGGACGAGAACATCCTTCGTTTTATTAACCCTGTTTACATGGCGGACTCAGTCCGGTACTGAGTACGGTCCAGGGCCATGTAAACACCTAAAAGATGGGACCGAACCGACTGGGTCCGGTCCGCCAAAAAAGCTAGACCGTACCAAAAGACCGACTCAGTCCTATCATGTAAACGGGTAGAACGTAATGACTGAAGAACTGGAACTTTGAACGAACGATGTTTGTAGGTGAATAAGATGGAAAATGATTGTAGTTGCCATTAACAAAAATCAAGTAAAATATTTACAACAGCTTGTAACCTTTTGTTCGCCGGGATACATCTTTAAATTGATCTTATATGGCAGAAGAAAAAAGTAGGGTTATGTACGACCAAAACGAACAAGTGTGGCGCGAGACCGAAATCAAGTTTGGGTACACCTTCATATAAACGCAAGCGGCCATGACAGTTCTCAGTCTGGTACTCAGTACGGTCCGCCATGTAAACATAGCTAATGTCAATGAGTTGGATGGAACGAGATCGTTATATCCTTCCTTGTAGTACCAGCTATGATGTCCTTGTAGTACCAGCTATTATGTCCTTGTAGTACCAGCTATTATGTCATTGTAGTACCAGCTATTATGTCCTTGTAGTACCAGCTATTATGTCATTGCAGTACCAGCTATTATGTCCTTGTAGTACCAGCTATTATGTCCTTGTAGTACCAGCTATTATGTCCTTGTAGTATCAGCTATTATGTCCTTGTAGTATCAGCTATTATGTCCTTGTAGTACCAGCTATTATGTCCTTGTAGTATCAGCTATTATGTCCTTGTAGTACCAGCTATTATGTCATTGCAGTACAAGCTATTATGTCCTTGTAGTACCAGCTATTATGTCCTTGTAGTACCAGCTATCATGTCCTTGTAGTAACAGCTATTATGTCCTTGTAGTACCAGCTATTATGTCATTGCAGTACCACATATTATGTCCTTGTAGTACCAGCTATTATGTCCTTGTAGTACCAGCTATTATATCCTTGTAGTACCAGCTATTATGTCCTTGTAGTACCAGCTATCATGTCCTTGTAGTAACAGCTATTATGTCCTTGTAGTACCAGCTATTATGTCATTGCAGTACCACATATTATGTCCTTGTAGTACCAGCTATTATGTCCTTGTAGTACCAGCTATTATATCCTTGTAGTATCAGCTATTATGTCCTTGTAGTACCAGCTATTATGTCATTGCAGTACAAGCTATTATGTCCTTGTAGTACCAGCTATTATGTCCTTGTAGTACCAGCTATCATGTCCTTGTAGTAACAGCTATTATGTCCTTGTAGCACCAGCTATTATGTCATTGCAGTACCACCTATTATGTCCTTGTAGTACCAGCTATTATGTCCTTGTAGTACCAGCAATTATGTCCTTACAATACCAGCTATTAGCCTCTCTCTTTGTGCCAGTGTATCACTTCTTATCTTGCATTACAAGTGGTGAGACAGCCAGGGGCGTTGGAAGTACATTTTGCTAGGGGGGGCAAGCACTTATGGGTTACAGAATATAAATAATATAAATAAATGTAGAAATGGCTTTTTCGAGAAATTTCGGAAGTCGTTCCAACTACCATCAAGTCCCACCGATGAAATTGTTCTGACCGTATTACAGTGGTTCATTTTTATATTTAGGCACCATTTGTATTCTAAATTTAGTTTAGTTTATGTATAAATTGTAATTTGTTTCGATTTTCGTTTTAATATAAGTTATTGTATGTTATTCTGTGTCTTACGGCAACAGCTTTGGCTGCAGAGACCGAATAATGGTTGTTATTATATTTAGACGTTCTTATAAAAATGTTTCCTTTTCTTGCAAAAAAAAACACCTGTATAAAAACATATGAAATAGCTATATTTAACTCACCATTGATGAACAGCATAGCGGTGATGATAAGTTCGTGCCGAATCAAACATCACAGTTTTTTTCGGTCAATCCCACTTCAATCTTATGCAAAGTTTTCATGTATTAGTTTCTACGGCGTTCACTAACACCAACGATAACTTCATCGTATTACAGTAAAACAATACACACACATACGTTTATATATACATATACATAACACAAGCAACAACGAACGAACAAGCGGTACATTTTGGAAATTTAAGAATGTTTTAATTTTATGTTCGTTGCTCAAACGCTCAGCATTCAGCACGCCCCAAATACCTCAGCTCGTTCGGGTATTTTTTTTGTGCAAATTTATTGCAAATTTCTTTTATGTTCAAGCTCATGAGACGTTCGTTATGAATGTGCAGTACCCCGTCTGGGCCCGGGGCAGAATAGGCCCAGGGTGACTCTGCCAGTCGTAAGAGGCGACAAAAGGAGACCCGTCTGGGCCCGGGTTGACCCCCAGTTTGGGGTAGAATAGGCCGAGTGACTCTGCTAGTCGTAAGAGGCCACGAAAGGAGACCCTGTTCCTTTCCCCCCACTGTCCCACTGAAGATTTCTCCACCCACATGGCCCTGCCCTCCCTTGCTGGACTCCCTTTATGACGACTCCCGTTCCGACGACTCGGTGTTCCGTGCAGGGCCGTCTTAACATGTCTTTTGCACATAGGCCCGAATACAAATGCCGCCCCCCCCCCCCCCCCCTTCAAAACTCAACGGCAACAATAACAAGAACACCATTACAAACTTTGTATACGATGATGGGGATGGGCAATAAGAACACATTTTTATTTATTTATGCTAAATATATTTGTCACTCACCAGTCTCCATCGCCGAGCCTGCAATCTCACAAAGGTTTCATCCTGGATTTGTTTCTGACAAATCGTTCAATGACTGTGTCAAAGCATATTGTTTTTGTTAGCTCACATTCAATGGACAACATTGATAAGGCGACTAGACTCTCGTTTCCCTTTAGCGCGTTTCTTATACTGGGCTCCACTTAATCGAACTTTACAATAACGAACGTGACAAAATTGTTAATAATATAGTTTATTGTACTTCACTTCACTCACTAGTTACAGAAAAACTTACATTTTATAGCACACGCCTACCTAGTAGCATACGTCAGTTTAGCACACGAATAATCACTACAAAAGTGCAGAAAATTTAACCTTCCCATACGAAGTTGAAAACTTGACTGATTTCAAAACGTCAGAAGAAGCATTTTGTTTACAGATTTACTTGCGGGATAGTGCATTGTGGTTTGATGCGGCACAGACTCAGAAATAATTCGTTGGACTGAACGCTTTTGTAATTTGTAACATCTCAAGATGAAAGCATGTTTTGGCTAATAAGTCTCCACATGCTGCTACAAAGAACACTACAATACTTTTCAAAATGAATAGCCAGATTCTAGGAAAGGTCAGGCAAAAACTCCATTCGATTCGGCTTATTATTCCACCTGCCATTTCTAAACACTACACCCAACTCTCTTATCCGAATTAGAAATCGTCAACCATAAACAGGGCATAGAAATATACAAGTCATTTTTCGTGACCGCTCAGGTGAGAAATTGAGATATTGCATTGGCTATGACATTTTGTGTTCGAAACAAGTAAAATATTAACGATTTTGACTTCTTGAATATCAATCCATTGGTTGATAACATACAAATTTCCAATAAATTTGCCGCCCCTGGAAAGTGCCGCCCTAGGCCCGGGCCTCGTGTGCCTATGGGGTAAGGTGGGCCTGGTTCCGTGAAATCATTTCACTAATGCCCACCGTAATTACAAACCATTTTTGTTATACAATTAGAACTAGTGTCCGGTCATAGGAAACCTGCTTATCTCGCCGAATAATCCTAGACGTAGGGACACACAGGCCTGCGCTTTGTTGTGCAGACTCGGCTGTGAGTCTTTCAAAAGCAAAACCTTTCATTCAATTTCCAGGAATCAATAAGAAAACTATGCACAATTGAAACAGACTGTTAAATCCCCAAAAAACTATTTGAAAGTTGGGAAATATAAATATATAAATTTGATAACTTGTTATTTTAAGGGCGTAATATGTTGTTTCAAGGACTATTAAATCAGTGCATCGCATTTCGGAGTATGGGGATGGGGGGGCAAAAATATACTATTGCCCCCCCTGAAGTTTCTAGGGGGGGCAAGCGCCCCCTCTGCCCCCCCGGTTCCAACGCCACTGGAGACAGCATCTGATTTCTCTCTTTGTGCCAGTGTAATTGCGTGATTGAAAGTAAGTAACACGTGTGTATGTTTGTTTGTTCTGTTGCAGCCACCGCAGTAGAAACTGGCATCGACCTCTTAGAATCACTCCAACTTCACAACTCCAGTCGACAGGGGGTGAGCTTCGCTCCTGGCCCTCAGAGGCTAAAGCCGGCATTCTATCTTCAGGGTAAGTTAACCTAACTGTACCAGTCACTCTATAGAACCGATCATTCCGAAATCCAAATCCGAAATCGAAAACTCCGTTGATACGAAGTGGTATTAAAATTGCATTAGTTGTGAAAACTATTAATAACAACGTAAAAAAAAAAAAAAAAAAAACAGAAAAAACAAAAGCAGGAGAATCTGAAATTTTGAACACAAATACGTAGTAAACGTGTCCACTTGTTTGTTAAATTATTATGAAGAACATTTTTTTAAACTAGTTATCATAATGTCATGGTTTTCTGTAATCAGTGAAGTTATGACGAGGGCTCCTCATTTGTGTACATAACTTTATTGAGTTTTGGGGACATTTCAAGATGGGCTTTTCCATTCGACCGAGTAAACTTTTCCAGGTAGTGTGTTATGTGTATATCAACTACACAGAGACGTACGGTGCATTAACAGCTCCACGTTGCAAATAAGACAGTTTGTCGGTCGCCTGCATAAATCTCGGTTGGCGCCGGAAAACTATGTCTGCGTCAGAGTCGCGTATAAACGAGGCAACTTTACTTCACGATGTCGTTAGCTAACGGGTTTGATATGAACGGAAATACCGGTGGTTTGCTTTTGCATCCCTAGAAGAGTTATGCTGCACTAGTGTTTAGCGTTAGAACTGCTAAAACGCATGCCATGTTTATGTTTTGATATTGTCAGACGAATAAGTTGTCTGATGACGTCCCGTTTGAATACATGGAATTGTTGAATTTGTGATTAGAAAATAATGTTTTTGTTTTCTTCCTTCATAAGACTTGAGTAATGATCTGGCATTAAGTTGTTGGACTCAGATTATTGTATACCTACTTATAAGTACTATTACTACATATTTATTGTTAGAGTATCCCGGTTTTGAGTTGTTTTTAATAACTCGGTTAACGTTTATTTTAATTTAACCAATTTGTGTCGTGCTGCGTAAAATATGTGTAGAACTACATCCCATGTAAAAGAACACTACAAATCTGATCATGAGCCATTTTAATTACCAGCTATTTAAGTAACAAGCGTTTACTATGAATGAATCTAACCCCTCCGAGTGACTAAGATTGTTTTATAAACAACATGATGAGCGTTGACGATACTGTTCGAGAGTTACAATAGATCTTGTGCTGAGAATAGCTAGATTAGATTAAGCGAATAGCGGGGGGTGGTTTTGTCTAATCGTTTGAAGAAATGAATTGCATTCACCAGTGACTATGGAACCGTCATAAGTGAATAATTATTTGTAAAAGCAATTAGCTATAGGTGGTTAATATCAATTATATACACCACTATGCCTCTCTTCTATACTGGGTACATTTTGTATGTGATGAAAGTCTAGACAAATTTGACCCATCTTCCTTACAAATGACAAGAGATACGTATATTAATAACACACATCTTGTGTAATATCTGCATTCTGCAATGCTTCTCACCCTTGCATTCCGCACGGATGTCCCGCCGGCATAGCGAGCACGCCGAGCAGGCATGCACATTGCACCCGTCCCGAGACGGTATAATCACCTCCGAGCAAATGAGCGGTTGTTCCAGTTGAAAGTATTATCGTTACGCGAGCGAGGTAATCGTTCATTCCGCGTATACGTTGTGACGTTTTAATCATCATTATGAAAGTATTTTATGAAAAGGGCGAAAGTTGTTCCTCTAAAGGAATTTGCTTAATTAAATTTTCTCGCGGTTTCAGATTCTGAGTTCTTGAAGATGTGTTCGGAAAAGCACAATGGATTTTAAAGCTGTGATAGGGATTATAGAACTATATTCTTTCAATAGAAGTAGAGAACGGAAGCGAGATTTATGTTAGAAGTGAAACTAAAATAAGATAACTTATTGCGGCTAATTGAATTAATTTTGAATTACGCGTTTAATCTTTAGAATCTTAATTTTATTGAAGCGGGAATGGAAGAGGTATTTACTTCTATATATCTATTAACTCGCAGAAAGTTTGAGTTCGGTGACATAAGAAGAAGTTAATTACGAGCCAATAGAGAAGCGAACGGGAAGTGAGTTAACTCTAGACATATATTGCCCTCTCACAATTATTGCGCTATTCTTTTAAGTTTGTTATTAGTTACCAACTACAAGTTTATATCTACAATGTTCAACACTCTCTAAAATTAATTCAAAGCTTTTTTTTTATTATCACATTAAAATCGTTAAGATGATCGATCCATGACTGCCATTATTATGCCGTGGCCTCAATTTTGTAAATAATATGCTGAGACGAAGCTACAAAAACTGCCTATTTCACACACCCTTTACAACCTTTCACAGCCAAATAGCCTATTTTATACCTCTCATCTCGACGGTTTATGAACGTCAGCACATATTAATCATCATTATCCCAACTCTAAAAGACAAATCACTAACCTGTACGCCCATGCCCATCATAAACCATAGTGACGCAATGGAATGGCTAGTCTGCAACTGACGGACTCTCACCTAGTTCCAGCAATAAGTCAAACCAGCACAAATGTCCAGTTATTGACTGACCTGTTACCAAGGGCAACGATGGAATATGTACTACAAATGAGTACAAGGAAGAAAATCCAAAGAAGTAGTATAACTAAGCAATATTAAATAATCGTCGGGATATCATGGGTTTACACAACAGTTTCAGACGTGCGAGACATAATAGATAACAGTTGTTTTGTTATTATTATTATTATTACAACGCTTATATTAACTTGCCTTGTTTGTCTGGACGGAATCTTTGAATCGATATTCCACCTACTTTTAGATGTCCGATCAAGCTGAAATTTTTTACACATACGTATTCCTGATGACAATACATAAATCAACTGTCATATTTACTAAATTGTCAAGTAATTCATCATAATTAATTAAATAATGTTTTATATGGAAATCGATGTTTAACTCACTTACCAACGTCAAATCGAGTTGAAAGTTTTCACACAGACGTATTCGCAATGACAATACACGAATCAATTGCCATATTTACTAAATTGTCAATTAATTCATCATAATTAATTAATTGATGTTTTATATGGGAATCGATGTTTAACCCACTTCCCAACGTCAAATCGAGTTAAAAGTATTCACACAGACGTGTTCTTAATGACAATACACGAATCAATTGTCATATTAACTAAATAATCAATTAATTCATCATAATTAATTAATTGATGTTTCATATGGAAATCGATATTTCACCCACTTTCCAACGTTGAATTGAGCTGAAAGTTTTCACACAGACGTATTTTTAATGACAATACACGAATCAATGTCATATTCACTAAGTATTCAATTAATTCATCATAACTAATTAATGTTTTATATGAGAATCGATGTTTAACCCACTTCCGAACGTCGAATTGAGCTGAAAGTTTTCACACAGACGTATTCTTAATGACAATACACGTATCAATTGTCATATTTACTAAAAATAGTCAATTAATTCATCATAATTAATTAATGTTTTATATGGGAATCGATGTTTCACCCACTTTCGAACGTCGAATTGAGCTGAAAGTTTGCACACACACGTATTCTTAATGACAATACATGAATCAATTGTCATATTTACTAAATAATCAATTAAACCATCATAATTAATTAATTGATATTCGATATATATTCGATTGCAAGATTCTTTAAGACTAAAAAGTATAAAATAATATTACATGAAAAAAATATATTTTTTTTTAAAACAACGCTTATATTTAAAAGCACTAAAAAGTAAAAAATAAATTTTCGTCCAACAAATTTTTGCCTCACTCGGTAAATAAAAGCGTTGGGTGCTTTCCCTACATAAACAGCAGAATACTGCAATCTATGTCTATACCGAAAGCGCCCAACGCTTTTATTTCCGAGTGAGGCAAAAATTTGTTGGGCGAAAATTTATTTTTTACTTTTTTGTGCATTTAAATATAAGTGTTGTTTTTAAAAAATATATTTTTTTCATGTAATATTTTTTGTATCAGAAGTTCTATTTATCTTAATCAGTAAAATAATATCTCTAAGTTTATTCATACAGTCACCTGTATCAATATAGGGAAATTAATAGTAGACTGGAGAAATTGGTTAGGTCGTCTCAAAAGGCAAATTTTGATATTATTTTGTTTTTATTAGTATTATTATTGTTTTATTGTTACAATTGTATTATTGTATTATTGTTACAAACTCGGTCAAAACCGGCGTAAACATGTTGTACGGACATAAATGTCAAGTATTTCAATGCACCTGCATTTCAAGTACCTTATTAAAGTCTACTTCGAACTAATTAAATAAATCATTGTCCATATTATTTTTCCAAAACAAACTGTTGATGCTATGTACGGTCGTGGCCGATTTGTACTCATTCCAGCATTCGCTCTTCGTACGGTGAAGAACTTCTTGACTTCTTCATTCTTAGTTACAAAATTTTCTCACTATCCTACACGTGTTCAAAATTATGGCTTTTTGCATCTTGATGTATACGTTCGATTGGAGACCAATTAGTTTAGTACTGTCATGCAGTTTACGCGGAACAATACTATTTGCTGATATAATTAACGGTATAACAGTTACATT
>OX246746.1:32451511-32542208 GCA_945910005.1 Isoperla grammatica | reverse complement strand
AGTGCATCAATTGAAATATAAAGGAATTAATCATAGTGCTCAATAACGTCTCGTCAGCCCACAAAATCTTATTCGTTATTTATATTGTAAATTAAATGCATAGTTATATTCTAGTTTTTAAGTATTACATTATTCAGTACTCCGCACACCAGATTTTGTACCTACTGACTCACAAGATTAACTTCTGTCAGTAGGTATAGATCAACGTAACAAAAAACGTATTGTACTCTATATTGCTTTGTAATATGTGGAAACTGAATAAAACAAATGAAATACATCTAAAGCATTTTAAAGTAAGTGTAACGTACAGGAATCACGGGTTACTCAAGATATGCGGACACGATTTATCTTCCAAGTGCAATTTACTGTACATGTATCGTACAGAATGTGTTTTAGGTAAGCCTTGTATAGGCTTACCACGAGGAACTGATGCACTGCACTGCTGACGAACACCCATCAAACCCTTCTCGAACTTGAACTACAGACGAGACTTTTGCCAGTCTAGCAAAATCGATTTGTGCGTTGGTCAATGTCTGTGCGATGCCCCCGCGTATTTGCCGGCACGCCGTTTGCGTTCTTGTACGAATTAAATCAAATTACATTTTCAAAGTTTTACAGATTTCAGATTGTCAACATATTTTACTTTAAATAAAATAATTAGAATACATCGTAGTTTTAAATGTCAATTACTAATTAAATATATTGTATTTTTCAATTATTTTACATTTATTTTTTAGGGGATCTATAGTAAATTTATTTTATTTACTACGCTGCTATTGTGTTGAAAACCGCCAAATACTTGCGTTCAAAGTTGAGCGTATGCATATTACAATCCTATTGAACATGAGTGATATGCGTCCATGTTATGGCTAAGAGGGCCATATGCCCTGCAGTGACCTTTAATCGCAATAAAATAAAAATACTACATGTTATCTAAAGTTTGCATAGTTACATTGTAATAACACTGTCTAAATTATCTATACGTGTTCACTTTCTTTCTTTTTATATAGTTACACATCAAGCACACCTGTTGTCACGTTTGAATGAATGAATAAATGAATGAGTAATAAAAAATAAAATTAATAAATAAATGAAGTGATGGTTTCTTTGTATATGGTTTAGGACCTTGTCAATAACAAAGACGAAAGACGAAGATATTATTATGTACAAAGATTGTTTGAAACGTTTCTGTGAACGCAAGAACGCAACAACGCAGAACCTGCACCAGTGTGCCAGCTTGGTGCCACCGTACCATGCCTTGCCTTGTCTTCATTGAAAGTGTACACTGCGGGGGGCGCGTTTATGAGGAGCATATTCCGAGACAGAAAGATTGGATGAAATGAGTGATAAATGCATCTCGAGGTTTCGTTAGTAGAATTTTTGAAATCGGAAGACTGGAATCACCATTAGTCCATTAGATATAGACTGAATAAATATTTACTTGTACAAATGAAATGTTGACCAAGTTAGTATCACGTATCTAAACTATGTTTTAGCTTATTACCTCGTTGTTGAATGAGTCTCCAGGCAATAGCTTTCAGCCTTTTATAAAATAGCTCAGTTTTGCTTAGTTCTACAGTACATTTTCTTTCTTTTTAATTACATTTTTTTAAAGTAAGAAATGTATTTATCATCACTATTACAAATTACAAACAAGAACAATCACTGTAGAAGTACACATTCTCCGACATAAGAAACCAATGGCATACTATTTTCAGGTTACTGATAGTTACTTCTCACCAACGTGTGTATTGCCTATACTGATTCAAAGATTATATTGAGCCAAATAATAATAGTGTGAGTGCAGGAGAATCGTTAAGAGTCAAGACATGTTCTATCCAATTCACTTATGTCGGCGAGTGTAAAAGCAATACATTATTTACACTTAATTTAAAAACATAAGCAAATATAGCCAAATGTAAACAATACAATGCACTTACGGTTTACATTTATTTTACAACGCTTATATTAGCTTCATGTGTTTGTTTGTCTGTCTGGACGGAATCTTAGAATCGATATTTCAACTACTTTTAAATGTCCGATCGAGCTGAAATGTTTTACACAGACGTATTCTTAATGACAATACATTAATCAATTGTCATATATTTTCCTAAATAGTTAATTAAATAATCATAATTAATTAATTAATGTTTTATATGGGAATCGATTTTCACCCACATTAGCAACAATGAACAACAATCAAAAACATAAAAAAAATCAAGGTCACGGATATCAACAATACAGCTGGCCTACCAAAGGAGCTTGTAATATTCGTGGGAGCAAAGGTCATGCTGCGATCCAACATCGACGTCTCGAAAGGCTTAGTCAACGGCGCAATAGGACATATCACCCAGATCTTGTGGCCACTCTTCCGTAGAGTGCAAATGTACGAGACAGACGTACCATCTGTACGAATTGACTTCGGTAATGACGGCATACACCTCACAAGTACAGCTACGGAACGATGGAAAGACGAATGCTTACAATAATACTATCATGGGCTTCAACTGTACACAAGGCCTATAGTTACTTTGCCAAATTCTCCCATAGCCACATCGCCCCACTTTCCGTAAGCATTGTTGACAGATCGCTGGATCGTGCATGGACGAAATTGTCAGAAATTCAAGTTTGCAATGCGAGCACGCTAGTTTGCGAGTGAAGTTAACAAGTACAAGTACACAAGTATGCAGTCTTCTAAATCCGGACACGTCCAGTGAGCACATATTCGATTGCAAGATTCTGTAAGACTAAAAAGTATAAAATAATATTGCATGAAAAAAATCATTTTTTTTTTTAAAACGACGCTTATATTTAAATGCACTAAAAAGTAAAAAATAAATTTCGCCCAACAAATTGTTCCCTCAATCGGAAAATAAAAGCGTTGGGCGCTTTCCCTGGATAAACAGCAGAATACTGCAATCTATGTCAATACCGAAAGCGCCCAACGCTTTTATTTTCCGATTGAGGGAAAAATTTGTTGGGCGAAATTTATTTTGTACTTTTTAGTGCATTCAAATATAAGCGTTGTTTTTTTAAAAAACAATTTTTTTCATGTTATATTTTTCAATATGTTTTAATTTATTTATTTTCTGTTGTACTAATTTAGGAAGATTATTGAATTACTATTCTACCCCATAAATGAATCGTGTATGTGTTGGCTTGCTCATTCTTTAAATTAAAACCATTATAGTTTAAAGTAATATAAGCTATTGAATGTGTGTTCGTTGTTTCCGTTATAGTAGTATTTAAACCTAATGCTTCCTTTCTATCGTAGTGTATAAGAAAGCTATATACATCTATTGGGTGATAGAACGTTCAAAACATATGAATTATTTACATGAAAAGTCCGTCGCTTTTCTCATGTGGGCAATGTTTTTCTAGGCTATGTATTCTTGTGAAGTCTGGTGAATAAACAGTTTAATGCCACCATGTGATCAGTGTATTTCTAAAACATAACTGCATTTTTTGTTTTTGATTGTTTGTTTCGGCTTTCAATTAACTAAATAATATTAACAAACATAAGACACATATTTATTTTCTTTGTATACTTACCTCGACATATTATGACATTTAGATGATTTTATACTTATGTTTTGGGACAGTTGTTTTTTGTCATTACTGTCGTAAATTACTCTTATCTGTGCTAATGGCAGGAATCGAACCCACATCTACAACACACCGAGTTCAAGTAGCCTCGTGCTCTGGCACTGGGCCATCTCGCAGGCTAGGCTACCTACCTGATATTGATAAAATAAATGCTCCCTCAAGAAATCAATACGATGAAAGGAAACAGAAAACAATCTGTATCTATGTATGCACTTAACTATGTGTGTGTGTGAGATTCAAACGCATTTTCAGTCACGTTCGTTGTTTTCTTTGGAGGGGAAGGGGGGGGGGGGGATGGGGGTGATTTTTAATTGTATAAAATATTTAAAACTATATAGAAACAATTATTAGAAACGGAACATGAAAAATGTACTAAACCGTTTCCTGAAATGTTTGAATTTTCACTCCGTGTATATAGAGCTATAGCTGCGTGTTAACGATTAATGACCCAAAAACCGTCCCTTATAAGAATTGTACTACAAATACAATTACCATGAAATTTTCATACTTCACATTCATGGCTCTGATATAAAAACGTATTCACAGGAAATTCTCCAATTGATGTCGGGCAGCGTGTCCATAGTTATGTATGCGAGTATGCATTACTTCCAGTAAGTGACCTAGGCAGCGAGCAAATCCATGCAGTATATACTTCGTGCATTATTGATATTCTCTTAGTACCCATCAAATCGTATAATAATGTGGCGACTAACTTAATCAAACTTCGACAATTTGGTTAGCATATAAACGACAAGTGAGACGTGGTATAGATTATTTCTACCTTGTGCTCCTGGGGGTGTCGGATTGTTGGTGCTGTATAGTTTTAGTTGAAAGTGTTCGGAAGTTTTAGTCATTTTATTACTAACTAGAACATGCATTTGAAGTTACACTCCTAAAAGCCTACTTACAATTGTCGGTATCGGGATCGCAATCCGGAAAGCGTGTAAGAGTTGACTTTCATGATTCTTGTGGCGGTGTTTGCAACTAAATCGTAATGTCGTAATGGTTTGAATGGGAAAATGGACGATTCCGATCCCGGTTACGATCACAATGGCGACAATTGTGGTGAGAGGTTAACGCCTAAACCGCGAATGGAATTACACATACAGCCTGTTTCATGAAATTTTTGTAATCTTACTGATTTTGGATTATAGTAAACAAAAGAACAACAATCCTGGTTATTATAATATTACAAATATTGATCATATAGTCGGTAGTTATTACGATACCGCATCAAGATACATGATTGCGTTTTCGATTAAATGTAGCATATCGGATGTTTTGTGCCTTATAATTCCAGAACGTTCATTTTCATCCTCGTTGTTATAATTCTAGTGAAGCCTCACACTCCTCTCTACAGTTCCCTGCATACATTACACAACCAACTCTCGATTACCCTCGTTGCCTGACATTGCGTGGCCCATGTACACTCATATTATGCGTTAAGTTCCAGGACTTGAACATGCTCTCGAACTTTCCCCGTATATGTTTGATCGTTCGCGTAGGCGAAGGTAGAAAATCTGTGGACTTGGCTTGGCGTGCACTGGCCACTTTTCCGCTTCTAAGAACATGATTTCAGATTATCATTCTGCCGCTTGTTTGGTCAATAATTTCCTCTTACCCTCCTGGTAAATAAAACGTTCCCCTCCGTGATGAATACGCGCTCCCCCCCCCCCCTCACCCCTGGCTAAAACCCACCCTAAATAGCCCTTCGCTTCCCAGACACAGACAAGATTAGTGGAGTTCATTTCTATTAATAATCTGACCGAGATGTATTGGCTTGCATGGCCACCCCCTGCACGATACCTTTCAATCAAAGGGACAATTCTATTTCAAGAACAATATTACTCTAAATGTCTGCATTTTATATAGCTGAGTAGCCTAGTTTTATTATCAATATGCAAATAGTATTCATGTCGACCGATAGAGATGGCTCAGTGCTACGTGAATTATGTGTCTACGTTTTTAAATCAATAGTAATTAATTAATACACCCTAATTTACAAGTTGATACTTTAATTATTATAAACAGAGTGATGGTTATTTTATTTTAAATCGCGAGAACCCATGATGATCACCCCCCCCCCCCCCCCCTCCCTCCTCCACCACAACTTTAGTGAGGCACAGTGTTTGGGCCAGTTTATTACCTGTATATATTTCGCTATCTTTAAAATTATCAAAATTACCGTATACGTATATTGGCCTATGTTGTTTTCAATGTTTAAAAGTTTCTAAAGTTCAATCAAAAACAAATTACAAATTACAAAATAATGTAAATGAATCTGAAATCTGAAATTTAATTTAGAAAAATCTGAATCTAAAAATCACTCACAGTTTTATAAGCAAAGATATAAACGTTCCATTAACTTGATTTCAGCGGTGTAAATAAATGTTCAACACAGGTAGATTTTCTCTGAGCACAACAGGGAAATTCTCAAAAAAACGATTTATGGACAGACGCTCATGTGCTCTAGACAGAAAGGATTAGGCCTACTTCAAATTCGCTTAATCAATATATAGAAATAGTCTGATTTTAAATTCTTTGTTAAGTACTGTCCGTATAAAATTTATATTTGCACACATTTTCGGACAAATTTTTATTTTATCCGCGTCTTTATGAGACAAGCTAACACCATCGAGATATCAAAGCTGTCTGAGACGAACGATTAATTAAAGCTGACAGGATGTTGTCAATATGTTTTGGGAAACGTTGTCTACTGATAGGACAGGTGTTCCATATCGACCACTTATAATGAGAGGGTGTTATCAGTATTTATTTATTTTGTATTTTTTTTACCTTTCTTCTAATTATAAATCAATATTTAAAAAAGAACTATACGGAACGTTCAAAAGCGTCGTATCCCCGTTTTATTGAGCGATTGAATAAATTATACATGAAGGTATATACGGTACGTCATTTTACATTCTAAACAACTCTTTGCACAGTTTATGCCTCACCGAGTATAGGCGATAGCCTACACAAAAAGTGTTCACCATAAAATGGCCTCCATATACGTATAGCCTTAATCTTGTAATTGAATATTATAGCAATCATTATCCATCGTAAGTATACACATCCTATATTAAATCTATTTTAATTATCTAGAATAGTAATATCTACCCTCTTCACTCCATTAACATGATCAAGATTACTGGGTTGCCGGTAGAGTACGGATAAGGAAAGATCAGCACGAACACCGTAGACATGGCAACATCGTAACGTCGTGTGTATTAAAACTATGGACAGCCGTGAGTGGTGTTATTACATTCCGCGAAAATATGCACTAGACACGGACGAACGCCAATTGACGGATACGGTCTACTAAAATAACTAAATTCACTCTTAATCGACTTTCGTCTCATACAACAAGGTCAATGATTCCTCCCCTCCTCATCCACCTCTATTACCTACATCAAATGCCCCCGTCTCGTCTCATACAACAAGGTCAATGATTCCTCCCCTCCTCATCCACCTCTATTACCTACATCAAATGCCCCCGTCTCGTCTCATACAGCAAGGTCAATGATTCCTCCCCTCCTCATCCACCTCTATTACCTACATCAAATGCCCCCGTCTCGTCTCATACAGCAAGGTCAATGATTCCTCCCTTCCTCATCCACCTCTATTACCTACATCAAATGCCCCCGTCTCGTCTCATACAGCAAGGTCAATAATTCCTCCCCTCCTCATCCACCTCTATTACCTACATCAAATGCCCCCGTCTCGTCTCATACAGCAAGGTCAATGATTCCTCCCCTCCTCATCTACCTCTATTACCTACATCAAATGCCCCCGTCTCGTCTCATACAGCAAGGTCAATGATTCCTCCCCTCCTCATCTACCTCTATTACCTACATCAAATGCCTCTCGTCTCATACAGCAAGGTCAATGATTCCTCCCCTCCTCATCTACCTCTATTACCTACATCAAATGCCCCCGTCTCGTTCCATACAGCAAGGTCAATGATTCCTCCCCTCCTCATCCAACTCTATTACCTACATCAAATGCCCTCGTCTCGTCTCATACCGCAAGGTCAATGATTCCTCCCCTCCTCATCCACCTCTTTTACCTACATCAAATGCCCCCGTCTCGTCTCATACAGCAAGGTCAATGATTCCTCCCCTCCTCATCTACCTCTATTACCTACATCAAATGCCCCCGTCTCGTCTCATACAGCAAGGTCAATGATTCCTCCCCTCCTCATCTACCTCTATTACCTACATCAAATGCCCCCGTCTCGTCTCATACAGCAAGGTCAATGATTCCTCCCCTCCTCATCTACCTCTATTATCTACATCAAATGCCCTCGTCTCGTCTCATACCGCAAGGTCAATGATTCCTCCCCTCCTCATCCACCTCTATTACCTACATCAAATGCCCCCGTCTCGTCTCATACAGCAAGGTCAATGATTCCTCCCCTCCTCATCTACCTCTATTACCTACATCAAATGCCCCCGTCTCGTCTCATACAGCAAGGTCAATGATTCCTCCCCTCCTCATCTACCTCTATTACCTACATCAAATGCCCCCGTCTCGTCTCATACAGCAAGGTCAATGATTCCTCCCCTCCTCATCTACCTCTATTACCTACATCAAATGCCCTCGTCTCGTCTCATACAGCAAGGTCAATGATTCCTCCCCTCCTCATCCACCTCTATTACCTACATCAAATGCCCCCGTCTCGTCTCATACAGCAAGGTCAATGATTCCTCCCCTCCTCATCTACCTCTATTACCTACATCAAATGCCCTCGTCTCGTCTCATACAGCAAGGTCAATGATTCCTCCCCTCCTCATCTACCTCTATTACCTACATCAAATGCCCCCGTCTCGTCTCATACAGCAAGGTCAATGATTCCTCCCCTCCTCATCTACCTCTATTACCTACATCAAATGCCCCCGTCTTGTCTCATACAGCAAGGTCAATGATTCCTCCCCTCCTCATCCACCTCTATTACCTACATCAAATGCCCCCGTCTCGTCTCATACAACAAGGTCAATGATTCCTCCCCTCCTCATCCACCTCTATTACCTACATCAAATGCCCCCGTCTCGTCTCATACAACAAGGTCAATGATTCCTCCCCTCCTCATCTACCTCTATTACCTACATCAAATGCCCCCGTCTCGTCTCATACAGCAAGGTCAATGATTCCTCCCCTCCTCATCTACCTCTATTACCTACATCAAATGCCCCCGTCTCATCTCATACAACAAGGTCAATGATTCCTCCCCTCCTCATCCACCTCTATTACCTACATCAAATGCCCCCGTCTCGTCTCATACAGCAAGGTCAATGATTCCTCCCCTCCTCATCCACCTCTATTACCTACATCAAATGCCCCCGTCTCGTCTCATACAGCAAGGTCAATGATTCCTCCCCTCCTCATCCACCTCTATTACCTACATCAAATGCCCCCGTCTCGTCTCATACAGCAAGGTCAATGATTCCTCCCCTCCTCATCCACCTCTATTACCTACATCAAATGCCCCCGTCTCGTCTCATACAGCAAGGTCAATGATTCCTCCCCTCCTCATCTACCTCTATTACCTACATCAAATGCCCCCGTCTCGTCTCATACAGCAAGGTCAATGATTCCTCCCTTCCTCATCCACCTCTATTACCTACATCAAATGCCCTCGTCTCGTCTCATACCGCAAGGTCAATGATTCCTCCCCTCCTCATCCACCTCTATTACCTACATCAAATGCCCCCGTCTCGTCTCATACAGCAAGGTCAATGATTCCTCCCCTCCTCATCTACCTCTATTACCTACATCAAATGCCCCCGTCTCGTCTCATACAGCAAGGTCAATGATTCCTCCCCTCCTCATCTACCTCTATTACCTACATCAAATGCCCCCGTCTCGTCTCATACAGCAAGGTCAATGATTCCTCCCCTCCTCATCTACCTCTATTACCTACATCAAATGCCCTCGTCTCGTCTCATACAGCAAGGTCAATGATTCCTCCCCTCCTCATCTACCTCTATTACCTACATCAAATGCCCCCGTCTCGTCTCATACAGCAAGGTCAATGATTCCTCCCCTCCTCATCCACCTCTATTACCTACATCAAATGCCCCCGTCTTGTCTCATACAGCAAGGTCAATGATTCCTCCCCTCCTCATCTACCTCTATTACCTACATCAAATGCCCCTCGTCTCATACAGCAAGGTCAATGATTCCTCCCCTCCTCATCTACCTCTATTACCTACATCAAATGCCCCCGTCTCGTCTCATACAGCAAGGTCAATGATTCCTCCCCTCCTCATCTACCTCTATTACCTACATCAAATGCCCCTCGTCTCATACAGCAAGGTCAATGATTCCGCCCCTCCTCATCTACCTCTATTACCTACATCAAATGCCCCCGTCTCGTTCCATACAGCAAGGTCAATGATTCCTCCCCTCCTCATCCACCTCTATTACCTACATCAAATGCCCCCGTCTCGTCTCATACAGCAAGGTCAATGATTCCTCCCCTTCTCATCCACCTCTATTACCTACATCAAATGCCCCCGTCTCGTCTCATACAGCAAGGTCAATGATTCCTCCCCTCCTCATCTACCTCTATTACCTACATCAAATGCCCTCGTCTCATCTCATACAGCATGGTCAATGATTCCTCCCCTCCTCATCCACCTCGTTTACCTACATCAAATGCCCCCGTCTTGTCTCATACAGCAAGGTCAATGATTCCTCCCCTCCTCATCCACCTCTATTACCTACATCAAATGCCCCTCGTCTCATACAGCAAGGTCAATGATTCCTCCCCTCCTCATCTACCTCTATTACCTACATCAAATGCCCCTCGTCTCATACAGCAAGGTCAATGATTCCTCCCCTCCTCATCTACCTATATTACCTACATCAAATGCCCCCGTCTCGTCTCATACAGCAAGGTCAATGATTCCTCCCCTCCTCATCTACCTCTATTACCTACATCAAATGCCCCCGTCTCGTTCCATACAGCAAGGTCAATGATTCCTCCCCTCCTCATCCACCTCTATTACCTACATCAAATGCCCCCGTCTTGTCTCATACAGCAAGGTCAATGATTCCTCCCCTCCTCATCTACCTCTATTACCTACATCAAATGCCCCTCGTCTCATACAGCAAGGTCAATGATTCCTCCCCTCCTCATCTACCTCTATTACCTACATCAAATGCCCCTCGTCTCATACAGCAAGGTCAATGATTCCTCCCCTCCTCATCTACCTCTATTACCTACATCAAATGCCCCCGTCTCGTCTCATACAGCAAGGTCAATGATTCCTCCCCTCCTCATCTACCTCTATTACCTACATCAAATGCCCCTCGTCTCATACAGCAAGGTCAATGATTCCTCCCCTCCTCATCTACCTCTATTACCTACATCAAATGCCCCCGTCTCGTTCCATACAGCAAGGTCAATGATTCCTCCCCTCCTCATCCACCTCTATTACCTACATCAAATGCCCCCGTCTCGTCTCATACAGCAAGGTCAATGATTCCTCCCCTCCTCATCCACCTCTATTACCTACATCAAATGCCCCCGTCTCGTCTCATACAGCAAGGTCAATGATTCCTCCCCTCCTCATCTACCTCTATTACCTACATCAAATGCCCTCGTCTCATCTCATACAGCATGGTCAATGATTCCTCCCCTCCTCATCCACCTCTATTACCTACATCAAATGCCCCCGTCTCGTCTCATACAGCAAGGTCAATGATTTATCCCCTCCTCATCTACCTCTATTACCTACATCAAATGCCCCCGTCTCGTCTCATACAGCAAGGTCAATGATTCCTCCCCTCCTCATCCACCTCTATTACATACATCAAATGCCCCCGTCTCGTCTCATACAGCAAGGTCAATGATTCCTCCCCTCCTCATCCACCTCTATTACCTACATCAAATGCCCCCGTCTCGTCTCATACAGCAAGGTCAATGATTCCTCCCCTCCTCATCTACCTCTATTACCTACATCAAAAGCCCCCGTCTCGTCTCATACAGCAAGGTCAATGATTCCTCCCCTCCTCATCCACCTCTATTACCTACATCAAATGCCCCCGTCTCGTCTCATACAGCAAGGTCAATGATTCCTCCCCTCCTCATCCACCTCTATTACCTACATCAAATGCCCTTGAAACATCTAATCATTCACTGATTACATGCACAAGAAATATACACATTCGCACTTGAGACCTTTTGTAATTTGGTTTGTTTTGTTTGTAGGTATACTTAAGAGATTTTGTTGTTTCAGTTTTTCCTTCCTCCTAAACATTTTCTAAACACCAGTTGAGAGGTTTTGTCCTTCCGTCTTAATAGAAAGGCGGGACTCACAGTTTGAGAAACACTGCAGGTCTAAATCTTACGGACCCGTTCATGGCGATGAACAAAGTGGAAATAACGTACTCTCTACATTGCAAGTATTTCAATGGTGGGGCTCCCTCGTGACGTGACTGACAGAAGGTGTGAGTGCTGCTTTGCCGAACAAAGGGGATGGTTGACATTTATTGTCCCCCAGCAATTTCATGTTATACATATCACCAGGGTGTTATTTAGGTAGGGCTATGGCTAGTTGCACGTTCCGAGTTCCGTGTACTCGAACCATGCAAGTATATTGGAATAAATGGCAAAAAATCAGCTATCTATTTCCTCTATCTTCCCTCCCTAGAAACAGTGAGATTCTATAGCTTCAATCATAAATTTTAATAATATTATAATGGTTGTTACTTGTATTGAATCTGTATTACAAATTATGGATTTCGTTATCAAAATGACTACCGCACTGTTCATAATATTGTAAATGTATTAATTAACCTGTATAGTGCTTACCAAACCATAGTGCGCCACATTGAGTCGGATTCTCGATTTCGAGTAGCATTCTTGTGATAAACGAAAACAAAAATCGGTTATCTCTTCTTCTAAACCACCTGAAGGCGGTAAAGCTTGTGTTTCCCCTAGAGCAGGAATTCCTACGGAAGTAAAGACTCACTGACGCCCCCGCTCGATCTGTGTATTCGCTCGCATGGACTGAAACACTTCCTCTAAATTGACTTTGTAACAATCAGGTCTCACCTAGTCATAACATCGTGGTTTACGATGCTTTCTTGGTGAAAGCACTATTTATTAATATTTACTCTTGCATAGTCAATATGGCTGTTACAGAGAAGTGGTTGCGGATCAGCCACGCCACGCAACGCACTATGCGTGTGCTGTGTGCACGGACAATGGGGGGCGCCTTGCAGAACAACCTGCCTAACACAAGACAGGTCGTCATAAACAGACACGGGGGGGGGGGGGGGGAGATCCCATTCCTAAAATCTTCCACGGTCTGAGGTCGTTTCGAGGCTAGAAGGGTTCCCCTAAAACCCAGATTCGCATTTGTGACGTGAATATACCATTGAGTTTATTAGTAGGGTAGATGCCCAACTCAACGGCCATTGGCGACTGTCTACCCATAAATCACCCGTGTTCGCTAGTAGTACTGGGGGGAGGCGCTAGATGCCACCACATCAGCGCGGTCAGTGGGTACGTGTGGCGGCACCTAGCGGCTCCCGCCCAGTACTACTAGTGTACACGGGCGATTTATGTGTATTCTCGGTCCCAATTCAAGATACACGCCGGCAAAATGAGAACTAAAAGGAACTGTTTCTTATTGTTGGAGACTTATGCTGTCAATCATCCCCTTTATTTGGCAAACCACTTAGCTTCTAACATAGTAAAGACAGCTCCAAACCACATGGACCGTCGAAGCAAGAGATAATTATGGTCGACCCTTAGAAAAGGGACATAATCCTGAGCCCCGTCTTCCTATTGTCAAGTGGGTGTTTTTCTTATTTGAATAGATATTATTGGTGGTCACTTTTTTTTAAAACTGTGCATCCTTCCTGGTGACAAGCTTGACGTTTACAACCTTGCACAGTGAGCGGGAAATAATCCGCCCTTTGAGGAGTCCTCTTTACCGGCGTGTTTCTTGGATAGGGACCGAGTTTAGACAGTCGCCAAGGGCCGTTGGGGCTCTACCCTACACTAACAAACTCAATGCTTCAGTCAGGATTGCCAGTAGCGGGTATCGAGCCGGAGACCTCTCGAACGAGAGCCTCGTATGCTGTCCACTGAGCAATCTCTACCGTGTTTGTTCCACAACAACGTTGTGAATGCTGACGACATAGATGAGTGAATCGGACCGCCAATCAGCGGGTGACTTTAAATACGAACATTTGATTTGGTTGGCAATTGCCTCACTCATCTAAGACGTCAGCATCCACAAGGTTCCTGTGGAACTACTTTACGCTTGATGTCTTGTACTCATGCACGAAACCACTAGTTAATGCAGTGACTGTGTACATGAAAATATTTTCAGCAAGTTCTCAATCTGGAAACGTATAAATAATGGTGCACTTTATTTTGTACCAATGTTCGCGCTTAACACGTTTCTCACATCGATCACCCTTTGTGTATCTCGCATTTCAGCACCAGCAGAATGTTAATGGAGTGTGCAACACTAGGCTCCTTATAAACACACCCAATATATTGCATCAGTGGTAGACATCAATTGGTTTGAACAAAATTATATTTATCCTTCATGAAGCATATGCCAATACATATTATTAAGATTCATTTTTCTTCTGCTTGGTCTTCTTAACTATTGGCTTACAATATGGTATGTGAATCTATTTCTGTTGATTAAACAATACAACTCTTGATCCACCACAAATTTTCACCACTAGGCATTTTATCGAGTTTGGCATTTTAATGCCTACTCAGAAATTTTACCTATTTTGTTTTCATTATTGTTTGAGCCTCTTGAAATAATAATTCGCTATGATAACTTCGAACGCTAAAAACATTACAATTAACTTAAGAACAAAGGTATTACATATTTTATATGTTTTATGTGGGTATGTTGATTTTAATTTTTGATAATTTATGATAAAGAAATGCGTTTGCATTTAATTTTTAATGTTATAATACTAAAATACACAATTTAATTGATTGCTGACAAAAAAGCATTCTAGATCATTATTATAAATGCAATGGGTAACCTGACATTTAGCATGAAGTAAACATTATTACAAGCAGTCACAATGGAATATGTGACTTCAAGGTAAATGATCAACAAAATGGCCTAACGTTTTATAGCAATTTGGAAGTAGCGCATTCAAGCTTGGATTTAAAAACACACATTCTAATTAATGCTAATTTTCTGTATAGATACTTCAAGAAATATATCCACTTGGTATTATAATACCATAACTAATATTGTTGTCTAAATACAGTAAGATCGTGCGCACAGTGTTGAATTCAGCTATGATCCCGGGGGGGCGAAGCCCCCTCGGGAATTGTCATTCGCCCCCCCGGGAATGAATTGGCTACAAGCTAAATATATATATCTTAATTTTGAAATGGCACGGAAATATCGCTTTGAAGGTTTAACAAGTAAATACATTTTTCTGTGTGTCACAAAAGAATGTGACAAGAGAGTTGAAACAAGCAGAAAAAAGCAGAGAAGGGCCAGGATTATCTAAACTCCGCCTCAAATTCAACTGGGCATCAAGTGGTTTGTTGAACATATATTTTTGTTTAAATAATGTTTTAAGTAGTGTTTTTGTATCAGAACACTTGGGACAGTTTATAAGTAAAAGTGATGTGGAAGCAGCAGTGATTTTGAAAATTTGCCCCCCTCCCCCCCCCCCCCCCCCCCCGCTTATTCGATGTCTACACCCCCGGGATTTGAAATAGCCCCCCCGGGGACAAAACTCTGAATTCAACACTGCGTGCGCATGTTTCTTGAACAGCGTCACTAAGGTACTCTCGCGTGCACTATGACGTCGCATATGTACTCTTCCAAGCCTTATATCTATGAAACTATACATTGTATTTGCATTATTGTTTTAATGTAAACATCTCCCAATTTAATATGCATACTGGATAACAAGTCATATTTCTATCCAGTACACCTTCAGTGTGTTCCTTAAATATCAAACCACGAACAATTTTTTCTGAGCACGTGGTATTTAACCCTTCTACGAATTGGATTTGGAAAATAACGTTGAGTCTTAGTCCAATTCAAATCCTGTTAAACGATGGAGACGCGTATACTTGATAGTAATAAATGGTATATTTTATTTCTTGATGTTGAATATGGGGGTATACTCAATCTTAAAACTCTTTATTATAGAACCAATTTATTTTGGAAAACAATTCACACTTAGCATGTTAACGGGCATTATGTTTTACAGTTTGACAACCGGTGCTGTATAACAGTTTCCATTATACCTTTTATCAAATATCTCATAAAAGGCCGATTTGCAGTCTGTTTTATGTATCGACATACATTTATAATAATATTTGAAATTGAAAGTTTGGATGTTTTCAAAGTTCTAATCGTGTAGCCAACCTATGCGCGTGTGAACAGTACCTTCTCTTAAACATGTTGCTAATGTGTTTGTGTTTTACTTTTTAATTATTTAGTCTTAACAACTCACATGTGTGTTCAGTAGTTAATTGAGGTGGTGAATGATGAATGGGTGATAAGATGAAGTCTGCTTTTGTCCAATTTGTCCAAACCTGCTCACTAACTGTATATGATGCTGAGTGCTGAGAGAACGAAGCGTAGCCCCTCAATACCGGTGTCACAAAGCGTGTCCCCCCCCCCCCCTCAATGTTCTGTCATAATCCTTATGTCACACCAATAGTTAGCTGGCTGTATTTGGGCAGACACATCGAGACATAATTCGCTTCATGGGCTGCCCTCGCAAGGGCCATCATATTCACCACACAAACCAAATTCATAGACGGTGAAATTGAATAATAGCAATTTGCCAGCATCAATCTTATGGACTAGGGCAGGAAAGCCTTTTGGAGTGGTTTCCATCCATACATAACGAGACAATTTATCTTGAAACAAGAATACACGATTCTGATTTATGAAAGATTGAAATGTTTACAAATGTGATAGCAGGGACTATCTCGATTGTTATAGGATGGAATGTTATTGACTGAGCCCTCTTGTAGTTACCGCCCTGTATGTTTAGGCCTGCCTGCTTTATGATAGCTTCGACAAGCAAACAGACGTACCGTCGTAAGCACAAAAGCTTCTTTTATCAACCGCAGTTTTGGTCTTCAAACGAGAAAGGCACTAATAATATCCAATATTCGATAATTGTAACAGGGTGGTAAGGGTGAGTCTAGTTGGTGATTTGCGTTGACATTTTACCCAGATCAATGTAATACGATACTTGCATTCCGATTCCCTTGCTCTTTAGTCTTTATAAGCGTATTCATTCTCTCTTTAATCTGTATGTAGTACGTAGTAGATTAAGGTATATAGCAATGTAGTAGCATTGTTGTAATTCATGTCATAATCAGTTTAGGTCTAAGTATTACTATATTGCACTTGAGGGACAATAGTCGATCCTGTTGCCAAAACAGATTTATTAATACAACATAATTATTTGCTACCAGCACTATCAATAGTACCACTATTAATAGCACCACCACTAATACTGCTGCTACTACTACTATTACTTCTACTACAACTTCTTTTACTTGTACTAATCCAAGTACTAACATTGCTACGAATTCCATTAGTGTATGTTTATTTAAATGAATAGTATTAATAATTATTATGCAGAATGTTCTCAAATTTGTCTTTCGATGTTTTTTTCTGGATAGACGTTCCGTGTGAACTCGATCCTGGCATCGAATTGAGTGTTGACTGCGACAAATCACCATTGCCAAGCTATATTGATCCACTTAAGTACCGATATCTGATCCACATTTTCTAGAAGAAAAGTTTGGCTTTGACCCGCAGGTCGCTATATATGGTTCAGTTATTTTCAAGCGAGTCATCCCGAAGTTAGTCGTTGTCTTTTGTTGGTCCTGTCAAAAGTAAAACGCTTGTTTGAGCAAATGTAGAGGTCTCCTAATGTATCGTTGTTCTCAATTGTCGCGATGCGACGTGATGCTGTTGCATAGAATAGCCTCCAATAATTCGGCAGTAGGGAATGTCAGGAGGTTGAGTCAGAATTACATGGAACAAATCCCCAAGATCCACATTTTGGCACTAAGAAAATAAAACCCTATTAGAATTAGAAATTGAATTCGGTGGAGCGGTTTTTACTCTCGGTATAGTAAATTATATAAATTGTATTGTGCTATATTATTATGTTGTTGGTTTCGCTAATAAGTTGGCCTCGGGTCAAAGTTGTTAGAGGCGTACGGGTTACGTAGAAGTAATTATAATTAAGCCATTGAAAGTAGTCTCATTATTTTAGTTGAGTTGTACGCCTCAGCCCCCCCACTGTCCTCCCCACAATCATCGCTAGTGGGGGTGGGGGTGACTACAACTACAGCTACCCCTGTCTCTCGGCTATTTACTCTCGCGTAACCTCGTTTCTCAGCTGGAGAAAGCCGGCTATACGTCTTTGTTTCTTAGGCCTGGCACACGACTAAAGCCTTCCCAGAGGTCGATGTTTTGAGACGACCCTACTTCACGAGTAGAATATTGAATTATGCAAACACAGTTTTTATTGAAGTGAAGTGAATCGACTTATTTTCTTCTTCTCTTTCTGGGGGGGGGGGGGGGGGGGGAGAGACACCTCACTAATACAAAATATACAGGGACTATAGGCAATATTCTTATTTTCGAATCTATATATCTATATCTTTGTAGGGACGTCGCCGGTTACCTCTACGTCAAAAACCGCAGAAAAGTTTCATTTTTTAATTATATTATCTCAAGATTGAAACTTAAAATCGAAAATCTGAGAAATCATAGCGCTGTGGTTTGGTAAGCCCTACACACTAAATGATAAATGTATTTAACGTTGTAATCAGTATGACTGTGATAATTATTTTCTTAAATTATAATGGAAATAAGTCACAGTCATACTGACTATAATGTTAGATACATTTATTATTCAGTCTGTACGGCTTACCAAACCACAGCGATATGATTTCTCAGATTTTCGATTTTGTTTTTCAATCTTGAGATATAATTAAAAAATGAAACTTTGACTCAAAAGTATTTCGAGGTTTTCCTCAGTCATAAGGCGATAGAGTCACACTAAAGGCCAAAGACATGCTCTCCCAACAATAGGCCTTTGTTGTTCGGACAATCATGGGGAAAAGCCCCATCGCCACACTCCCTCCCCCCGCCCTGTATCCGTCACTGATGGTAACGGTGGTAGCTACCTTATAGATTATTTATATATTATATATTATTATTATTATTATTATTATTATTATTATTATTATTATTATTATTATTATTATTATTATTATTTTATTATTATTATTATTATTATTATTATTACTAATATTATTTTTATTATTATTATTTTTATTATTATTATTATTATTATTATTATTATTATTACTGTTATTATTGTTATTATTATTATTATTATTATTATATATTATATATATATATAGATATGTATATTAAATATATATTATTTATAGGTTATTTCCGGATCGTCATTACTTCACTGGTTATTGTACCCTTCAGTTAATTGTTTGGACATCAATGGGGTTTTATATAAACGAAGACAGCTCGTTACGTGAACGTGTCAGTCAATAGTAAACATTGGTTGATCTTAACAGGGAAGGATATCTCTACGTCAACAACCGCACACAATTTTCATTTTTAAAGTATATCTCTAGAATGGGCTTCGAAATCGAAAATCTGAAATAACAGCGCACTGTGTTTTAGTAAGCCCTACATACTGAATGCTCTAAGTTGTGTTTTACATTATAATCAGTATGTTTTTTATAATTAATTTTATTACTAATTATCAAATTACATCAAAATAACTACGCTAATGGCTATAATATTTTATTCAGTCTGTAGGGCCTACCAAAACACAGTGTGCTATTGATTTCGATTTTCGATTTCTTGTTGCAATCTTGAGATATAATTAATAATGAAACTTTTCTGCGATTTTTGACGTAGAGACTACTCTTCGCTCTTAACATGCGGATCGTCTTCGTGTGAAATACGAGGTAACACAAAGAGTTGGAAGGCTGTAACTGTCGAATGATGACGCTGTAATCATTGGATTCTTCTTGTTTTCTTTAAAGTGAGAGTGTTCTCGGTGTGTGGATATTTATAGTATACAATTATTGTATACATTTTCTTGGTGGGAAACACAAGAGTGACAGGTATTTATTATTGACACTTATTCATCAACCCTTATCGCTATAAACTCGAGACCTTCACAATCATTGCAAACCTTAACCATCATTTGAATGTTGGGTAATCGACTTTTATTTCATTAGTACGGACATGCGATACGAAATGTGTAGTTTGCCGCAATGTACGGTTCCATTTGAGGCTCCATGCATCTCTTGAGAGCAGCACTGTACGGTACGGTATGGTAGCATATGCAACCATCATCGCATTAAATACAAATGTCTGCTTTATCTGCAATGGAAGCAATTCCATTTAGTTGTTTCTTTTATCTTATTGAGACTTCGTTTTTTGACACTAATGTTTTAAAGTTTAACGACAATATTGCATACACATGACAACACTGCAGCGCTGCTAGCGTTCAGGCTACTGAGCACTGCCTGCTAGAAGTCACCGAAAACCCCTCGATGAGGCAATGTACTATTTTATTACTGGAAAAATATCCACTGTCCAAAGAAATCAAAATTGTTTCCAACGGATTATAAATTCTTATTGATGAAAGTTGATGTGTATCCGATATTCAGTGACTGTTGGCAGGACCGCTCAAAACCCTCTCCATGCTGACTGAAAAACTATTACGCCATCCCATAGAGTACATGCACACTATAACATGGGGCACTAACTTTCAAGGACACAGAAGGCAAACATTAGGAATGTTGGTTTTAGGGTTGGAAACTAATCATTAAGTGATTGTAAATTTCCGGTAGAAATTCAATCAATATTTTTAGAGTTCCAAACGATCGTGTGCAGGATCGCTTAGAGTTATGACGTCAAAAGGCTGGCTATGACGTCACACGGCTGGCTATGACGTCACACGGCTGGCTATGACGTCACAAGACTGGCTATGACGTCACAAGGCTGGCTATGACGTCACAAGGCTGGCTATGACGTCACAAGACTGGCTATGACGTCACAAGGCTGGCTATGACGTCACACGGCTGGCTATGACGTCACAAGACTGGCTATGACGTCACAAGGCTGGCTATGACGTCACACGGCTGGCTATGACGTCACAAGGCTGGCTATGACGTCACAAGGCTGGCTATGACGTCACAAGGCTGGCTATGACGTCACAAGGCTGGCTATGACGTCACAAGGCTGGCTATGACGTCACACGGCTGGCTATGACGTCACAAGGCTGGCTATGACGTCACATGGCTGGCTATGACGTCACATGGCTGGCTATGACGTCACACGGCTGGCTATGACGTCACACGGCTGGCTATGACGTCACATGGCTGGCTATGACGTCACAAGGCTGGCTATGACGTCACAAGGCTGGCTATGACGTCACACGGCTGGCTATGACGTCACAAGGCTGGCTATGACGTCACAAGGCTGGCTATGACGTCACAAGGCTGGCTATGACGTCACACGGCTGGCTATGACGTCACACGGCTGGCTATGACGTCACAAGGCTGGCTATGACGTCACAAGGCTGGCTATGACGTCACAAGGCTGGCTATGACGTCACACGGCTGTCTATGACGTCACAAGGCTGGCTATGACGTCACACGGCTGGCTATGACGTCACAAGGCTGGCTATGACGTCACACGGCTGGCTATGACGTCACAAGGCTGGCTATGACGTCACAAGGCTGGCTATGACGTCACACGGCTGGCTATGATGTCACAAGGCTGGCTATGACGTCACACGGCTGGCTATGATGTCACAAGGCTGGCTATGACGTCACAAGGCTGTCTATGACGTCACACGGCTGGCTATGACGTCACACGGCTGGCTATGACGTCACACGGCTGGCTATGACGTCACATGGCTGGCTATGACGTCACAAGGCTGGCTATGACGTCACATGGCTGGCTATGACGTCACACGGCTGGCTATGACGTCACACGGCTGGCTATGACGTCACAAGGCTGTCTATGACGTCACACGGCTGGCTATGACGTCACAAGGCTGGCTATGACGTCACACGGCTGGCTATGACGTCACAAGGCTGGCTATGACGTCACAAGGCTGGCTATGACGTCACAAGGCTGGCTATGACGTCACAAGGCTGGCTATGACGTCACACGGCTGGCTATGACGTCACAAGGCTGGCTATGACGTCACACGGCTGGCTATGACGTCACAAGGCTGGCTATGACGTCACAAGGCTGGCTATGACGTCACACGGCTGGCTATGATGTCACACGGCTGGCTATGACGTCACAAGGCTGGCTATGACGTCACACGGCTGGCTATGACGTCACACGGCTGGCTATGACGTCACAAGGCTGGCTATGACGTCACAAGGCTGGCTATGACGTCACATGGCTGGCTATGACGTCACAAGGCTGGCTATGACGTCACATGGCTGGCTATGACGTCACAAGGCTGTCTATGACGTCACACGGCTGGCTATGACGTCACATGGCTGGCTATGACGTCACACGGCTGGCTATGACGTCACACGGCTGGCTATGACGTCACAAGGCTGGCTATGACGTCACACGGCTGGCTATGACGTCACATGGCTGGCTATGACGTCACAAGGCTGGCTATGACGTCACACGGCTGGCTATGACGTCACACGGCTGGCTATGACGTCACATGGCTGGCTATGACGTCACACGGCTGGCTATGACGTCACACGGCTGGCTATGACGTCACACGGCTGGCTATGACGTCACACGGCTGGCTATGACGTCACACGGCTGGCTATGACGTCACAAGGCTGGCTATGACGTCACACGGCTGTCTATGACGTCACAAGGCTGGCTATGACGTCACAAGGCTGGCTATGACGTCACAAGGCTGGCTATGACGTCACACGGCTGGCTATGACGTCACAAGGCTGGCTATGACGTCACACGGCTGTCTATGACGTCACAAGGCTGGCTATGACGTCATACGGCCGACGAACGTGATGTGAGGTTGCACATGGAAGCTGTTAATTACAACTTTTAGACTTTGTGACATCATATGCCTTGGGGTAGAGGACTTTAAGGTGAATCTACCCCCAATTTGTTTTTTTGTTTTAAATATGCATAAAGACATCATATGGGTTAGTATATGAAATACACTCATTTGAGAATATCAAAACTAATTTTCAAGCCCATTTTGGAGGAGCCGTATGGTATTTACAACGGGTTTTATGAAAAATACGGCTAACAACTACGTTTAAACCACATACGCGTTTGGTATGCGATTTTTTGTTTACACCTTACCCTCACTATTGGCTATGAGGATTTAGTGTTTTGAAATAAGTAATTTCAATATTTGGTTTTCTACGATTTATTTTGTTCTCCGGTACGGAAATTGTATTTGTATCGGCGAGCAAAATAAATCGTAGTAAACCAAATATTGAAAACACTTATTTCAAAACACTAAATCCTCATAGCCAATAGTGAGGGTAAGTTGTAAACAAAAAATCGCACACTAAACGCGTATGTGGTTTTCATAAAACCCGTTGTAAATACCATACGGCTCCTCCAAAATGGGCTTGAAAATTAGTTTTGATCTTCTCAAATGAGCGTCTTTAATATACTAACTCCATATATGTGTTCTTTATGCATATTAAAAAAAAAAATAATATGGGGGTAGATTCACCTTAAACGTTTCTTGGATAATTCGTAGATCTATACCAGGCCCAGACTGGGACCATTTGGGGCCCTCAGCTAACACCTGTAAAGGGGCCCTTTACCGGGGGTCTGGGGGTTATGGAATACCCCCCCGTAACGGGGGGTCCGGGGGACGTCCCCCGAAAACTTTTTGAAAATTAGGTGCTTGAGAACAATGAAAACGCGTTTTTACGCTATTTTGGCACTTATAAAGAAGAAGAAATTCAGCTGAGTTTTTATACGAATATTATGATTTTCGACTATTGTTGACTTTATTAGGCTATTTATTAAAATATGAAATTCACAGTATTTTTAGGATACCACAACACTACAAAACACATGTTGTAGAACTACCAATAATTACAACGGAGTTCAAAATAAGGTGCAGTATTTTATTCACACCAAAGCATTAATGAATTACGTCAAAATTATTTGCGTAATAAAATTGATGAAACGGATTTTAGGGATTAGAAAAATAATACTTACATTTTTAAAAAAATCCTGTGTATTTAACAATTTACAATGATATTAAACTAGAATAGAAGGGGCTTAACTTAATTGAGATGATTCGACATTTTATTCCCCTAGCCCTAAAGTAACAGCTTCTTTGTAAGCAACTCACTTGTTGAAACTACTTCATCTATTATTATATTTTTGTCCAAATGATAAAAATAAATCCCTCTCAACATTAATAAAAAGCATACTGGACATAAGGTCTTGGCCTAAAGACGACAAAAGTCAATTTTTGACTATTTTAAGTTTAGAAAAAAACTCGTTCACATGTGAATTTTGTTTACGTTTTGTAGGGGCCCCTTCGGGGCCTCCTCCGCGATTGCGGACCTGGCCAGTCCGGGCCTGATCTATACATGATGCGAAGCTAACGTAGCCTATTTTTAGCAACATCTTGAGAACGCTACACAGTAATGAAAAAGTGACTTATAAGTATTAAGCATTTGATCTTGTAACAACTAAAAACTGGATTCAAAAAGTTTCAAATATTCCAATCGTTACACACTGTTGATATTTGTGGAACTCAATTAAAGAATTTGAAATTAATTGTTAAGTTTTCTAACCAGAAACCGTAATTTACATATTACTGTACAATAATGTTTTATATAATATATTATTTTGTAAAATTTATAATTTACAATGCACATTGTACATTGTATAATGTTATTCATTATTTTATTGTTTTTCTTTTAACGAGAGCCACACATCTTTCTCAATATCCAAAAGTAGTGATAACAAATGTGGCTAATGCGTGGTGGTGTTCCAGGCGACTTCAGAGACCTGCGGCTACCACCCAGTGTCTACCAGAGAGCTGTCGAGCTGCTACGTCGTAACCCCGAGTTCACCGTGGCAGCCTCCATACGGCAGGAGGAAGCCAACTCCGGCACTATTGTCTCGTTCTCGCATGGATACAACAGGTAACACTTTACCCGTCTGCCCCAGGGTCTATAGGGGGCAGACTGTATCACTCTTGTTCGATGTGGTGTAGCAGAGTATCCCTCCGCCTTAACAGAGAAGGATAGGCCTACCACTAACGTCAAAAACTGCACAAAATTTTCATTCTCAAGAATGGACTTCGAAATCAAAAATCTGAATCAACAGCGCGCTGTGGTTTGGTAAGCCCTACATACTGAATGTTCTAAATTGTGTCTTACATTATAATCAGTATGATTTTTATTTCTAATTAATTTTATTACTAATTATCGATTTAATAATCGAAATAACTACGCTAATGGTTATAATATGTCATTCAATCTGTAGAGCTTACCAAAACACAGCGCGCTATTGACTCAGATTTTTTATTTTGTGTTGCAATCTTGAGATATAATTAAAAAATGAAACTTTTCTGAGGTTTTTGACGTAGAGGTACCCTTCGCTTTTAAAGATCCCTACCACCTTGTGGAGGTGTGAGCGAGAGGAAAGGAGGGGAGGGTGAAGTAAACAATGACACTAGATGCTAATTATTATGGCACCCTCCTTCGCCGTCGCTAATTTCCCCTCCATCTTCTTCGCCCCCGGCGGAGGGGGATAATAAAGTCGGTGTGAATGAGACAACTGGGATCCAATGGGGCGGAAGTATTTTGTCACCAAAAGACGGCAATAACATCGTCTCTTCGAAGAAATGAAAAGATGTATTTAAATATATAGTGGCCTGCATTTAATATTGTTCTGTGGGGAATATTGCATTTCCTCTGATACTGCCCTAGTGCTCTTTGGGGTTGGGGTTGGCGGTGAGGGGGGGAGGGAATGAACTTGTTGGAAATTGGGTTATGTGTTATGGGTTATGGAATCAAAGGAAACGGTGGGTTCGTTTAGCTAGATACATTTTGAGGCACGAAGAAGTCGCCTGTACCAAATACTATGATTGAATGACCAATTGAAGAGTAAAATAGTAAATACACACAATTTTAATACATTCCAAAGATGATCTAGGAATGCGATTATGTTGGAAGAAAAGAATGAAGAGCGAAGAGCGGTTTTATACTCATATACTCATATAACATGGACAAAATGTGGTTTAACCGAAACAATTGGTTTCATTTTGTAAGGTTACATTTTGTTTGCTTAGCCCCACCCCATGTTGTGTTATGGCTATAATGTGTGCAAGCGAGTAGCTGGCCCAAGGCCTCAATGCACGCAATACCCTGGTATACGACCAGACTAAACTAGCTCGATGGATGATAGAAACCTTTAACAATTACTATTCTGATTATAGCTTACTATCCAATATGGCTGCAGATTGTTACTCTTTTTTACAAAATAATGTGACAACGCGTCACCTGTAGCAAGTTTCATTTTCTTAAATACCCATAATGAGATGGAACTAAAAGAAGGTATCATTAAACGTTCAAAAGAAACATTGTTTGGGCGTATTATGTTCTCCATATTGCGTTGTAAAGTCAAGTTGTTTTGTAACAACTTCTGGAACAAAAACCAACGTGTGTGATTGAAGGCGAAATGTTTGTATTCAAATTCAAATTCAAATTTTATTTTATTTTCTTACATTTTACACAATATACAAAAGTGTAAACTCACATTTACAACGAAATTTGTGAAATAATGTATTTATATTATTTGTTAGTGTATTGCACTCTTGAACATCCGCTGGCACAAATATGTGCTTTGTAGCGGCGGATGAAATAATTCGCACATAAAAAACTATTGAAGATACAATTTTTCCGAACTTCTTAATAATATAAATATAATTGAGACAAAACTACACACAAAAACCAGTCTTCAATGCTTTGGGTTTGTTTTTTTGTTTCCAGAACTTAATACAACATTATTTAACTTTACTACTCAGTACTCAATATAGATTATTACGCCACAAAATAATTGGTTTTGAACAACATACTGCATTGAACATACAACATTAAAAATACTTTATTCCAGTTCCACTCAGTATGTTTTTCTTTTATATTAAAAAAAAAAAAAAATGAAATAAGCTCAGTTTGGCACCTTATTCAGTTATGAAGTGAAATGATTCATAGATTTGATCGAGACTGGAAAACAAAAAGCAAGTGCACAATAAACAAAAAGTGTTATGTAATATAGCCTACTCTTGATTTATATATTATGTCTACGGCTATACACCACTCGGCTGAGCTTTCACCTCTTTGAAGCAAAACCATAAATATAACGATTTAGATCAGAGAAATGTTGAATGATTTAGAGAGCCGAGACCAATGCATGTTTGCAATTTTGCAATCGTCGGTGTTTGATCTTATCCGCGTAGACGTGTCTGACTCGGTGGGTGGCCTATGTGTGGGGCAGGCTATAACCATAACCAATGACAAGCAAAAATAAATATAGGGAACAAGAGTGTTTATGATATTATCAATCAATAAACTTTTAAGCTGGAAGAGAAAAGATGTTTAAAGTTCAACTGTAAAGCCTTTTCACCGCTTACTTACTAAGCAACAGTTTAAGCTTTCAACTGATTTAAAATTGTATTGTTTACATTTGCCTGTCTGCCACATTAAACAGTTATTTTGTCAACACACACTCATCGAAGTCCACAGTTATTGTTATAGCTGAGAAATAGATTTGAACAGCTTCTTAAAACACCCGACTATGAAGGCTGCCGTCCAAACATCAAACGCCGTTGAGATATTATGACACTTCCCTTATGAATCTTAGTTTTTTTCTAAGTGTTTTCATGAAGTCTCCCTAAAACGAGCTAGCCAGTAGAAGTAAATCATTATAATGGCCAATAAAACGCCCCCCCCCCCCCCCTCCCCCCCCCCCTCCAATTTCACCGCCTGCGTCTTTATGTTTGTTGGTAGGAAAAAGTGGTATGTAAGGTACCTATACATTCACACATTACGAATTGCCATGTATGTTTAATGAGAGTCGTCATCACATTATCTGTTGACAAGTAGGTCAAGCATGGAAGATACTTCATTTCTCCCTCCATACTATCCCAGTTGTCCCCTACTTTATTGGCTCCACTTCCCAATCTGTCGACGCTTCGTATTCCTCTTATTCTCCTACCCTGTGTTTCCTGCTTCCACTTCATCAGTCTTCTCATCACCCTGCCTGTCCTCCTGTCTTTCTCGCTGTCTCATACTCCCTGTTATCCTTGTCGCGGTCTATCCTGGTCGCAGTCGATCTCTTGTTCTCCTATACCCTATGTTTCCACTTCATCAGTCTTCTGCTCCTCTTCATCTTGTCTATCTTGCCTACTGTTTTTGCTTGGACTGAATATTGTAGGGTTGTTGGGACTGATATTGTACAGCCTATGGGAATGATAATGTACTGTGGTGTATGCTAGACTGATATCGTACAGCCTATGGGAACGATATTGTATTGTGGTGTATGCTAGACTGATATCGTACAGGCTATGGGAATTATATTGTATTGTGGTGTATGCTAGACTGATATTGTACAGGCTATGGGAATTATATTGTACTGTGGTGTATGCTAGACTGATATCGTACAGGCTATGGGAATTATATTGTACTGTGGTGTATGCTAGACTGATATTGTACAGGCTATGGGAACGATATTGTACTGTGGTGTATACTAGACTGATATCGTACAGCCTATGGGAACGATATTGTACTGTGGTGTATGCTAGACTGATATCGTACAGCCTATGGGAATTATATTGTACTGTGGTGTATGCTAGACTGATATCGTACAGGCTATGGGAACTCTATTGTACTGTGGTGTATGCTAGACTGATATCGTACAGCCTATGGGAATTATATTGTACTGTAGTGTATGCTAGACTGATATCGTACAGGCTATGGGAATTATATTGTACTGTGGTGTATGCTAGACTGATATCGTACAGGCTATGGGAATTATATTGTACTGTGGTGTATGCTAGACTGATATCGTACAGCCTATGGGAATTATATTGTACTGTGGTGTATGCTAGACTGATATCGTACAGGCTATGGGAATGATAATGTACTGTGGTGTATGCTAGACTGATATCGTACAGGCTATGGGAATTATATTGTACTGTGGTGTATGCTAGACTGATATCGTACAGGCTATGGGAATGATAATGTACTGTGGTGTATGCTAGACTGATATCGTACAGGCTATGGGAATGATAATGTACTGTGGTGTATGCTAGACTGATATCGTACAGCCTATGGGAATTATATTGTACTGTGGTGTATGCTAGACTGATATCGTACAGCCTATGGGAACGATATTGTATTGTGGTGTATGCTAGACTGATATTGTACAGCCTATGGGAACGATATTGTATTGTGGTGTATGCTAGACTGATATTGTACAGCCTATGGGAATTATATTGTACTGTAGGGTATGCTAGACTGATATCGTACAGCCTATGGGAATTATATTGTACTGTAGGGTATGCTAGACTGATATCGTACAGCCTATTGGAATTATATTGTACTGTGGTGTATGCTAGACTGATATCGTACAGGCTATGGGAATTATATTGTACTGTGGTGTATGCTAGACTGATATCGTACAGGCTATGGGAATTATATTGTACTGTGGTGTATGCTAGACTGATATCGTACAGGCTATGGGAATGATATTGTATTGTGGTGTATGCTAGACTGATATCGTACAGGCTATGGGAATGATATTGTATTGTGGTGTATGCTAGACTGATATCGTACAGGCTATGGGAATGATATTGTACTGTGGTGTATGCTAGACTGATATCGTACAGGCTATGGGAATGATAATGTACTGTGGTGTATGCTAGACTGATATCGTACAGGCTATGGGAATGATAATGTACTGTGGTGTATGCTAGACTGATATCGTACAGGCTATGGGAATGATAATATACTGTGGTGTATGCTAGACTGATATCGTACAGGCTATGGGAATTATATTGTACTGTTGTGTATGCTAGACTGATATCGTACAGGCTATGGGAATTATATTGTACTGTGGTGTATGCTAGACTGATATCGTACAGGCTATGGGAATGATAATGTACTGTGGTGTATGCTAGACTGATATCGTACAGGCTATGGGAATTATATGGTACTGTGGTGTATGCTAGACTGATATCGTAAAGGCTATGGGAATTATATTGTACTGTGGTGTATGCTAGACTGATATCGTACAGCCTATGGGAATTATATTGTACTGTGGTGTATGCTAGACTAATATCGTACAGCCTATGGGAATTATATTGTACTGTGGTGTATGCTAGACTGATATCGTACAGGCTATGGGAATGATAATGTACTGTGGTGTCTAGACTGATATCGTACAGCCTATGGGAATTATATTGTACTGTGGTACCTCTAGACTGATATCGTACAGTCTATGGTAATGATATTGTACTGATGTTGTACTGTGATGCTTGCTAGACTGATATCGTATAGTACTGAATACTGATGTTGTACTGTGATGCTTGCAGGTACCTTGAGGTGGAGTCTAGCGGGCGCAAGGACGAAATACGTCTGCACTACATCTCGAAGCATGACTCACTAGTCCACGTGGAGACGTTCCCTTACCGCCTGGCGGACAACACGTGGCACAAGGTTGCGGTGTCTGTGAGCGGAGCCCAGGTGGAGGTGCTAGTCGACTGTCACACGCTCTATCGGAGACTCATTCGGCCTCCGGACAGGAACTTCACTGTCCCGCAGCTGGCGCTGTGGGTGGGGCAGCGGAACAATAAGCACTCGCTCTTCAAGGTATTGACGACTCAAAAGTAAAACTAAGACATAGTTTGCGTTTCTAAGCCACCTTCTTATAGCGCCATTGGTCATTTAAGGCTGTATGTCCACCTAGTTTCTAAGCCACCTTCTTATAGCGCCATTGGTCATTTAAGGCTGTCTGTCCACCTAGTTTCTAAGCCACCTTCTTATAGCGCCATTGGTCATTTAAGGCTGTCTGTCTACCTAGTTTCTAAGCCACCTTCTTATAGCGCCATTGGTCATTTAAGGCTGTATGTCCACCTAGTTTCTAAGCCACCTTCTTATAGCGCCATTGGTCATTTAAGGCTGTATGTCCACCTAGTTTCTAAGCCACCTTCTTATAGCGCCATTGGTCATTTAAGGCTTTATGTCCACCTAGTTTCTAAGCCACCTTCTTATAGCGCCATTGGTCATTTAAGGCTTTATGTCCACCTAGTTTCTAAGCCACCTTCTTATAGCGCCATTGGTCATTTAAGGCTTTATGTCCACCTAGTTTCTAAGCCACCTTCTTATAGCGCCATTGGTCATTTAAGGCTTTATGTCCACCTAGTTTCTAAGCCACCTTCTTATAGCGCCATTGGTCATTTAAGGCTGTATGTCCACTTAGTTTCTAAGCCACCTTCTTATAGCGCCATTGGTCATTTAAGGCTGTATGTCCACCCAGCCTGCAAAACTCCGATTTCGGTCTGTTGAAATTGCTTTTTAAAATGGGTTAAAATTGTCCCAAATGTAAATAAAAATTTGTCATACTGTAGACTGTAGAGAATTTAGTGCTCTTTCTTATGAATGTTTCGTTGTCCCAATCCATTTTTACGTTTTTCATATGTTGTTAATTATCTGTTGTAATGTGAAGTTATTGAACACCTTTCACGCCTACTTAAGAACGTCTGAAAAACGTAAATATGTATTGGAATGAAAAATCATTTATAAGAAAGAGCATTCAATTATCTATAGGGTGGCATATCTTGATTTTCTTTTGGAACAATTTTAAAGCAAATGTAAGTGACCGTTATCGGGTGTTGCGCAAGGTGGGTGAGCAACTAAACGACCGACCTTCACTCACGATATTTTACATTTGGTGGCGGTGCCGAGTTCAATCAGCTTCCAAATGAAAAGAATACAAAGCAGTTGATTCCTTCAGGTTTGTACGCAGGATCAGTCCAACATGTTGAACGAGTTTGCCCCAACCTATCCCAATATACACTCGCAAGTTAGGGGAGGCCTCATTTCAGTTCGTTAACACAATAGCAATACTTGATGAATGGTAGCTTTTCGGGTATTGCAGTAGTATACCTTGATGGAGCGTATCAGTTGTCCGTTTTTCAACTTTTCAGTAGAGGAGTAATCACTAGATTTGTTGTCAAGTGAAAAACTATAGCCATTTAGGTTCTTAACAGCATACTATTATACTTTAGCGTGGGAAACCTGCCCTGAGGGACAATTCATGTCCCTCTTCGTGTGCAAGTAAGTACTGCGGTATTTGGTATAGTTAGAAAGGAATGTCCGAAGCGTGATGGGATTTAATCCCAACATTAGCTCTGTGACTGAGGAAAACCTCGGAAAAACCTTCAGTCAGGATTACTGGTGACCGGTCTCGAACTGGGGACCTCCCGAATTAGAGTCTCGTGTTTTACCGCTGAGCCACCTCTATCAGCTAGTTTGCGTAAATACCATTTACTCAGTTAAAATATTCGTTCTAATAACACAGCAATGATGGGAATATAATAATTCACCTCTTTTAATTTTTAAATGACGTGAACTGCTCTTCAAAACTTCCAAAACTTCCATTTAAGTGCTGTTGTATAGTGGAGTGTAACAAGCTAGACAATATATAATTGCGGCCTGATAAGTATTTTTAGGCGGTAGTTGGCTACGGCGCGCGGTGGTGGACCTGAATATTTTATGTTGTTTTGCGAGGTTGCCATGGAAAACCAATTACTCAATCATTTTTTGTTACAATTCTTACGATTATTTAAAGCCCAAGGTTAGTATTGACACTTTCGCTTGAATCACCAGAATGACGTATGTATATATAACGTAGACGGAGTACTAAATACAAGAGGGTATCAAAAAAACTTTTACCAGCCCCCTCCCCCCCCCCCCCCCCAGACCTTTTTGTTATCATTTTTTTAAATAATTAATTACAGTTTTTTTTATGGAATTTCAATTACAATTTTTAAAGGGTATAATGACTATATAATGAAGCTAATTTGGCATGATGTCGTTACTGACATAAATCCTTGTAATTGATGTTGAAATGATAATTCAACAATATCACGTTTATTTACGTAATCTAAGATTATTATAGGAAATAATAATAATAATAATGAACTTACAACGCATATTGAAAAAAGCCTGCGACGGGCAACAAGTGAATGGGTTGTGTAAAATATTTAACCAATCATAACTATGGTCAACTTTTTTTTTTTTTTTTTAAAGAAGTAGCCGACCAGGAATCCTTCTTTTAAAAATATGTACTGAATAGTATTTGAATATAATTGCCATACAATTATCAAATTTTGTTTCTATTGTCCTTTTCACTAGAAAACTGGTGTTGTGTCGTCTTATAAATGGGTAACATGGAAAGTTTTCGAATTCTTAACTGCTCGAACCCTTAGCTACGCGAATCATTGTGCGCGAAAAGAAAAGTGAGCAAATAAATTTTGTAAGTTTCCAAACAAAACTGCTGCAACAACTAAAATTTCCAACTGGCCAATATGAATAAATGAATTCAAAGCCAACCAAATCAAAACACAAGAAGAGCATATTGTGAAAACCCTCCACTCCGATGCCTTGACTAACATCTTTAGTTAGAGGTTATTGTTGTACGTGTTACATTTTAATTTATTTCTGGATGTGTCTGGAAAGAAACGCTTTGGTTCCCTCACATGGTTATCATAAACTAACAAGGCGTAGGCCTATTTATTCCTATATAAGGTATTCACGTATTACACGTAAAATATGTTTTTTAAACGAAATTTAACAAAAATGACTTTTCTATGTTACCTGTTACTGTGTATTTCCAATTATGTGAGACGCATGCTTCAAACAGTACGTATTTATGTTTTAAATCAACTTAATTATGTTGAATTGGCTAGAGCCTATGCCCCAGGCCTATGCACGCCATTCGCCATTGTTCAAAACTAGGATGAAGAGAAATATCTCTGCAGCAAAATAAGTGCTTTAGTTTTTTGTTATCAGCAGGTGCACCAACTTAAACACAAGTTACTGTATAATAATCACAGTATTTTCGATAAATTACCCCTTCTTCAAATTTGAAGAAGGGGTTATTATTTTAAACGTAGTGGATATTTGTACGGTCTGCGCAGTGACAGGTCTACCAACGTCGAGTAGGTTAGGGGAGGGGTTTAACGGCACTGACTATAGGACCTTATGCATTATATACGTTATTAGGTTTAAATTCTTTTCAAGTAAGTTTCATTACAAGAAAGATTCAGATTCAGAATTCAGATTTCAGACAATTTTATTCTCAAACAGAATACATACATGTTACTAAAAAGTGGCTATTTATACAAAGTTGGAGAAGCCTGCAAAGTCATGAAGACTTGAGTTCAGGCCATTTACAAAATAGGCCTAGTGTACAATATTAATTTTGTCAGATGGCAACAATAGGCATACTTGAAAGGAAAAAGGATTCACATTTAGATGTAGGCAGCGTTCAACCACAATATAAGGAATGTATATCCAGAAGCGAAACTCAAACCCGACCAATTTTCTTGCTGTAAACACATATGCGCGCATTGTCTACGTGACGAGTCGATAAAGTAGTATACTACTGAAGTTGGGATAGTTATGTTTACATGGCGGACCGTACGTACCAGACTGAGAACTGTCATGGCCGCTTGCGTTTATATGAAGGTGTACCCAAACTTGATTTCGGTTTCGCGCCACACTTGTTCGTTTTGTTCGTACATAACCCTACTTTTTTCTTCTGCCATATAAAACTAATTTAAAGATGCATCCCGGCGAACAAAAGGTTACAAGCTGTTGCAAATATTTCACTTGATTTTTGTTGATGGCAACTACAATCATTTTTCAATCTTATTCACCTACAAACAGCGTTTGTTCAAAGTTCCAGTTCTTCAGTCAGTACGTTCTACCCGTTAACATGATAGGACTGAGTCGGTCTTTCGGTACGGTCTAGCTTTTTTGGCGGACCGGACCCAGTCGGTTCGGTCCCATTTTCTAGGTGTTTACATGGCCCTGGACCATACTCAGTACCGGACTCAGTCCGCCATTTAAGGGTACTCTATACTAAAATAGAACTGAGTGTAGAAGGGGTATAGGCTCTATAGCCAAATTCAACATAATTAAATTGATTTAAAACAAAAATATGTACTATTTTACGCATGCGCCTTACATAATTGGAAATATACAATAACAGGTAACATAAAAAAGTGATTTTTGTTAAATTTCGTTGAAAAAAAATATTTTACGTGTAGCCTAATACGTGAATACCAAGTGTAGGCCTAGGTCTAACATGTACGGTATTGTTTTCAGGGAGCCATTCAAGATGTGAGATTGGTGACGGGACCTCACGGCTACCTGACCCAGTGTCCACACCTAAACTCGAGTTGCCCAACGTGCGGCCAATTCTCGTTACTCCAAAACACTGTTGAAACACTTACAAGACACCTGCAAGAGCTATCACAAAAGGTAGGTACAGGCTGAGGTTGAGAGGGACATGAAGTGTTTGTCCGGTAACAGCTTTGTGGGTGCTTTTTTTTTTTTATTTTTTTTTATAAAAATCATGGTTTTTTATCTTTTAGGGTGCGTTCCGTAACTTGTTGAAAATGCTTTGCCGCTGGCATTCTCCAGCACGTTAAAGCATCTATAGGCCTAAGCACGATATATTTACCTTACCGAACACCTAAAGCATTGGCATGGCTGTTTAGGCGCAAGGGCTTTTTGCCACGCCCACTACATTAGTTGTCAAACAGTGTAGTAAAATGGAAAAGGTTGATAGTGGGCAGTGGCATAAGTCAAATCAATTAAATACACTTGACTAGGCTCATGTGCAACTATATGATTTTGGCTCAATTTTACACTTAGATAAGGCCCAAGGTTAGGTCCGCATATAGAGCGTTTTTAAAATGCCGCCAAAAACAATCTCTTGTTGGAGATGCTCAACTGAAAACCTCGGGCATATTCAACGTGTTGAATAATGCTCAGGAATCACTTTACGGAACGCTGGGTAAAGCACATTGAATAGGTTTCGGTATGGGCCAAGCATGCTTTTAGCAGTAGAATAGAATAGAATAGAATATATCTTTATTTTCTCCTTATTATACAATTATACAGTATAAAATTGCATTTTCAACAGTTTTCGGAATGTACCCTTAGTTAACTTTTTTATTTAAATCTGATCTTTTTATAAAAATCCAAGTCAAATTTTAATTGATAGGTAAATCAACAATAAAAAGTGTTTCACAAAAAAGGGATCTTCCTCTTAAGTAATCAAGACCTCGTGTCAAAAAGCATAATTATTTTCCTTACATTGAAGATAAGCTGAACTGTATCGTATCCCTTCATTATGTACTATTTCGGCCAATTGGCAGCTATCGACATAACTAAAAGGCAAAACCAACTGAAAAATTGCAATTGCCAACAAAAAAAAAAGCTCCAATACCACAATTCACAATAACGGGAATGAATGAGCAATAAATAGATCAGTACCGGTATGTATTAATTTAATAATTTAATATGGGACCAAAAATATTTTTAAAAATATGAGACCCGGTTGGTAAAATAGTGATTACTGTACCTCCAAATGACATATCAGTACAATGCATTTTAAACACAACTGGAAAGATAGGTCTGCGCTTGTAAGTTTTGTTGTTGATTTAAATCATTGATTTTTATTAAAACAATTGTTTGATTTATTTCTGATTTAATTTAATTCCACTCTGATTGCAAACAATACACTTGTGATCACAGCTAGAGAGAAGACAGCGCTAAAGAATAAGTCTAGCTACACTATTCAATTTCAACTTTTAATTCAATTCAATTCAATTCAAGCTCTTTTTATCTTCATAAAGTACAGTAAATACAGTACTGCTAGCAGCTTGCGATAGCACCTTAGATGAGAAGCTCAACTAAGCTTAGACTTGAGTGTGAGCAGGTACATTTACATTTGGCCTAGCTAAAACAGATGTAGGACATGCAGTTATTTCATTATCATCTAGTAGGGCTATGTATATATAATATTTCTGCTAGCAACAATGTTATAACAGTAATAATGTGATTGTATATGAAACACATAAATTAGAAAACAGAATGAGTGAGTGTATGGCTAATGTGTGTAGCTCGTGGAAGCCGAGGGTCGGATCAGTCGAGTCGAGGAATGCGACTGCCAGAAGTCTTGCCGCGTGAACGGCACAGTTCATCCTGACGGCACTAGATGGCAGAAGGAGTGCGACATCTGTGCTTGTGTACACGGAGAGATTCAATGCCATCCTGTGCAGTGTACAAACATTAACTGCAAGAATCCGGTCGTAAATCCAGGAGAGTGCTGTCCAAGTTGTCTTAGTAAGTATCGTTATGTCGTAGGATTTAAAACAACTATTGGGTTAAGAAGTTATGGATGTTTTTGATGAAAATTTCCTTTAAATTTGCATTTGAAACGTGAAAAATAAGTGGAAAATTAGAGGGGAAAAGACGCACATCTCGTCAGAGATTTAGACTTTGTATTACCATGTATGTATGTCTTGAAGAATAAATATCTTTATCTTTATCTTTAAGTGAAATGTTATGTTTTTTTATTTCATAATTTTGTAAATGACTGTTGGGGCAATATTTAGGAAAGATTATATAACAGCTGACATGAAGTAAGGTCATACTCATCTCTAATAAACTGTAAGAATCTACCACTTACTCAAGTTAGTTAATTCAATATACCTAATTAAAGTTCATTTAGAAAACATGAGAAAAATATACATTTTTATGGTAATTTATGTTTTTAAAATTTGTCAATGTTAATGTTCAAAATTAAACTGTCAATTATCATTGGGAAAAAACAGACTTTGTCAAACATAGTGATCACAAATTTAATTTAATTTATATTGGGTAATATAATTCACCATTTACCATAGCCTAATTTAAAAGATTTGCATATTTTCTACTTTCTGTTGGGATGAAAAACGCAAAAGACATCACCAGTACGCCTATAAGAATCTATACAATACAGTACTGAAACTCAAGCTATTTTTTTGCTGCAAACACATGCATGCACAGGTCCTGTACCTATGGGCTGTGGCCCATGGGTGCAGAAGGAAAGCCGATTAAGTAGTACTACTACAACTTGAGCTAGATATTATAATGGAAAAGAATGTTTGCCAACCCAATCATAGCTACGCTGCACTAGTGTGGCCGTGCGCAAGTTGTTCAATGTACATATTCTCATACCGTGACACCACTGTGTATACATAATACAGGATTACCTAATTTAATAAATAATGTGTTCTGTGTTGCAAACCTGAATAAATGCCATGTTCTATTGTGTAGAACAGTGCTACCTGCATGGAGTGATGTACGATCACGGTGAATCAATGAACCTACGTCAGTGTGTTGAGTGCGAGTGTCGGGATGGCTCGATGAAGTGCAATCGGATCGACCCGGAAACAATGTGCCCCGTACTTACGTGCCCGACACATGTACAGTTTAGCGTACCAGGAGAGTGCTGCAAATTCTGCCCAGGTAAATATGAGAGCCTGTACGTAGATATACATATTGCTATGTGTCATGCTCACGTAAAATTACAATATATAATATCGTTCTATCATTGGATCGGTTGAAAAAAGAATCAATTTCCCATCATATTGAAGTGCCTGGATTGCTCACCCATGATGCAATATATTCCTATGTAGTATTCTAATATGTCTGCATCTATTTATTTCGTGACAAATCTTATGAATAAGAGTCCAAATAATTTGAATATTTTGTTATATGGATTTAAATCTCATGTAGAAATGAAAAGTCATTAGTTTGTGTAAATGTGTTACTGCTGAAAGTATGCCAAACAAAAAATAAGTGGATCAGATAAGTGTTGGTATATGTAAATATTTATTTGTTTGCTTTTGTTTTATTTAAACAAGAATTTATCCAGCTTTCAATGAGCTTAGATGCTGGATGAAGTTTCAAGTGTGGCTTTGCTTTCTGTGTACCTCCTGCAACACTAAGTCCTTAATCCTTATTAACTGTTAACAGTTCTCTAATCACTGCTTCCATGTCTGCTGTTGCTACTAACTTGTACTAACTACATGTCTGTGTGAATGCCAGGTGTTGACTACTGTACAAAGGGACATATGTGTCATGCAAACGCGTCTTGTCTCAACTTACAAACAACGTATGCGTGCCAATGTTCTGTGGGCTTCTTTGGTGATGGCCATGTATGTCACGGTATGTATTTCACCTGTCTAACACATTATGCTGTAATACAGTTTTGTGAGTTATTTTTATTAAAACAAAATACTGAACCAAAACATGACCAGATTTAAGTTCCACTATTAATTATTTCGTTAGTTCAATACTATTTGAGCTGGATCTGAAAATGATTAATTTCTGCCTACTTATCCCCAATAAAATCCATGATTGAACAAAAACTCACAAAATGATCAAGACTATAACCTTAATGTTTATAATTTTTTGTATAAAACAAAACGCTAAGTGCTCTACAATATCGATAAAAATAAATATATGTTATTCATTGGAATTGTACTCCATGTAATAAATAAATAAAATTTGAATTGTTATGAAAAAATTCTTCAATGAGGCATTAAACAGCCATAAGCCCATGTTATGTAGTACATAATACCTGTTCTCAATGTTTAGATGTGGATAAGTGCAAGGAAGAGGGAAAGCCCATGTTATGCAGTACAATACCTGTTCTCATTGTTTAGATGTGGATGAGTGCAAGGAAGAGGGCGGTCTGGAGGGTCATCACTGCCACAGCAACACGCAATGTGTGAACACTGTCGGATCGTATGTGTGTGAGTGTCTGGCCGGCTACCGGCGCATCGACAAGTTTAACTGCATCGAATTAGACGAATGTTCGACCGGTGAACACGATTGTCACCGACACGCCAACTGTATCAACACACAAGGCTCGTACCACTGCCAGTGTCATCACGGATATACGGGAGATGGCTACGAATGCCACCGTAAGTGATTGGTATTTAGTTGATCTGTAGCATTAACGTTCACGTCGGTTCATAGTAGGATTTCTATCTTATTGGTTTATGGGGACCTAACTCACTTTGATGTCTTGAGAACGCTTCAAGATATTGAAAAAGTGATTTCAGGCAGAATTTCGTTTTGTATTGGTTTATTTTTTAATTTAAATACTTTAAAATATTGTATCCTATTTGTGACAATTTTCATTTCTGTTATTAATTCAATAATTTATAGTGAAATTGTTATTATAAGTAGGCAGTAACTGTATTTATATTAGTTTTTAATTTAAAGGCATATTGTCATCTAGCGTTGTAGTTAAACTATGTCAGACCTTGAATTATTTAAAGAATTTAGGAACAAAAGTGAAAGAAATCGGTCAGTATTTAAACAAGTTATGAGCAATTTTAATCAAGAATGTTCATTGGGTGACGTCACACGCGTGACGTAGTTGGATGCGAGCTGTGCCGCGCTCACTCATCTTCGCTACTGGCCATCCGTGGCGCGCCCCACCGCCCCCGACCTCTATCGGACAGTTGAAGGGTGTATGTTCGAGATGCCGAATGTTTGGCTTGGAGGAACTTGTATTGTCATCGTATTGAATTGATTGTCATCGGTGTGATCACTCTCACTATCATTGACAGATTCATATTCGTCAAAATCTTCTGTTTCAAACGATTCGTCGTGCTCGTTTATTTCATCGGTTTCACTTTCCGAACTTGCACAAAACGTCATCCCCTCCGCAAACTGGTTGGCTCTTATTAGTGTTTCAATATCAAGCTCAAACTTTATTTCTATGTCTTTAGGTTTATTCTGAAATGTTTCGTGATTTAGTGAGTCGTCATTACATAAACATTAATCGTAGCGTAGTACAGCGTGATGTGGAGATGTACTTTGGGCACTTTGGGTTTGAATGTTTTCAATAAGACGATGCTTGTTTCGAGCGGCAAGGTAACATGAACTTCGCTCTGTTTTTAAAGGGGTATCAATGCTGCCTCTCAATTTGACAGACGGAACTGCTCATTTTTTTAACACACGTTTCGATTTTTTTTCATTAGATTCATTTTCCATTTTCAAACTGTTGGTAATTTCATAGTCGTCTTTAATGAAATGTTTGGAACATACACGAGTGTATTTGCTTGGTAGGCCTACAGAGTTCTTACTATTAATTTTGAGAGTTCTTAGTTCTTCAGAGTTCTTACTATTAATTAACATGTCGATCGGGCTTACAAGACTGTTATTGCATCCGTACGCACAACAATTGAATACCATGATTACTGATTAATATAGCTGGTGCGATACGTACACTATAGTATGGCCATTTACAATAATAACATAAAAGCTTTGACACTTATAATGTCCGTTATGCTTAATGCCTCCACGACAAGCATAATGAAACTACAACTACAAATAAATCAACTAGAACCTTAAGACGTACTCTACACAATCCACTTGTCCGTGCACTCTCTTAATAAACTGCTGGATATTAGCACTCACATTAGTTATTAATAAAACTATTCTTTGTACATCTCTTGAAGCAAATCTGAGAAACAACCATCCATACAGACTGTCAAGTGTCAACCCCTTACTGCACCACGCAACGGGTGTTCCTACCCGAGTCGCGCCTCGCCCAGCCGCTCGGTCCGCATCCAACAACGTCACATGCCCCGAGGCGCGCGTCAAAACAAATCATTGTAGGGGGAGTAGGCTTCGTCCAAAGTTGCCATAAACTGCGATTTTCTTATTTTTTTAATGTCTTTTTGAAAACAAAAAATACTTACTTGTATGTGAAAATAGGCCTTTAAACACTGATCCAAACCAAAGTCCGCATAGGAATCACATGAAATTTCTTAAAGCCTTCACAAGATACCAATAAAAAACTGCTATCCAAGGGAGTTACGTCCCCCTTACCTTTAATTCCTACCTGCTATGTGTAGTTTTATCCCTGTTAAGGATATTGGTCATCACTAAGTGTTATCTTCAATTTAACTAAATCTGTCACCAACATCTAACACATTGTTATTGTCACTTCTTTCCGAGTCGCTATTATGTTATAATTTCGTGTATTTCTATTTCAGCACAAGTATGGGATCATTAAAATGACTGTCTATGTTCTATGTTGGCAGCTGTGTGTAACCAGACCTGCCTAAACGGTGGCGAATGTCTGACCCCGGGACATTGCACATGTCGCAAGGGTTACGTTGGTCCCAGCTGCGAGCTAGATCTAGACGAGTGTTCTGCCGAGTTACACCGCTGCCACCAAACTGCCGAGTGTGTCAACATGCCCGGCTGGTCGTATTGTCGTTGCAAGCCGGGTTATCGTAGTATCCTGCACGGGACAACGCTTGGGACCCTTTGTCAAGGTATGAGCTAACTCAATTTCAATTCAATTCAATTCAATTCAATTTTATTCAATTACCACATTATTACAGTCAATATGAATTACAATACATTTGTTTTTTCGTTGATCAATACCTACTGACAGAAGTTAGTCTTGTGAGTCAGTAGGTATTCTATCAGGTGTGTGGAGGACTGAATAAAATAATATATTTAACTAAGTATAAACTTAAAAACTAGACTATAACTATGCATTTAATTTAAATTTATAAATAACTAGTAAGATTTTGTGGGTTGACGAGACGATATTGAGGACTATGATTAATTCCTTAATATTTTAATTGATAGATTATTTAATTATTATTTAATTATTATTATTATTATTATTATATTTATTATATATATTATATATATTATATTATTATTATTTAATTGATAGATATTTTAATTAATAGAAATTTATATGTAGGGTATGTGTAAGCTGTTTAAATGTCGTCATGTATGTTTGTGTCTATTAGGTTGTAATTTAATTATGTCTTCAACTTCTTGTTCTGATTTGTCGGTCAACCAGTGAGTCACCATTTTTGTAAAAGTTGTCTTAGATCTTTTTTCTGTAATTGTCAAGGGGAGCAGATTAAACATTTTAGGTCCTAGATAGAGAAAGTGTTTTTGTGCAATTCCTTTTGTAACCCGTGGTATAAGTAGCTGGTTTCTTGATCTGTTGCGCGTTAATTTTGTGTGAGGGATTGTTGGATACATCAGGTTATTCTTATAAATGTTAGTGAGAGTAATTTTAATATATAATTTCCTAATTGAAAGTAGCTTTGATTCGATGAATACCTGTTCTGATGGATATAAAAAATGCTTGCGGAGTAAGATTTTTAATATGTGTTTTTGAGTAGTGTTAAGTAGAGTTAGGTGTGTGAGACTAAACAGAATGTTATAAGAATTATAATTTTGTAGCCTCTCTTCATTATTCCTGATTCCAGAACAGTTTAAGGTTGGGCTGGGCAAGGAAATCGATATTTCGATACGATATTGATATGAGGGGATTTTTTCGATATCGAGATTTGATTGAATATTGAAGTATCGAAACAAAATATATAAGTACCAAAGCAATAAAATCTATAAAAAAATGTAAATTAAAAATTTAAAATGTCCAAAATCAAATTTTGATTTGTAATGTTTCACGTTTCCACGAAGACAAGACGCAGAAGGAAGGATGACTTTATACAAAGTACAAAGGGCACCGCAATATTAATAATAATTAATACAAATTACCCCTTCATTTAAAGTTTTATGAGCAGATCAGTGTATTCATCAATAAAAACACAATGGTTTAGAAAATACTTTGTTTTTCAGTTCACTGCAACCTGCTAAGTGTGAGGGGATATTCAAAATACGTGTATTGCTTTCGATATATCGATATCGATATCGAAATTTTTCCGTATTATCGATATGTGGACTTTATGTCATAGCCCAGCCCTAGTTTTAGGCGGTTGTAATGTTGCGCCTCCTATTCTGCTACTTAATTACGGTAATGATTAACTAGCTTTTGTGGTTTTTGGAGTATTTGTAAAGGAATGTGGCCAGGCTGTTTGTATGACTCAATCAAAGCTGGTGTAAGAGTTTCATCTAGCGCTGTACCGATTCCGATACCGAGTCTTGAGAACCGGCGATTCTTCGTGGTATCGGTAGAATCGGCCGATTCCGATTCTTGACCCATTATTACCGACACCGCTTCTTTTAAATGAAGCGCCCGAAAAGTTTCCCTTTCCGTTCAAATATATCGATTATCAAGAGTTGAAGTCACTATGCGTGTGCACCAATCATGAAGCGACTTGCCAAAGTCGAGTCTGTAGGTATTTACTTTGGTTTCAGCCGGTAGTAACAGCTTTGCAAACTTTGTTTTCACATTGTTTTCACAATAATCGGTATTGTTGAGAATCTGTACGACTGGTCCAAGTTAGACTCTCCTTGCGGGTAGGATGTAAAGCCAATGGTCCTGTAGTATACCGATTACACATGTAGTAAAGGAATTACGTAGTACGGCGATAAAGCTAATGGATTATTATAGACTCACGATTTCTAGATCTTCATAGAACAAACCATGGCATAAGTACACTCATGTGACGTATAGATAATTAGACGCATTTTTAGAATCATTAACCCTTGCTTGGAACAGCCAGCCCATTGTCTGATTATATGGAAAGTGAAAGAAAAATTCATAGAAGTCCCTGGAAAGTGAAAGGAAAATTCATAGAAGTCCCTGGAAAGTAAAAGGAAAGTTCATAGAAGTCCCCGCCCAGCGTACCAAGGCTAACTCAATGCGGACAAATGAGAACTAAAAACCTAAACTTCAAATTTAGAAGTCAATAGCCATTGCTTAAATCCATAACTTCATAAGATTAAACCAATTAAAAACATTTAAATTCATAATGTAAACAATAAACATCAAAACAATTTCAGTTCTAAGAAAGTTATAAGATGTAAACTAATTAAAAACATTTAAATTCTTAATGTAAACATCAAAACAAATTCAGTTCTAAGAAAGTTATTTGACAGTTTCACTTCTAAGTAACTACTTCATGGTCAAATTCGACTATAAAACACAGAAGTTTCCAACCCAACGGGAATAGGAGAGGAGAAGAGGAGATTTGCACTAGTGGGGTCTCAGTCCTGTTGCAAATCTTGAATTGTTTTCTGTTTCAGATATTGACGAGTGTTCGGAAGGCACTCACAGCTGCCACTCGTCGGCACGTTGCGTCAACAACGAGGGAGGGTTCCAGTGCACCTGTCCCCAACATCAAGCTCTTGACTGCAAGCTCAGTATGTTATTATATTATGCTATAGTAATAGTAAATTACTTTATTTTACTTATTGTTACTTATATATTGCAATGGTTAAAAATTGTGTTTTGTAGGTTTTAATTTGTGTATAGATACGTCAGTGGTGTAGTGCCAGATTTACCAGTACGTATATGCTTTAGTGGGAAGCTAAAGGAACACATCTTTCCAGACGAAAAAAGCATGGGGGGTTTGGGGGGAAAAGCCCCCCCCCCCCAACAACGGCGCCGCAGACGATTAAAAAAGATCAGGCTTTTAGAGTGTCTTTTGAGCGTTTTAGAAACCAATACCGGACTCAATGCAATACCAAAATACTGCAGCTTTGTAGTGCAAAACCAGAAAACCGCCAACAATAATTGGAACAACGAGAATTGTTTAGTAATAAGTTTTGGGGCTTGGGAAGTGGTTTGGCGACACACACGCAGCCCGTGGCCCGCATAGGTATAGCTGTTGATACTTGGCAGTTGATAATTATACAATGCAATATTTTTTACCACGCGGGACAATTGTATTCCACTTGGTGTGTTGACGGGACGCGGGACTTACAATGTAATATCGGGACTGTCACGCCAAAAGCGAGAGATAATATGGCAACCCTATCCCAGACCCACGGCTGGTCTAATAGGATTTGAGACCTTGTGTCAATGTGTCAATGCCAGTGACAGAGTGCACAATTTTACCAACGGAAAAAAGCTGACAATTGCGAATAATGTGTCCGTCATTCGTGGCATCATTGCGTATCACTCGTATCATAACCAAAACCAGTGTGTATACGAATGTTTTTTAGCCGGAGCAGTGTGTATACTGCGTATACGCCCGTATACGCACCGCTACACCACTGAGATACGTATAATGTATTTACATGTTATAAACAAATATTCTTGAAATAAAAAATAAATGCACATTTAACTTGCTGGAATCATAATTAGCAAGAATTCATTTTCACTGATTTTTGCTCTATAGATATACAAGTTTGTATTAAATACAAATAATTGGCAATTGATTACAAATACAAAATTGAGTATTTCATTTCATTTCTTTTCATTTATTGATCTTCCCTTTGATAAGTATACATAGGCCTATATGGGTAGCGTCATAGACTTAAACATTAAAGCGGCACAGGCCTTGAACTAAATTAAGCTTAGAAGCTTAGATAGCCTATAGATATTAAAGTTAAATTAAAATACATAGGTAGCATATGATTAATTATACAATATACAAAATACATAGGTTATATATGATTAATTATACAATACAGGTAGAAAACAGTCATTTACAATTATTTGCGGGCAGTCCGGCCTAAAGACTGCACTTACACAGTAAATTAAATAGCTAAAATCTGACTACCTTCACTGACTCTCGGCTATTTGGAAGGATTATTTGGGTTGTGGGTGGTAAAGTGAAAGAAGTCTTTAACAGAATAGAATGCATTTTTAATTAGGTATAATTTTAGTTTGTGTTTGAATAATGTTCCACATTCGGTGTTCTTTATGTCTAATGGTATGGAGTTGAAGATTTTGCTACATAGGTATGTTGGACTGTGTTTGAAGAATGAATGTGTAAAAGATGGGATGTATGTATGTAATATGTACTACAATATTATTAAGTATCGTGCTGTGTTGTGAATTAGGGCATATTTATTTCTACATAGTAGGCTATACGAGACTCGCTGAGCCAATGAGACAATGTACTGACGGTGTGTATTGCAGGTTGCATGTTCGAGGGGTCCGAGGTTCTCAACGGAGTGACAATAAGCCCGAGCGGCCAGCCGTGCAAGCGATGTACGTGCAAAGAGGGCGTCATGTCGTGCAAGGATCCAAAGTGCGATTGCTCTGCGCGAGGCAGTAGGCTATACGAGACTCGCTGAGACAATGAGACAATGTACTGACGGTGTGTATTGCAGGTTGCATGTTCGAGGGGTCCGAGGTTCTCAACGGAGTGACAATAAGCCCGAGCGGCCAGCCGTGCAAGCGATGTACGTGCAAAGAGGGCGTCATGTCGTGCAAGGATCCAAAGTGCGATTGCTCTGCGCGAGGCAGCTCGTCAGACAAATGCTGCCCCCAGTGTGACCCGGAAGCGATGTGTCGTCACCAAGAGCTCAAACACGTTGTCTTCAGGAGCGGAGAGAAGTGGATCTATCAGTGTCTCACGTGTGAATGTTTGGTAAGTAGTACATACGTGGTTGTACATTGGGACCTGTTTGTCTAGTGCGTGTATTCCTGCTCCCAATGCGGAAGGTCCAGAGTTCCATTCCTGGTTCGGGCTGGGGTTAGATTTAACTTTGGAACCTGACTTCAATCTATCTATATGATACAGTCCACATGTAAACGGTGAGGTCAAGTTCACAAACTTCAAATATAATAATACGAAATAATAATTACTATGAGTGTCTACATCGAAGCTTACTAGGATCTTGTGCAGTACTCTTTTTTCCTAACGGTAACTTTTGATTAATTGTTTATTACACGTTGACGTATCTAGTACAAACATAACCTTCATTAAAAAATAATTGGGGATGAAAAGAATGGGTTGAGTTTAAACCTTCTTTCATGGAAACTGTTTGTTGGAGCCTACATTTATTTTTTGGCTCCATTGAATAAATATACAATAACAATGTATCGGAAGATACTATACGGGAAGTAGTAATTAATACCAAGTCAATATTGTCGCTATTGGAACTACTTTACATATTGTATTATTAAATTGGTCGTACGAATTATGCCTTCTCAATCTCATAAATAAATTCCAAACATTAAATTCTTGGAACAAACTACACTCGTACATCGGTGTATCCTTCGAATTAAATAAATCGGGATAATGATTTAATAACCACTCATCATTTGTTATATTATGTTATTCAGTTATTGTATATGTATATTTTCCGTTCTTAGTACAAAAACTATGTATCAGTAAAAACTAAAAGTTTACGATATTTTGAAAGCGGATACCAAATCAGAAAGTGGATTTCGAATGAAGGAACAAGCCAACTCTCGGTGCGAAGTGCAATCGGCCGCCTGCAGAATTTTGTAGCTAATCTGACAACAACGCTTTACCCCTCAGTTGCTATTTTTTGTAGTAGATGTTGTGAAGGTGGTGGGGATGGACACACTTCGTGCAGACTCGTCAGTAGTCCGACCTTGCCCGAAGTAAATTTCAAAATTTGTAGAAGAGAGCTATCTTGCGGTGAGAGTTCGTACAAGAGAACAAGTACTCTCAAAACGCGCAGACGTACTCCCATAAGGATGAACCATCTTCCCTAGTTTGTAATCTTTGCTAATACATACTATATTGTACTTGCCGCAGTATGGATAAAAAGAAAAATATGAGCCTAGCATCCATACGGCTTTTGTTCTTTGGAAATAACACCGATTTTGTGATTTCAATCGGAGCTTTGAAGTACCCACGTACGTATTGTGAGTCGTGTTGTGTATTAATGTTGCCAGTATGGTGAGGTGGACTGCTGGCCAATGGAGTGCCCCCCCGTATCGTGCAGTGACCCCGTTCTATCTCCCGGGGACTGTTGCCCCCGCTGTGAAGACGACCCGTGTGCGCTAGACTCGGCTGCCAACTCCACCGCCATCCGAGCTGGGCAGCCTTGCACCTACGCGGGGAGACTGTACGATTCCGGAACGGAGTGGCACGACTCCCACGATAAGTGCACCGCTTGCAACTGCAAGGTAAACCGACAAGTCTATCTGTTGACTAGCGCACGCCCAGGTATCAGTCGAGTGACTTCCACATTACTGTCACTCTTTTCCCATTTAGGATTCAAATTCTTTAATTTATTTTTTAATCACAACAAATTTGTCAATTTTGCTGTATAATCATGTAAATTTTTGTATATTTTATATTCATATTTATGTATAACAAATTTGAATTCCATTTTAAAGATAAGATTTTTTTTAGGTACACTTCTCAGTTTTGAATTGTCAATAAAAACCATATTGTAGAATGTAGGCCTACGTGTAATTTGAATAGGTTTTGTTTGTTTCCAACAAAATATTTTTTGTTGTTGTTATTTAAACTTTCATTGTAGCCTAACTCTTTCTTCATATTTTTATCTCACTTAAAGGCTCAGCTTAGCTCGTGGTTGTGCCTTAATGAGTTAATTGGACTAATTATTAGAGAAAAACTATCTTGGATATTTGAGTGAAAACTAGAAATTCAAAAATCAAACCCTGATTATAAACTGAATTTAGGCTATTTTGAGCCACATGGTTTTCACTAAAATATACGGTACTATTGAATCATACCCAAACATTGTAATGAAGGCATTGCAACAGCCCAGGAAGAGAAATACTTAATTTGCAACTGTATAATTTTCATCACTTTATAGTTCATACAACTTTTCTTTAAACATTGGACATCTACCGAAGGATTGTGTTTAAACGTCTTGTTGCCCATCGTTAGCTTGGATCAAGTAGGAGTACAGTAGTGTTAGCAATCATGCCTATATTAAGTGTGTCTCATATAGGTGTACCTCAATGGATTGTGGTAGATTTAAGGCTGTATCTCATTATAGCACTGACTCCTCAGGAGGTTTCTTTCATACCGGTACACTAAAACTACATCTATCTTTCTTTATACATATACTGAAGCAGAAAAACTGGTTGAAAATTTTTCTTCAGACATAAATTAATGAGCTGTAGTTCAGAAACCTTAGTTGTTCTCATTCTCACTACTTTTTATACTTCTGTCTATATTGTTTCTGTTGTTGCCGTGCGGCTATGCTTTTGATGGAACCCGACCTCGGGGATTTGAATTACAGCTCTTTGTTATCATTTTCATAATTGCTCGCTGTAGGACTTACAACTTTAACTCCTAAACATTCTACATTTCCGTTATTGTTAACGCAGTGAACTATTAAATTGCTGATACATCTCTTATCAGCTCATTTGCTTTGCTCCATGATTGCTAAAGATAACTAATTTCTGCCATGTTGCATCAATTAGAATTAATTATCTACGCTTGTGCGTGTAGAATTGTTAATTAACTACTGGTAGTTGCTAGTTATATTTGTTTTGAATTTTTACTAATCAATAACTACTAATATGCTACGCTTAAAGCGCATAGAATACTTACGACTTCTAAAGTGTAGGATGGAAAGTGTCTTGTTCTTGTGCGTTGGTTTAAAATTCAGTGTATATTCCACAGCCTTTTTCAGTGTGTGATGCTGCGTTACACTGAATACATTTGATCTGTCCAGCCTGTTTAAGAGCAAACATTTATCTTCAAATAATCCCAGAAAATATCCATTTTATCCCACTCCCCCAATAATTCTTTGTTTTATTTATTTACTCTTTCTCTAAGACCCTCTAAAATAACTTGACATCCCCATCTTGGATTGAGACCAACTCATGAGCCATTAAAGATATTCCATTCTACTCATTTGGAGTGGTTGATGTTGTGTTTGTTTGTGTTGACTAACAATGTGGTAACAATGGGTTCCCTTGCAGGTGCCGTACTGCGCCCAATTGGTGAGCAATCAAGCGTGTTGTGTGCATCGGTAATTCACGTGAATCCTACACTTTATCTTTTACTTTCTAGAATCGATTAGGTTTTAACAACACTACTCGTGTTATGTTCAGTGGTTTTGTGCTTAACGTGGTAAACGAAACTAGAATCGCACCTTTGAACACCAGTAGATGAGGTAGTTTGTGCATAAAGCCACTCACGTTTGGTAATTTGGCTTTTGATATAATGGGTGATAAGGGATTTGTCATATACTGTAATGTTGTAGTAATAAAGCCTACAAGAATACTTTGGTATTATTATTTATTTGTATACTTAAACCACAGCTTAAACTAGTGATGACATTGGGTACCCGGAAACCGGTTCCGACTTTTCACACCGTTTTTTTTTTTTTTTTTCGAAATATGCGAACTACTTTTGAGAAAGGGATGGTGTAGCGGCGAATCTGCGCGCGCTCTGCTGTCACGTGATACGCACAGGCACTAGCAGGTCGGCAGCCGACACGCGACATTCAAGTGGTGTTGATTTCATTTGGATTTATTTTGAGTTTAGACCGACAACATGAGTGCATCGAGTGCTGAAAGGGCTAATTCATCCTATGTTAATGCTACAATAATGCTACTTTTGTTTCAACATAATGTTATTTAAAATTTGTAATATATATATAAATAATTGATTTATTTGATTTGATAATTATAATTGCATTTCTTTTTGGTGTAACTACGTATCAGCACCTTCTTCTTTTCTCACTCAGTCAGCTATACTAGGCCCATCCCATTAGCAGATCACACAATAGGCCACGCGTGTTCTAGGACGCGCGCATTGTTTGAACAAGGGAGAATTATATTAAAGGGCACTTTTGACCTGCTGATTGTAAATTGTAAATTTAAAAAAAAAAAAGGAAAAATTAAGATTACTAATACCAACTGTTTCCTGCTCCGGAACTGGTTCCGAACCGGTTCCGGAGCGGAGGAACCGGTACGAAATGTTTGGACTCGATGTCATCACTAGCTTAAACTATAGTAATGAGAGGAATCTGTAAAATTTTGTGCTGAATTTGTTTAGTAGGTACTGTGCTGAAACTAAAAGTCAAGATTTTGTATGGGAACACTTTAAACATTGCATTTGTCTTTTCAGAAATGGATTTTGTATTTTTGATTGTCTGAAAAAATCCCCTTTGGGTCATAGAGTTTACTGACTTGTAAACTTCTTGGCGTTTGGAAATTCTTTGAAGAAGCTGCATTTATGTACATTAACGGCTACGCAAGAAATGTGTTTTCAATATCATTCACCATTCAACTATTTTTAGTCACTAAAAAGCTTTTAAATTTCACTAAACATACATCAGATATAATAAATTAATGTATAGCAAAGATAAATTTTCATGTACTAGAATCAAGAAGTGATATTACAATTTTTATACTGGTGGCAATATGTATCCAACAAAATCGTAATGGAAACATCAATAAGCACAAAACCAATAACAGCATGAGGCCATCTCGTACCCTGATGAACTGACTGCTGGTGTAGTATACACATACAGCACTTGCAAGGGTTTTGCTGCATGCCATTTGCCTTAGCATTAATCACGAGCAAATGTCACTTTCATATGTATTAGTTTGCTGTTCGTATTTGCACATATTTTTTAGTTAGCCTATTTAGCTCAAAGCACAGGTTTTTCTGCATTTTTTGTTCTACAACTTCTGCACTTTAAATTGTACACCTTCTAAATTTGCAAAATTAATTCTCTAGCCTTTAGTCTGAATTAATCACTAATTCAGGATATTAATGTCTGTTATACAATGTTGGTAGACAGTAAGAGTGTGAAATCATTCTATAAAAGTGATTGAAACATGAATTATTGGGCCCAGTTATTCAATGTGTTCATTAATTTGCTTATTAATTATTATTAGATAAATTCAAAAATAAAATGTCTCATTTCAATTGTAATGATTATGCATTTGTTGTGAGTGAGGGCTAACTGGCTATGTTGTATATTCAGAGTAAGTTAAACATGCATTACCACCAGTTAATGTAGGTAGTGACAGTCTAAATCAGAACTCATAGTTGTGGACATCTTAATTGTTAATAGTCCCTACATACAAACAAAGACCCTCAATATTGCAAGTTTTTTGTGCCCAACATGAAGACAATATTGATTAATTCAACTGCCAATATGCCAACCATGTCAGTGAAGGCAAGTTGTAAACAAACTTTGTACATACATTGTTTGAGGTTTTTAATTACAATTAAGTAAGGAAAGATTTTAAATCCAGTAGACCAGTGACTGTTTTCTTCCTTTACCAATGGTATTAACTAAGGTTATCATTTCTCCAGGATGGACGTCTTTGCTGCACTTATGATGTCCGGTGTGCTGCTTCTGCTGACCAGTCCGGTCGACAGCTTGACCGGTCTTCTCAGCCTCGACACGCGTACGACCGCCGGTCATCGCAAGCACAAGTTCGGCCGGTTAATGCTTCGGCCCTTGCGGAGAGCGATCGAATCTCTCCTAGAAATAACAGTGAGACTATGGCATTGCTTAGTGCGACGGAGAATACTGGTTCTTTCGGGAACAATAGTGCGATCGTTTATGTTAGTGATAACAATGAGACTGAGGAGGGACACACTGGACACGAGAATAACTCGACATCTAACCGGGATAAGTCGAGAGTTAAACGAGAGGATCAAGTGATGGCAACGAGTGGGTCGGTGACACAAAATTCTATCGAAGACGGAATGAACGCGAAACGTAAACCTGCGGAATGATCGGATTATTGTAACTTGCGGGCATCGTGGACATATTTGAAAATGCCATATTCGTGAATCACTCCTAGTGTTGTTATGAAATATTGAGTGATGAAGGAAGTTTCAAAGTATATTTACTAAGAATTGTGTCACAAACAGGTTTCTTACAAATTTTGTGAATTTGAAACCGGTCAGATCATTTCAAAGTAAAGTGAAATTTTGCTGGATCAATAATAATGTTTGAACTGATAAATGTTTCATTATGTGATGGATGGATATGGAAGAAAACGATTGACAGAACTTTATACTGTATCTATTTATTAATTTTCAGTTACGCAGTTGCCAGGAAGGTCCAAACTTAATGGTAGCTTATTTGATAAGAACTTGCTTGACACCACAGCTTGCTTTTAAACAATTAATGGAAGACTGGTTGCTTTTAGACTTTCTGTTTAAAATTAAGATGCTTTTCAAGATTGAAGCTCTGTTTCTTTGTGAATGCAGGTGAATGTTGAAAAAGAATTGGTTGAGCATTCCATGGTTTTTGCTATAAAGCCTCGGAGATGATACGAGATTGGAACAGATCAGAAATTTATGATTTATAAAAGAATATATTTAGAGTTAAAGTGTTTCATAAAACATTCCTGAAATTCAATGGTAATTAGTTATCACATAATCAGCATGTGCAATAATTAAAAATAATAATATCAAAATAATAAAAGTAATGATAATAATTTAAAAATACAAAATGCAATCAACATCTGTAATCAAAAACCCGTGATAAAAGAGAATTCTGATTGAAGTAGATTCCCAACATCCATGCTCGTTTTTGTAAATTGTAATTTCTAACTGTTGACACTATCAAAACACTTCTGTCATGCTAGTTAAATTTAAAATGCTCATACTTTCGTTTTACTCTACAATGTTACAACACAAAAGAAAATGTACAATTCAGTTCAATTAAACAAGTGAATTGTATGGGTTTCACTTACAACTGATACAAAAACAGTGAATAAGAAATATAGGTGAAACAAAAAAAATATTATGTGGAATTGTTTGAGTGGGAAAATTGTACACTGTTAGTTGAAAACTGAGATTGGCTGACCTATTTAGTAGAACATATGTGTAGCACATAGCACAACTTGGGAGGCTTCCGTATACATCTGAGATCCAAAGTGTCTTCCTAAGATAATAAACAGAACTCAAGAAACATCCTCTCTTACTACAACTCTCACTTCCTATATCACAAAATTATATTTTTATTGAAACAATAAAATCCATAATGTAAAGTAGATGAAAGCAAACTTGGGGCTCTGATGGGGTCTGATGTTGACAGGCATGTAATGCTGCCTACAGCAGTGCATTTTGTTTGCTTTCTCAATGTAATGTAACTGATCCGTTATTTCAGATTGCTAAGCTGTAAAGCCTTAGTTTTCTTTTCGATTACCTAAAAATTACGTTTGCCCTTTTTGGATACATGTTAAATGTGGGAGTGTCTTCGTTGTATCCTCCTTAGGACGAGCCGTGCGATTTACCTTACTATTATGAGTTGTCCGGTTTCTTTACTCATGAACCAATGCAATGGTTTTCTTTATTATTGTATATTTGAAACAACTTGCAAGTCAGGGCAGTGCCATTTTTACCCTTTATTGATTTTATAGATATTTTGTAATACTTAGGCCTACAGAAGGCTTCAATTAAATGTGAATGGCTAAATGAATGGGATGAAATATTTTACTTTCTTTGAGAAAATGAGGTTGTTTATAATCGATCTTTCTAATTTAAATTACAGTATTCCCTATTTTTTTAACATAGCACAGATGGTTAAGCGAGATAGACAATATGAAAAACGACTGATAGTTCTTGATGTTTGGCAGTCAGATATGGCATGTACATTTTTATCACTGTTTTGTTAAGACACAATACCTAATGTGAGGCTGTGGTAAGTAAGTTATAGTACTGAAAAACTAACATCAAAAATAAAGTTTCATGTTTCAAACCATCTGCAAGTTACTGAAAATTGAAAAGAGTCTAACAAGAATTTGAACAATTTCTTTTGCAAAACTAATTTCTGGCTATAATTAGTAGCACATAATATTCAGTTGTGTAAATAGATATTGATTGGAAATTAAGCTGTCTTCAAAAAAAAGTTACTTTAAAAAATGTTTCAACATGTTATTCTAGTCAAAATAAACAACAATTTCAATTTAAAAATTAGATAATTTAATAAACCATTGTGGCCATAGTGTGTTTAATAGCAAGAAACCACTAGCATGAAGATGACATGGTACTGAATGTTTTCTACTAGTCAGCTGTTTGCAATTTGGTATTTTATTTTCTTAAAATCTATAAAAATTTCAGTGAAGAAGGAAGATAGATTTATTACAACAATAAATAAATCCATGATACAATATAATATTTAAGTAACAGAGAGTACCTATGTTTTATTTAATGTTTGTACAATTTGGCTGATGTTCGACGTATTTGAATTATTTTTTCTACTAGGGCCTGTAATCATTGTTTACTCCTGCAGATAGTATTCATGTTCATAACCTCCACTCACAAAACATATAATGCATACCTGTTTGCCTAGCCTCGTATCTGTGCATAAATGTGCCTCAAAGGCATTGCAAATTGTAAACGTTAGTTCCTGTTTTCAGTGACTATAAGCAAAATACCTTACAGATAAACTATAAATACTCTTGCTTTCATATAGAGAAACTACTTGAAGGGCTTTGCTCTATCCAGTTCCCTATTTGTCATGCAAAGAAAGCCTTCTCTGTTTCAATGTAAATAAATAACTTAAACATTAGCTGCGCTGTAACTGAAAGATCCTCACTAAACATTGTTCTTAGCACAAATCACATAATTTGCTATTACGTATTGCCTTCCGGTGGCACATCCAAGGATCGATGTTGCTGCTTTGGCTGTGTCACTGTTAAGTGTTAACCTATACTACAGTAACTAACTTAAGTATTATAATTGATACACTTATTCATTTATCTTATTGTATTATTTTTATATTATAATTTTTAATATAAAAATACATGGTTATTATTACCTTCCTACAAGAATTATTGTATATTTTTGCCAAGTTATAATGATAGTATGTACATTTTCAAGATTATTATTTAACTATTTTATAACAAAAATAATATATCAAAAATTGAAAATAATTATTGCTTCTAGACAAAAATATTGATAAATTATTGAAAATATATCTCGATGAGTTGTTATGGGGAAAATGTACTGTTATTTGTTTTCTATAGGTAGCAGAGTCTTAACTATGGAACTTTTTTATGGTAATTGCTGCACATACATTGATTGTTTGTATGTGCTTGCGTCATTCGAGTAAACCATTACTAATGAATTCTGTTGTATGTTATTAAACTTTTTTTTACTAAACAGCACTGATAATTGTAAATAGATTATATCTATGTATAATGTTATACAGAAATGAGGAAATGTTTTGTATTTTTAAGTTTCGAGTTATATTTTGTAATCTACAAGCAATCCTTAGCAGTATTTTAATTTCAACAGTCTTAGTATCAATTTCTAGTCATTAATGTACTACCAGAGTATGGCGCCAGCTACCTCAGCAAACACAATATCCCCCTCCCCCTCTTCCCTCACACAAAAGCACTATCAGCATGGTTTGTCTACATTAAAAAATAAATTTACTAGCTCTAAACAATTAATATAACTTATTTTTAATTGTTTTCAACTGTATGAACCATCAAAAGCTGGCAGCTTAACAACATTGTACATATATTTTTTGTGTTTCTTATGTTGTAAAAAGAATGTGTGCCAATTATTACAAATAAATAATAACTAGATTACACACTTATTGGCTCTTGTGGATCATAAAAATTGCAACAATCCCTTCTTAAGTACTGGTAGGTAAAATGTAGTATCTGTTTTGGCCTGCATTTAAGCTACCCTACTTGGACAATGAATCAACGGTCATATGGAACATGATACAAAATACAGGCAAATAATTGCATTTCTTTATTTAAGAAATAAATAAATGAATTATTTATATAATAAAAAGCAAGAAAAACAGTGATTTACTCCAGATAAGAGTACTTTGGTTTACACATGGTTAAATTAAATGATTTTGTACTGTAATCAGTTTGGATATGTATACCAATGATTTTCATTTTGTTTATCTGTTCAGTTATTGTTGTTGTTGTTTTTATCAATTGACTCATCCATAATACATTTACAAGTATAGATTTCGTCAGAACCATAGGCGTGCGCAGAGGTTGATCAATGAGGGGGCACAATAAATTCCCAATGAAAGTACTTCACGGCGGCGCCAATGGGGGGTGTGGGGGGGATGCCCCCCACAAAAAGCTCCGCAGGAGATTTTTAAAAGACATGCATTTTTAAACTTGTTTTTGAACGTATTAGGAGGAGTACAGGTTGTCTATTCAATGGGTTAATTTCACACAATTATTTGTGGATATTAGTGATATCATTATTACAAAGTGAAGGAAGTGGTCAGTCCCACAGCCAAAATCTTGGCGGTAAGGCAACAGTTGATATTGAGGCCGGTCAGCTGATTCCCACGTCATTCCAATCTAGGACTTCAGGCAAAATTAGAATCATTATGTCAGGCGTCAGCATTTTTGTCGCCCATTACGACAGGCATTATTCTGGACCTATTCTTTCCCGGGTCAAACGGGCAAGGCAGTTGGAGCAACAGTGACAGTTTGAGGAATATATTTAATATGAGGAAAGTGCTATAGGTAGCTTTCAATAGACGTCACGTGGCGGCCATTATGAGGTACACATTGCTTGTCTACATTTGTTATGGCAATAGAAGACACATAGGTTATCCAGGAAATATCACAGTTTCAAGCCGTATAGATTGATGTGTGCAGGTAAAAGTTCAAGAAAATTATAACACATGCAAATTATTGTCTTCAAAAAATACGGAACCTTTGTTTGAAAACGTTGATGTGTCAGTCAAAGGACATCTGCAATATTGCAACAATGCAGTTTTGGAAGAATGTAAACAAATGTTTACACTTACAGAGTACCTCAGTATGGCTACCGTGCGATAACCGGAAATGACGTTATTGCAAGCTCCCTATAGGTGTTCTTATCGTCTTTAACAATCGGCAGGCGTATATAGTATACCCTGGGCCAAATTCTATTTAAAAAAAGAAAGCTCACCTATCCTAATGGGGGGGCCAAGGCCCCACCTTGCCCCCCCCCCTGCGCACGCCTATGGTCAGAACTAGTACAAACATAAGCAAACATATGCAAGCTAACAGTTACTAGACAATGTAAACAAGGTGCTAGGATAATTCATATAATCTAAAGTTCATACTTTCACACAGCTAGAAATAAGTACCGAATACTGTCAACATTCATTCAGTTTGGCCAAGATGACTTTTTAACACACACACACACCCACACACACACACACACACACCCACACACACACACACACACACACACACACACACACTCGCGCGCTCGCGGCGAGTGGACGTGTTTTGTATTCGCTCCGTATCAACGTAATAACAGTGATAATAGTGAAGCAAAACAGTGTTTATATTAATGCAAACATCTCATGGAGGAGTTAGCCAGGACACCACTATTGTAAGTACAATTAAAACAATGAACACTATTCCTACTGGACAACACGCAGTGTACGCCCCCAACAAGAAAACCGCGATGATTCTAGATCATCACCACGAGCTAACCTTAGATGACTATCTTTTTGCAATTGCCAGGCAGATAGGCGCGAGTAATATTATAGCCGCTTCTCGCCTGAGTGGGCAAAGAATATGTGTATATTTAAAAAGTGAAGAAGTGGCACACCAATTAACAAAAGACCAAGGATTAGAAATCAAAGGGTTATTTATCTCGTCACGCAAGTACATAAGCTCATCCACGAAGGTTATCCTCTCAAACGTACTCCCAGATATTCCATGTGAAACGCTTAAGGAACAATTAAATCTAATCGGTAAATTAACGAGCCCAATAAAACCCCTAATGATCAACAGCCGATACGATGATTTCAAACATATTATTTCATTCCGACGAATTGTGTATATTATCTTTAATGACCTGCAAATGTACCAACATCGTTTCAAATTAATCATGAAGACACTAAGTACACAATATACATAGCAAGGGAGGACACCAAATGTTACCGGTGTAACGTCATCGGACATCTAGCACGTAACTGCTCCGCCCCTTCTGTGACCGCGTCACAACAACCTAGACTCACCGTGGCACAGGTCGTCGCAGGTCGGCCGACTGACGGTCAGCACAACATAAACAATCAAAGTGCAACAGATAACGAAATGGAAGCAGAAGAAACACGCGACAAGGACGATACACCCAATGACAATGACAATAATACGGAAATGGAATCACAACAAAGCGGTATATCAGATCGATCGGACCTACTAAACGCAAAGAGAAAAAATCACTCCCAGCCAGACGATGTAATTAACACTAAAGCTAGAAGAAAAACTTCTTACGACGTAGACGAATCAGATGCGGAGAGTGTTCTTAGTTCGTGCTTTTCAGATAGCTCACATTCCAGCATATCTATGGGAAACCAAGAACAGACGACACTAGTGCCTAATGGAGTAAACTCTGCTATGTACCCCGTTTCAAATGAGCAACTCAACAAATTAATGGCTGAGCTGAAAGGACAACAGTAACGAAGATAAGGCCACCTAAAAAGTAACAAAACTTCTCTCAAAGCGCACGTTTTTTAATTAAAAAATGCATATATTGTCCCTTAACATTCAAGGGCTGAAAAATGAATTAAAACAATGTGAACTCGCAAACTACGCAACACGCCTAAAATGTGACATCTTTCTAATTCAGGAAACTAATTTACAGGACAAACCTAAATCACTTGCACTTAAAAACTTCCAATTTGAAATCAATCCTCCTTTCCAACACTGCTCAGGGACAATAATAGGCTTCAAGCGAGATTTACAGATCACGATTACTCAGCATAAAATTCATGTTCCAGGATATCTACAGACAGCAAGTTTCAAATATGAAGGACATAATTTTATAATTGTAAACATATATATGCCGCATGAAACAGCACATGCGCGGTCTGTAATCTCACACCTATATAATATTATCTCGGATGTTAACAACTCTTCGATAATTTTGATAGGGGGTGACTGGAATCTTACGACGGAACCGCAAGACAGATTACATCACACTGAGCCTCGTACAAATGTGGCAGAATCGCTGAAAAATCTAGTTGAACAATTCAGTTTGGTAGAAGCTTGGCGTGAGTTCAATCCTCAAATACAACAATTCACATATACCAGTCACTCTGGCTCGATGTCTAGGCTTGACAGATTCTACATTTTGGAAGCAGATGTATCTAGAATCGTTAGTACGCATATCACACCGTCCTTCTCAGATCATTCGTCTACTAGTATCAAAATGCATGTTGGGTGCATTCCACAAGGTTCGCCGTACTGGAAATTGAATAACAGCCTTCTAGAAGATCCCGAGTACATCGAGAACATAACGTCACTTATAACGTACTACCTTGAAATAGAACAATCATTTCCATCACTACACTGTATGTGGGACTCACTGAAAAATGAAATTAAAACACACACACAAACGTTCGCCGCATATTCAAAGAAACGTATGGAAAATCGCATAAGGAATTTAGAAAGACATGTACAAAACTTGCAGTGTAAAGCCACTTTGACACCCTTAGAAAATGATCGCCTCAAAGAGTTTCAAAATGAAATCAGAGTAGTGTAGGGGAGAGCGGGGTACAGTGGTGGGCATTTGTGTAAAGTATTTAATATTTCCGAAAGTGTATAATGAAAATGTCCGATTTTTTTTATATTACACACTCTTACTATAAGAAAACAATATCAGTCATACATTTTCATTTATTTTAGAAAACAATGCAGAAATAAAATAAAGTACACACTTGTGTAAAACCGACCACTGTACCCCGATAGCGGGGTACAGTGGTGAAAAGAGTGGGGAACAGTGGTGAATGACACAACAAGCACAGCAATTATGGTTGTTATAGACAACTTTATTAGGCCTACTCTAACTCCAAATCATATGGCTTCACATCTTATCCAAAAAGGAGTTTGAGGGTCTTTGTATCTTTATTTCCGATTGTTAAGTCTAGGTTTTCCTCTTTCACTTTAAAAATGTAGCGCTTTAGCGTAGTATCACTCATTCCAAATCTAGTTGCCACTGAATGTCTAGAATTTCCTTTCTCCAAAACTTCTTTAACTGCCATTAACATGTCACTGGGACTAGTCAGGCCAATTTCTGACTTTCTTTTCTGGTTTCTAACCATCTGTAAAGAAAATCATAACCTCACATTTGAAGCATGCATTTGGTTCACCACTGTTCCCCAAAGCACATGGAAACCTTCGTCTTCATAAAGGTTTGTTCTGGATGAATAATTTAAAAAGAAAAGTTGCTCAATATGTCACGTAAACATTAAACTAGATAATAAAAATATCAAAAAGAACAACTACAGGCTATATTCAATGAAAAGAGACAAAATCAAACTCGCCTTCAAACAGGATATGATATCAAAAAACTGAATATCATCATTTTACCAAATCCACAGCCTTCTTTAGCACAACCTGATGTTCCATTACAACTGTATGTTGGTACAAACTTTGAAAAAAAAAATATGGCACCAAATTTGAATTCACATACATTTTAAAGCCAATTAACCACTGTACCCCATCCGCCACTGTACCCAGCTCTCCCCTACCTTAAGCAGGCGGAAGGAATTCAAGTTAGAACCAAGTGCATGTTTTATGAAGAAGGTAATACAAACTCAAGTGTCTTTTTAAATCTTGAAAAAGAAAGGTCCCATTGCAACACTATCTCTCGGCTGCGAATAAACGGACGTATTGAAACAAACCACTTAAACATCATCGATGAAGGAAGGAATTATTTTAAGACAATCTTCTCACATACAGACATAGTAAATGTCACATCGTACGCAGAACTTTATGAATCATTGCCCTCCATCTCAAACATAGAACGAACAATGTGCGACTCTGCAATAACAGAAGATGAACTCACAGAAGCTGTCTCTAATTTAAACCGTGGCAAATCACCGGGTTATGATGGTCTTACAGCTGAATTCTACAAAAGCTTTTGGCCACATCTCAAGCAACTTTTTCTGAGAACAATAGGCCCTACATTTCTCGATTCAAACGTGCTCACTCTCACCATCTATGCAAAAATCAGTTAGGTACTTGTATGCCCTAGAGCAGGGGTGCCCAACATACGGCCCGCGGGCCGCATGCGGCCCGCCAAGCCATTTCATCTGGCCCGCACCTCCCACTTACATTCCAGTCTCACGACTAAACCCACCAAGAAAATTCAGTTTTATCTGAAAGCACATTGTTTTGAAATTTATTCGGTGGATATGTGTATAACTATATTTTAGATTTTGCAGCGAAAAATGATCACAATTATTTTGTATCTACTTCTAGTTGTGTTCTTGGTCAAGCCTACTTTCTTGGAAGTAGGGTTCCCAACCGTCCCGGTTTCGCCGGGACAGACCAGGAATTAAAGATCTTGTCCTGGTTGAAATGAAACTGATTCCGGGACGGCAAATGTCCCGGAATTACATGAAAGTGTCTTGCTTCTGCCGCGACCCCGCGCCGCCCGAAACGTGAGCTCGAAACGAGCAGAGAGAATGGATAATAGTTTCCAAAGTTGACTTTTCAAATGCACTATGTTTCAATAAAAATACTAAATAGGTACATCTAGTATTTACCCTATTAGGCTATTAATATTGTTCAATAATTAATAAAACAACAATCTCAGACAGGCATGCACGTGAACTCCTAATTTCTAATTAACTGCGATAGATTTTTGTTCAAAAGGAAAATTCTTGATTTCTCGCCAAGCAGTAAAAACATGTTATTAGAACGTAAATCATGAAAAAAAGGTCCAAAAAAATTTCGCCTTCTTCGGCAGTATCATGTGAGCCATTCCCTTTTCATGTGCTATTTATCCCGGAATGTTATTTTGCAGAGTTGGGAACCCTACTTGGAAGCCGAGGAAGGGGTGTGATTATTGTTTTCTGTGGCAACATCCGACTTACAAACTAGCGAGGACTCTACTGGCACAGACAACAAATGCTACTGGTTTACCAAATGTCCCAGCAAATATGTTTCACCCTTTTAGTTGTGATCTTGCAAAGGTATCATCATGACTCGAAGCACAAAAACGAGTGTGATAAATATGAAAGATTAATTTTGAATTGAATAGGTAAATAAACTTGAGAAAAATCTTGTATCGCAGCACAGTATGTTTAAAAAGAAGGTAAATGAGAATCAAGCGTCTGTCCGCGCTAGTTTTCGTGTTGCACACAATTACTAGCAGTGGGCGGAAGACCATTTTCTGACGGGGAATTTGATATAGATATAGAATAACCAGACTATCTACGTGTATGTGGCCAGCCAACATTGAATAATTATGCCATGTGGCCCACTTCTAAATTAAGTTGGGCACCCCTGCCCTAGAGCAAAAAATCCACAATTGTAACAATTCATGAAATTTTATTTTTGGTACTGATTCAGATGCTGTCAATTAGATACAAAAATGAAATTAAATTTTTTTTCGCCTGTAAGTATTGTTGTGATTTTTTTTCATTGTTGGAACAATGGTAGATTGTAAAACAAGTTTTCTAAGGCTACAGTAGACTTAGAGAAATAAGGATGGTCTCATTGTTATTGTTAATTTATATTGTTCTGAAAGGGGGTATATTTTCGGGTTTTTCCCTGTGACGAAAACAAGCCAAGTTATTAATTTTTAGTATAAGACATTTTTAAATAATAAGTTTTTGTGAATGAACAATTATTTAAATATTTCTTATAAAAGAACATGAAGGAAACTAAACAAAACCTGCATACTCCCCCTCCGCCATGCTATTATCTTGAAAATGCAAAAGTTGTATCAAGTAGTCACAAGTGTGTCAAACCATTGTTTTGAGTAATTGCCTGTAAAAGTAAGGTTCTGACCTGTGTATCCGAGCACCCGGTTACATGTTGTTCATCCTCAACTTCAGTTGTATTCACAAAGGAAATTTTTATCACGTGAAATGTTAACACCCACATCTGTATTATTTTCAACCAAGGGCCTAGGCCCTTTAGAAGTACCTAGTAGGCCTAGGTGGAACAAGGTCTAGTGGTCTAGCCGTGGTCTAGGGCCTAGGCCTAGAACTTTGAGGTTAGAGTTGTTCCCAGGTGGAAGATTTAGGGCTAGGCCATCACTATTTACACGTTTACGCATATTAAATCCTTTTTGCCTTGTCTTTCTTCTTACAACTAATCTCCGTTTACTTCCCATTTTAAACTATATCACGCAACACGTTTATAAACATTACACTGTCAAGAAGCAGACAACAAAACACCATCCTCACATGTTCAGATCGATACCATGATCGATAGAGCATTCGATTAAAATAAGTGCTTAAAAATAGTCTCGACTTAGGCCGGGATGGATGACACTTGGGGTCGATAAAAGCAGGTATCGTTTAGGTTGGTATGTCGGTAAAAGAAGTTCATGTCACCCATCTCAGGCGGATGTAAACAATCTTTCTGGTGTAAGCGGAGTACAGTAATAGAACAGCAATAGAACAGCGTATTACCATATATGGGATGGGTTACAGTAACACCTATCCCATATAAGGTATTGTAAATAATATAAATGGAGGGGGGGATACCTTAGAGAGACGAAATGAACGAAATAAAGATAATTTTATAAATAAATAGAAATAAATAATGATATTTGTACCATATATAAATTTTCTGAGATAAATAAACAAAGTTGAGAACATCTAGGTTATGTTGTGGCGATAAACGTTACCTAGTATTAGTAAAATTAATGACATGTAATATATCCCGATCACATTGTGGGAGGGGTCAACATTACGCAATAAATCTAATCTAATCTTATCTAAATCGATGACAACTACATAATCTAGGTTATGTTATTTGGCGTTCAACCAAGGTTCAACCTTATTTCTTGTTCCATCGCCCCAAATTCGCCTAGAAATAAACGTTCTATGTAAGCCTACGAAAAACTGGCCCTACCCTAGGCTAAGGAGGGTTACTTCAGGACATGTAGGTTATGGTTTTGGGTCTACAAGCTTGTTTCTTGTTGTTCTATCGCCCGAAGTTCACCTAGGAATAAACGTTCTATGTAGGCCTACGAAAAACTTATGCCCTAGGCTAAGGAGGGTCACTTCAGGAAATGTAGGTTATGTTATTGCGTGAATGTTCTCTTGTTGTTCTATCACCCCAAGTTCACCTAGGAATAAACGTTCTATGTAGACCTACGAAAAACTTATGCCCTAGGCTAAGGAGGGTCACTTCAGGACATGATTGTAGGTTATGTTTTTGCGTGAATGTTCTCTTGTTGTTCTATCACCGATAGTTACAGTAGGCCTTGAGTCCTTGTAAAACTGATGGCCTGGCTAAAGAGGGCAACTTCCACAATACCTATGTTTTTAATTTTGTGAATACGAAGTTGTCTCGTGTTGTTCTATCACCCATAGTACCTACAAGGTTCATAGGCGTAAACGTCCTATCTAGGCAATTACGAAAAACTGATGGTCTAGGCTAAAGAGGGCCACTTCCAGAATATCTAGGTTATATTTTTGTCCTATACAAAATTGTTTCGTGTTGTGATACCATTACGAGAATACGATAAGCGGACAAATTCATAACAAGTAGGTAATACAGAGTTGTCTCATAATATTGTTCCATTGCTGGAGCATTTATAGTTATCTCGCGTGTACAATGATCGACAATAGCCAACCAATGTATCTTGTAACCCGTAGGCGTTATGTTTTTCTTAGGATATAGGCTACTATAATAATGTCTGTTATACAATAATAATGATAACATAAATACTTGACATTATAGCTGTATTGTCCGAATGATATGTCAACACCCCCTTCGACCAAGATTGATGACTACTTAAACTAGTTACAAATGTTGTTAAACAAGGTAGACACATGGAAATACTTGACACTACGTCCGTATAACATGTTATTAACGCATGTTTTGACCGAAATTTATGTCATACATTCATTCAATAACATAACAACGAACCCCAGAAACGTTCTGAGACGTCCCGTACGAAATACTCCTTGTGAGCGTGACCCCCTGCTTTGAAATCCCGCCACGCTGTAATTGGCTGACACGCTGGGCAACAGCACACGAACCAATGAGAGCGCTTTGTTTTGACGCGAAATTCAAGTACGATCATTACCGGAATTGTTTTAAAGCTTTGAAGGGTCGATTTTAACGTATTCAGCGACGTAGAAATTAATGTCTCACTAATTATCAATGGCATTTTTAATCTGTAATCTGTTATAACATGATGATAGCATAATATACAGGTATTTACAGACAATAATTGTTCAAAGTATTTTTGGACAATTGACTCTGTATTCATATTAGCATTGTATTATGTCGTTCATGTTGCCAGAAATGTATCATGGCCGTTCTCTTCTTATTTTCAGGATTTTGTTTAGATAAAAGATAATAATTATGATATTGATGTGTTTCAAAAAAAGCGATTTTTTCAACAAGTTTTCTTATCATTATCAATCGCTATAATATGGATGGATAGCAAGGAATGGGATAGCATGTTCAAGATTTCAAAATTACAAAGATGAAACTCTTTTGTAACTGTTTGTTCTACATTTCTTACAAATTTAAAACAAAATTACAAATAAGTTAGTAAATAAATAAATAAATAAATAAATAAATAAATAAATAAATAAATAAATAAATAAATAAACCACTGTTGATGTAATGGAATTGTATTTTAGCCTATCAGAAATGAGTGCAATCAGGATCAAAACATATTTTTTTCGGCATGGGTCCTGCTTTGAGTTGGCCCAGGAAGGAGATTCTTATCTGACATTTTAACTAGCTGACAATTTAGGCCTACTAAACAAACTGTAGGTATATTCATTCGTTCATTATTATATTCAACACTTCACGGCAGCTGTTTCACTATCGCGACTAAGTAACTAACTAACAAAGATGAAAGGGTTTTACTGTACTTTTAAACCATAAACGTTATGATAACCCAGTGGTTCCCAAACTTTTTAGCCAGTGTACCCCCTGAGTAGTTTGGCTCCAGCAACGTACCCCTACCTTCTAAAAACTAGAACAGTAGAAATGAGATACCTTTATTTTTATGTTGCTCCTCACTAATGGGAAGGGTGTGCTTGTTTACTGGAACAAAGGGTTTTTAAAATCTGGCGTGATTGATGAAAATTTTATTCGTAGATCTCTCTCAGCATTTAAACGATTTCTGTATTAAGTTTTAAGCATTGCTAAGGTTGAAAAGGACGTTTCACAAAGAAACGTAGTGCAAAAAGGCATTAAGAAAGTGACATCATTGTTGGAAAGTATAGCGTATGTTCTTCTCTCAAATGTATCGAAAAGTCGATCAATGGCATATGAAATAAATATTTTTCACAAACTAATAGCTTATAACAAATTAGCATGGTTTAAATATTTTTCTTTTCTTTTTTTTTTTTTTTTAATAAATATTTTTCCCAAATTAGTAGCTTATAATAAATTAGCAAGGTTTATACGAGACAGTAAAAAGCAATTTTTGGTTATCCTGAAATCTTTCGCGTACCCCCAGGGGTACGCGTACCACAGTTTGGGAACCACTGCGATAACCTATTATCAACACAATTAGATCGAGCCCAAAGGAGAATTTCCGTTGGACTTTTGAGCGATATTTATTTATTTAATTTATATTTATTGATTGATGCAATTGACTTTCTCTTTTTCGTCGAAATGAACCAAAAATCTGCAGTGTTTTAGGATGTTTCCGTTTATACCATTTCGCAATACTCGGGGAGTAAGTCGAGCGAGCGTGGAGCAGACATCTCTGCTCGATCTTGTCTTGAAATATCGAGTTTTGCTCAGCCCTTAACAGTAGTGTAGTAATGAAAGCAATCCACATTGTAAATAATGTAGTTATTAGTTCTCATGATTCATGAACCTCATCCTCTGGCATCTAGAAGACGTTCGTTCACATTACCAAATGGTAAATGCCAACGAGCATTAACGAAAAATGTATTATCTTTGATTGATGTTCTATAGGCAAATATAGACATATAGTATTGTATTGTGATAATAAGGAATGGATATGGGTATGGTAAAATTATTGCAATAAAGTAAAATGTCATGTGTACCTTTCATTATTTGTACCATTCTGCTTGTTGTGGACAAATTACATGTCACTTAATGCAATACATTTTCAATTGTCATCATAGGCTAAGTTGAATATTTACTTGTTTTATTAACACATGTTTACCATTTAAGTAACAATTCATTCAATTTGTTTTTACATCAGAAAATATGAAAATTGAAAACGCTATCTGATATGATCTGTACTTCTTCGAGCATATAAAGACTGCATGGGCTGTAGTTAATAATAATAATAATAATAATGCCTTTATTTGCAAACAGGATATCAAAATCCCACTAGTGCAAACATAATACAATACAATATTACACTCAGGAGACAGGAGTAAGTATACAACAAACAATTACAATAATAAAAAATAGATACAACAGTTACAATAAAACATAATACATAAGACATAAGCAAGTATACCTAAACAACAGCAATAAAATTACATAATTAAAAGTCAAAATAAATAAAATAAATAAAAAATAAAATAAAAAATAACACTTTTACTACAACGCCTGGATTATTGGATCTGTAACACTTCAAAAATGTATTTTGTCTTGTTTGGGCACCTTAATTTCTTTGCCGTTTGCCACCATGCAGAGTTCATACTGAATTGAAGTGTACTATTGAATTGAAATGTACTATCGCCGATCGGCAACCCCTCTACATTGTGTAACAAGATCTTTTAAAGTTGTTTTAAGGTTTTGCATCATTAACCTATGAATATTGGGTTGGTTTACAAATGATTTTAGTTCCTCAAGATAATGTAAGCATTCTCCTACAGATTGATTAGTATTGTCACTTGTCTTCTCTTGACTCACATCTGGTGTAGTAAACATAACTATCGATTCACTATTAGGAACTTCGTTACTTAGACTGATAGTTGTATCCTGAACAACATTCCGCATCCCTAATGAATGTACTTTATTTTTTTTGGTATTTACAGTTCTTTGGTGTTTACAGTTTTCAAACGTTAATGCATGATTATGAGATGATATGTATTCTACATTTACCCCCTGTTCACTAACAGCTACTAACATTCGAGCTGGGCAATGTAATGAAGGTGTTTGGCCCTTACTCCACTTTTGAGATGTTAATCTATAGTGCTCATTTGACTGTCTATGAGTTTTATTTTGGGCATCAAACTGACATGTGAAGTAATGATGTTCTATGTCATTGCATGTTTTGTGTGATGCCTTGGTAAAAGAGGAGAATTTTGACACCTCCTCATTTTCTTTCCACTTTTGAAAGGCATCCATGTCTACAAACTGCAAATTATCTATTTGTATTTCATAATCATGATCATCTTTTAAATGTTTTACCATTGCAGTCCTATGGTAAAATTTGAGAGAGCAACTGGGAAAAATACAGACTGTTTTACTAACATGACTGCTTTGGCCGCAAGTCTTTAAATGCCTGCTGAAGGTTTGTCGTGTTTGGTAAATATTGTCACATGCAGCACAAGTACGAGGATACGTGTTAGCGACAGGACCACCACCATTGACATGCATTGAAAGCTTTGAGGCATGCATCACATTACTATGTTTAATAGCTTGGACACCCTGAGTAGTATCCTGGCATAGGTGATACATGTTTTTTACCGCTGTCCCCTCCTCTTCTATCTTCTTCTGCAATCTTGGGTGTCTTCTTTTCTTCTGTTCCTTGACGGGAGGTGTTGCTAGAGTCGTCTTCTTTTTCATGTCTTCGACGGGAGGTGTTGCTACAGTTGTCTTGTTTCCTCATGGGGGCGCGACACTCGACGTTGAGCCAATGGGGGGAACTGCTCCTAAAAGAACGAAAAATTGAATATTTTATTTAGGCTAGGCCTACATTACATCTTCCTCGACAATAGGCAACACGCGTACGATTTTTTTTTGTTAAACCAAACACTTAGTTTAATAGTATCAGATACAAAAAGTATATTAATGCAAGTCCCAAGTAAAAAAGAAATATTAAATAGGTTTAATGTGGTCGCATTTATTGAAGTTTAAACCCGGGGATCTGAAACGCGTACAGGTGGCTGTGACGCAATGATTCTGTAGACGTGGCGTAACAGACCAATCGCTGAGGCGGTGAGCGTACACAGTACAAAACCATGACGTCAAATCCACTTTTTGAGGGATAGACTGATCCGTTTTTCAAAATTCGAAGACACATAGTTATTCAATAAGAGACAAGGTATTTAAAAATTGATTAAAATTTCCATAAGCGTGTTCCCTATTATTCGGGTACTTGACAGCGGAAGAGATAACCCATTGCTAAATGAACGTCATAAATTAGCAGAGGCGAAAACAGGACAAAACTAAAATAACTTGTGGTCATTTATTTATTGGTATAGTTATTACTGTTATTTACTAGGCCTACATTACTAATGGTCAACTATGAGTAGGTAGGGGCAAGTGAATTAATACTGCAGCATTACATCTAGGTATAATCGAAAATGTTTCACAAGGAAATAGAACATCCATTCTACCGGCAAAATCCAATTGAATTCCATTGAGTGGAGAGTCGTCTTCTTCTTCACGTGAGCATGTAGACCTCCTGCTGCGACTGACGTCTTGGCCTTCTTACTCGCGTGTCGTGGTCGTGGGTGCGGGGTGCCTCACTTCTGCAGTTTCCTCATGGGGACGTGACACTCGACGTTGAGTCAATGGGGGGAACTGCTCCTCCTGGAAAAAGAAAATTGAACATTTCATTTACATTTTCTTTGCAAATGTATTGGAATTAGGGTACTTGACAGTGGTAGGTAACCAAGTACAAAATGGGCAAATCATGTTAGCAGAGGCCAAAACAGTACGGAACTAAAGTCCCTTATTTCCTTGTGGTCATCTATGGGTAGGGGCTTACAGTAATCTGCGTCATTAGACCTAATAGACAATTCGTGAATATAAGCCTACCTTTGAGACGATCGAAGGTTTATTCGTACGGCTCCGCACTGTTTTCTTCTTGTGGTGAACAGTAACCCACTCAGCATGGCATGATGGTAGCGTAGGCAGGCAAGGTGTCGTTCTCGATGTTCTCGTTGATGAAGATCTGGTAGTTGCGGATATCACTCTCGACGTTCTCGGTGGGGAAGATCGAGGTTGAGCACTGGGTTTGAGAAGCCCTAGACGAAGCCTCTCAACTAGAAGGAAGCACCCTTCCTTCGACAGATGCAGACCGCTCCGATTCAAATTCGTCTGCAAACAATAAAAAGGGTGACCTTAAGGCATAGGCCTATGTCTAGGGTCTAGGGGCCTACATGCTATGGACCCCTCAGGATCTAGGCCTAGGATGGGCCGAGATTAGGTCTAGGCCTACACGCCTAGGCACAATCTGTTATTAATAAAGAAAACGTACGTAGGTGGTGAGAAAAATAGCTAAACAACTAGGCCTAGGCTAAGCTAGCCTAGGCCTAGGCCCTACACGATGTGGACGGCCGAGATGGGGTATTCACGGAGTGAATCTAACAAACTTTTTTTCAACGAAATGTAACAAAAATCACTTTTATATGTTACCTGTTACTGTATCTTTCCAATTATGTAAGGCGCATGCTTCAAATAGTACGTATTTATGTTTAAAATCAATTTAATTATGTTGAATTGGCTCGAGCCTATGCCTAGCCTATGCACGCCATTCGCCATTGTTAAAAACTGGGATGAAGAGAAATATCTCTGAGCAACATAAGTGCTTTGGTTTGTTGGTTTTTAGCAGGTGCACCAACTTAAACACAGAATCACATTTTTTAAAATGAATCCTTGGCTCTTGATTCAAGACGTAATAGGAGATGCCAAATTGTGGCCAGTATTTATTAGGAAACTATTTTGGACCACGAACTTAAACTACAAAGACAGGGTGGTTTTATCAACATTTGGGTATACGAACGGGTGTCCAGTGGATGTTCTAATAGATGCAATACGTTTCACCAGGAGATTCCATCTACAAATTGATACGAAAATGATTGACGTATTCCAAAAGTTGTATACATATTATAATTCTTCATATGCAATCAGAGAAAGGTATTTTGCATTTAATCTGTATTATAGAAGAGTACTAACATTAAATGACAATCATAGAAACTGATTATGTCTCTTAGCTCATTTATTTCGACTTTTCATTACATCAAATTAAGAACCCCCTTCTTCAAAGTTGAAGAAGGGGTCATATAACACCAAACAAATTACCCCTTCTTCAAATTTGAAGAAGGGGTTTAAAGAAGGGGTAAGCAATATGAAGGGAAGTTGAAACAAATGTAGGCCTACACATGTCCTGCACAATGTAGGCCTAGGCCTAGGCCTAGGCCTACGAAAACTAGCTAGGCCTAGGGCCTAGATGCTTAGGCCTAGGGCCTAGATGCTTAGGCCTATATCTAGCTTTCCAAGGCGGGTTTAAAGAAGGGGTCTTCAAATTTCCGGGCTATACAGCTCGCCAATCATTTTTAAAAAAAGGTGGATCCTCGAGCGGTGGTCTGGATGTTCTCTCTTCCATAGGTACTCGCTCAAGTACCCGTTGTAATGTTCATCCTTCCGCCCGAAACGAGGCACGTTCGCTCGCACCTCACGCCAAAAACGTTCGATGTGTTGAGTGTGAGCTCCAGTCTCGGGGTCAACAAAGTTCTCGCTATGGTTCACGGTAAGGTGAGTGTAGCCTTCATTTTGCAGGCAGTCGTATGACTTGAAGCAGTCTGAGATTATCGTTGTCCCTGGCTTGATCCACTCTTTAATAAGAGCCAATAACGTGTCCTTCTTGCGATCTTTGACCGCTACCACAAATACTTTTTTGGAACCCCTCTCAAACCCTCCAAAAATCCATTGGCCATCGATAATTCGTCCCCGATTATATTTTCGTTTTCCAATTTTCGCCTCGTCTATCTCGACAATTTTCTCATCACCTCCGATTTGCGCTTTGGTTTTTCTCAACCAATCCTCACACACCTCGCGGCAAAATGATGACCAGTCGATCACAGTTTTGTCCGTTACTTTTAATTCCCTAGTTATGAATTCCAGTCGTGGAGACCGAATGCATAACCAGTATGCAACGAGTCTACAAATAGTGATTATGCTGCATCTTGATTTTGAAAACCAAGTCCCTGCTCTGGCCGTGACAGTAAAAGTGCAAGGTACTCGCTTTACCTTTTTGTTGCCCCTGATAATGGCAAATTTCTTGCATCGGAAGTTAAAACGTTTTGTTAGCTTACATAATGCCCCACAGTTTGGGCATGGTCTAGTTCCAGTAAGGACTCCATGTTCGATTAACCATTGAATCAAGATATTTTCATCAGCATTACTAATAATACTGAAAAACTCAATCAAAGACAGATCGCAACCTGCACACGCCATAGTGAAAGTTAAATGATGCGCGCGATATACGGTTTCATTTCATACGTTGGCTAACTTGGTGACATTGGTGGCATCTAGCGCCATCTAGCGGCGGACTACAGAAACCACGTAGAACAGCTGATTGTAGCATCCAGTAGGCTGTGCATGTTGCTTATGGCGAATGGCGTGCATAGGCATAGGCTCGAGCCAATTCAACATAATTAAATTGATTTTAAACATAAATACGTACTATTTGAAGCATGCGCCTTACATAATTGGAAAGATACAGTAACAGGTAACATATAAAAGTGATTTTTGTTACATTTCGTTGAAAAAAAGTTTGTTAGATTCACTCCGTGAATACCCGAGATGGGGTACATTTAGGCCTAGCCAACGCTTACACAGGTCAACGAAGCACAATAACAGGCCTAGGCCCTAGAGGTAGGCCCTAGGCCCTACACGCCTATGTGGACGGCCGAGATGGGGTACAATTAGGCCTAGCCTACGCTTACACAGGTCAACGTAGCACAATAACACGTAATTAATAAGGTTAAAACGTCCCTAGGTGTAGTAGTCATGTAAAGATATGCCCCTAGGGCCTACACACATAACCTAGAAGGCCGAGATGGGGCCTAGGCCCACACGCCTAGGTACAATTATCTGTTATTAATAAAGATACGTGTAAAATAACTTACCACAAGTAAGAGCAGTCGATTCTGTAAACGATACTTTCAATCTAGTCACACCGCAGCGAAGATGGAGCTCTCTGTAATTAGAAATAACAATAATTAGCGTACAATAACATGTAAACACGTTGGAGAATGAAAGCAGTATGGCGGCAGCCCCGCCCGAAGGTAGTCAACAGGATGTAGTATATAACCTAGCGGCCAAGAGTAGTACTACTAGCAGTAGTCGGTAAGGAAGTCGAGTGTCATCCATCCCGGCCTTATCCGACTCCCGCTTAAAAAATCACGTGCTGCTATCTATCGGCAAACGAGAAAACTACTTGAAGCATATACAGAAAAATACCCCAAGAAACCCCGCAATATTCAAACCGTACGAAATTTCAGCTCATAGCAACTATTTTGTTATTTTGAGCGTCAAAAATCGAGCTATCCATGCAGGAATTTCATAATAATTGTAATTAAGCACTATTGAGTATACATGTGTCGTATATGTATAGAAACAGGATAGAAAGTACAATAGTATACTAGAAAAAAAAGAAAATCGACTTTTGCCCCAAAAATAGCCACGTAGAACATACAAGTACCTTAATATTGTTACCCAAGTCAGGAGACCGATTGAACCTAATAAATTGGCGCCCTATATCTCTTCTTAACACAGACTTACAAGATTTTCGCTAAAGTTCTGGCCTCACGTTTGCGTCGTGTTGTGGAAACGATCGTGCATGAAGATCAAACCTTTTGTATCCCAGGACGGAGAATACACGACAATCTTCATTTGGTGAGAGATATCATCTACAAATCCAATAGTGACAATACACCTCTTGCAATCATTTCACTTGATCAAGAGGGCGCCTTTGATAAAATAAGACACAACTACCTATTCCATACGATTCAACGATTTGGATTTGGTTCACCCTTCATACATATTATGTTAAAGACACTATACAATGGCGCAAGAAGCTTACTTCGAATAGGGCCTACGTTATCGGCACCTATCAAACACGTGGTAGGACTACGACAAGGTGACCCATTTCCTGGAATATTGTTCTCCATTGCCTTTGAACCTTTTCTACACATTTGCAGAACATCTCTACGAGTAATGGGGTTTCAGGCAACACTTCCAACCTTAGAACAATCCCTTGATACCAGAACAATTCTTGAAATATTACGGACGGAACTTTTTTTATAACTCAAGAAGAAGGTTTCCTCAAACTTTTGGGTCTATTTGTTAGATTTGGGTGCGTTTCAGGCGCTAAATTAAACGCCACTAAATCCAAAGGTCTATGGGTTGGAAGTTGGAAAGGTAGAACCGACAATCCGATGGGATTTTCGTGGTCATCGGAAGGCATGAAGATTCTAGGAATTTATTTGGGAAATACTCCTCAATATGAAGACCGAACCTGGCATACACTACGAGAAAAAGTAAATACTACATTGCTGAAACACAAGAGATGAAACCATATAACGTCATACAAAGGACGTAAAGTAATTGTAAATCACCTTGCTCACTCAAAACTTGTACACTCACTGACTGTCTTGCAACCTAACGCAGCAATAGTTAAAAATATGCAAGCTTTATTCGTCAGATTTATATGGGGTGGATGCCACTGGCTCCATCCAAACTATGTGTATGCCCCCCATCAACTCGGAGGCATAGGAGTAATCAATATTACGGCATATATCATGAAAACTCGTTTAAATTATCTTAACGATTACATAATAAATGGCGACAAGTCATCTCCAAAATGGTCCCTTACATCCTGTATCCTAAATTTGTATGATATAAGATATCCCAATATGAGTATACTTTTATCCAACTTCCTTGAAAATAATCTAAACAATGTTCCTCCATTCTATCAGTCCCTACTTCAAGCGTGGAATGACATGAAAATGTTACTTGAAAGGAAGCCACCATCCTATTATGGTTTGCAAAACCTATCTCCATGGCACAATGTTTTTATGCCTGACATTGTAATGAAAGAATGGGTACAGGCAGGTGTTACATTTCTTAGTGATTTTGTAAGCTGCAATGGTGTTTGGAAAAGATTTGAAGACTTTGCCTTCCCACAAATAACAACTTCCTTGCACAGACGTTTAAGTGCCAATCTACAACAAATAAAAGAGATATTCACCGTCACCTTTCCAAACCTATCCAAGATGAACATACCCATCGCAAAAAGATTTGCCTACAAGAGTCGCATTACAAATGAACAAGTAACATTCCCCCCACGGGACAAGAGGAAACTGTACATAGAATGTTTGTTCACTATCATGATTGCTCCCAAAATAACAGGACGATGCGCTTGGGTAAATACAAAAATTAATTGGACTTCATTACACAACTCAGTTATATGTGGAAAAGACGCAGACATCGTATGGAGATTACTTCACGACAGACTCCTTACACCAGAGCGTATGTTCAAATGGAAAGAGCGTGACTCCCCAACATGCCCCTTCTGTGATGAAAACGGAACCGCATTTCATTCAATATATGAATGCCGCACAGTCATCCCAGTTTGGGAATTTGTCACACATGCCATCAAGAGAATACCCAACAAAGCTTGGATCTCCTACGTAACTCTAGTATGCCTATATGAAACAACAGGAAAGCATCAACCTGAATCACTAGTCAATTTCCTTATAACGTCGGCAATAGCAACAATATACCGCCATCAATATTACTACTTAAAGGATTCAAGTTTCCAACCAAAATTCCTTGAATCCTATAAAACACAATAAAACAAGCGAATAATTTCTGAATTCGCTCTTAATATCGGAAGAAATATATTTCAATCCTTCAATCATTTCTGGTGCATAAATGAAGTTCTATGCACCGTTAACGCAGATATACGTTATCACTAAGTACGCTTCTAAAATAGCTCCACCAGAATCTCTTCAATTTCAGTGGTCGGGTAGAGAAATATAGAGAGGTCAAAGGGATTTGTTTTATGGTGGGTGTTGGTGTGAGCCTGCGAGGCAGGGTGAGTGCTGGGGATGATGGAAGTGGGCTGACTAGCTGTGCTTGAATGTAAAAAGAAGTTATTAAAATGGTTTGCAAGGGAGCCGGGGCCCGAGATTGGCCGATTGTTAGATACAATTGAAAGGTTCATTTTGGGAGTGGGAGCCCTGGTTTGTGATTTTATCATGGACCATGTAGCTTTGGCAATATTGTTAGAAGAGGTAATTAGATGGTCCTGATAATGGAGTTTAGCCTGGCGGATGTTCTTCGCATGAGATTTTTTAAGGTTGAGGTATTTTTGTTTATAATCGTTACTGTTGTTAGAGAGTCTTACTATTTGATGAAGAGACCGCAGGTTTTGAGCTTCCAGGCATTATTATTATCATGGGTGATCCAAGGGCTTATTGGTGTTTTCCTAGGGACGTAGCTTTTGCGGGGGAAGGCCGTATTAAAGTGATCTAAGAAAGTTGATAGAAATGAGGAGAACAGTTGATCAGCATCGGCACCAGACTCAAGAGAATGCCACTCTTCACAGCTTAAAAGAGAACAAAAGTACTTCGTATTAGCATTGTTAAAGAGACGTTTTAAGCTGCTTGACTTTGGCATTGAGCTGGGGAATGTAAGAGAAATGGTGAGAAGGTGATGATCGGAGAGGCCAGGGTTAAAAGAGTTTACGGAGAATAGAGTATTATCAAGGGAGGTGAAAATGTTGTCGATGAGGGTGCTACTAGTGCTAGTCACGCGGGTCGGAGTGGCAATAGTTTCATGGATGTTATGGGAGTGGATTAAATCTAAGAGTTTTGTTCTGGGGGCTGAGGGCGTGAGAAGGTCAATGTTGAGGTCCCCGCACACAACAAATTCTGCTAAGGGGTGTAGCTTGGTAGCAAGGTTTGATACATCCTCCAGTCTGATAAGAAAGGATGGAATATCTCCAAAGGGAGATCTGTAGATTGATAGAATTATAATTTGTTGGTTGGGAAGAAGCCAAATGCAACCCGCACATTCAAATACCTTCTCAAGACAGTAGTTCCTAACTTCTACAATCAGAGAAATACAGAGGCGCGTTCAGAATATTTGGGGCCCTAGGCGCTGAGAAATTTGGGGGCCTTGCAATTCAAATTCAATTCTACAAACATATTTTTACTGCATTTACCTCACAATCACTTCTTCCTACACTTTGCATTGGCAACCGTGTCAATTTTATTATTAAAGTTACAAGGTTTAAAGTTGAGTCTGTGTCACTCATTGCATTGAGAGCACAGTTTTGCAAGATTCTCAAGTCGCTCTTGCCCCAAAGAGTTTCTTAAATAGCTCTTAGCTCTTCACAGCGTTAAAACGAGCGTTTTCAAGTAAAAACTAACTGAGATAAATAATTAATCGTGTTATCAGAAATCCTCGTTACCTTACCAGTTTTCTTGCGTTAGTTATTTATTTAGGATTTGGGGGCCCCCTAGAGCGAGGGGCCCTAGGCACGCGCCTATTGCGCCTAGGCCTAAAATCGCCACTGGAGAAATATTGAGGAGTGGGTTAGAGAGAATGCCCACTCCTCCATGGGTGAAAGTAGATCGGCAGAAGATTTGGGTATTCGAGTAATCAGCAATGCAAAAGGAGTTAATTTCGTCTGGGGTGAGCCAGTGCTCCGCCAGGCAGAGAATTTCGGGAGCTACATTTTTATTGAGTTCAAGTTCAAGTTCTTCAATTTTGTTGCGGATGGAGCAGATGTTGAGGAAGGCAATTTGAGGTTTGTGGTTGGGGCGAATGGGAGAGTTGCTAGTGACATGTGTTAGGGGGGGGGGGGGGCGGGATAGAGCTGTGGCAATTTGAAAATTTGTGGAGTTGGTTAAATTGGGTGTTATGTTGATAGTGGAGTTTGGGCGTTTCGAGCGTGTGTTGATTGGGTCACGGGAGAAAACAAGTGGGACAGTAGAATAAGCATGGGGCTTGTGTCTGCAGGACGTGCCGGGTACATTTGGTCTTTATGCTGCGCTCGTAGATCTGGTTTGCAGCTTTGGATGAGGAGACCGTGGTGACAGCCGGGCTCGGCAGAGGATAGGCCGGGCTCGGCGGAGAGTCGGCCGGGCACGAATATGAAGATATGTTTACTGTTTAGGGCCATGGCAAGGGGGAGTGTTGAAATGCTTTTGTTTTGCCACAGCCCTCTGTGATGTCATTGGGGTTTGTTAATATAAACTTTGTTTATAATACACATCCATGGAAACTGTCACTGTCAAAAATCCATTCGGTGTGGTCTTGCTGTATCTTTCTACCACTGTCTAATAAATCAGATATTCTATTCCACATGCATAATCTCAATATGATACATCTCCTGCAACCCCAAAAAAACACGATTTCATTTCGCGAAGCAGACCGGATGTCACAGCAACTTCTGACCAATCACTACTTACGTATCTTTACTGTCTCTTTATGTACCAGCAAACTCGGCGGAACTTGTCAGCTAGGCGACGTCTGTGAAACGGGCTCCAACTCTCCCAGCTCCAAAACCGTTGTCGATCAAGTAGTCCGCTGCAATAACAACTATATTCAATCAAATCTAACAATAATAATACTATCACTTTAATGTCCTTCTGTGCGTTCCAAAACAACAATCATGAAAAAAAAGTATTCTAATAACATTTAAAGATTTATTGCACATCATACAAACGTACCCGCAATGTTACACACCTCATACTTTTTATACAGAAAAATAATATGTTCGTTGAAGATGAGAAGCGTTTTTGGAGCTCGTCCTCCTGCTCGAAAACAAGAGATGAACATTCAGAGATTGACATGCATTATTATAGACAACTAAATTGCGCATCTAAATAACCCGCCCCCATTGTTGTACACTTCATACTTAATTTACAAAAAAAAAAAAAAAAAAAAAATTCCATAAATTTCCACCTAAACATGATTGGAGAAGTAAACATGGCAAGTTTTCTGTTCACAAATATTAAAACAACTATTCCTCATCATACAAACATACCCTCAATGTTGCACACTTCATACTTTTTATACAGAAAAATAATGTATTCGTTGTACCTGAGAAGTAGTTTTGGAGCTAGTCATCCTGCTCCCAAACGAGAAAAGAACATTCACAGATTGACCTACGTTATTATAGACAACTAATATGCACATCTAAACTACCCACCCTCTTGTTTGTACACTTCATACTTTTTATACAAAAAAATAATATATAAGCTATGTGCCTGGGAAGCGTTTTTGGAGCTCGTCCTCCTGCTCCTAAATGAAAAGTGAACATTAAAAGATTGACCTATTTTATTATCAACAACTAAAATGCGCATCTATACTACCCACCCATATGTTTGTACACTTTATACTTTTTATACAGAAAAATAATGTATTCGTTGTACCTGAGAAGTAATTTTGGAGCTCGTCCTCCTGCCCCTAAACGAAAAGTGAACATTCAGAGATTGACCTATTTTATTATAAACAACTAAAATGCGCATCTAAACAACCCCTCCCCTTGTTTGTACACTTCATACTTTTTATACAAAAAAATAATTTATAAGCTATGTACCTGGAAAGCGTTTTTGGAGCTCGTCCTCCTGCTCCTAAACGAAAAGTGAACATTCAGAGATTGACCTATTTTATTAAAAACAACTAAAATGCGCATCTAAACAACCCCTCCCCTTGTTTGTACATTTCATACTTTTTATACAAAAAAAATCAAATATAATAGTTGTACCTGAGAAGTAGTTTTGGAGCTCGTCCTCCTGCTCCTAAACGAGAAGTGAACATTCAAAGATTGACCTACGTTATTAAAGACAACAAAATGCGCATCTAAACTAGCCACCCCTTGTTTGTACACTTCATACTTTTTATACAAAAAATAATATATAAGCTATGTACCTGTAAAGCGTTTTTGGAGCTCGTCCTCCTGCTCCTAAACGAAAAGTGAACATTCAGAGATTGACCTATTTTATTATAAACAACTAAAATGCGCATCTAAACAAACTGTCCCCTTGTTTGTACAATTCATACTTTTTATACAAAAAAAATCAAATATAATCGTTGTACCTGAGAATCGGTTTTGGAGCTCGTCCTCCTGCTCCTAAACGAGAAGTGAACATTCAGGCATTGACCTACGTTATTATTGACAACTAAATTGCGCATCTATACTACCCACCCATATGTTTGTACACTTCATACTTTTTATACAGAAAAATAATGTATTCGTTGTACCTGAGAAGTAGTTTTGGAGCTCGTCCTCCTGCTCCTAAACGAGAAGTGAACATTCAAAGATTGACCTACGTTATTAAAGACAACTCAAATGCGCATCTAAACTACCCACACCCTTGTATGTACACTTCATACTTTTTATACAAAAATGTAATATATAAGCTATGTACCTGGAAAGCGTTTTTCGAGCTCGTCCTCCTGCTCCTAAAAGAAAAGTGAACATTCGAAAATTGACCTACGGTATTATAGACAATTAAAATGCGCATCTAAACTTTCCACCCCCTTGTTTGTACATTTCATACTTTTTATACAAAAAAATCAAATATAATCGTTGTACCAGAGAAGCGTTTTTGGAGCCCGTCCTCCTGCTCCTAAACGAAAAGTGAACATTCAAAGATTGACCTATATTATTATAAGCAACTAAAATGCGCATCTGAAGTACCCACTCCCTTGTTTGTACACTTCATACTTTTTACACAAAAAAATAATATATGAGCTATGTACCTGGAAAACGTTTTTGGAGCTCGTCCTCCTGCTCCTAAATTAAAAGTGAACATTCAGTAATTGACCTACGTTATTGAAGACAACTAAAATGCACATCTAAACTACCTACCCCCTTGTTTGTACACTTCATACTTTTTATACAAAAAAATAATATATAAGCTATGTACCTGGAAAGCGTTATTGGAGCTCGTCCTCCTGCTCCAAAACGAAAAGTGAACATTCAAAGATTGACCTATTTTATTATAAACAACTAAAATGCGCATCTAAACAACCAACTCCCTTGTTTGTACACTTCATACTTTTTCAACAAAAAAATAATATATGAGCTATGTACCTGGAAAGCGTTATTGAAGCTCGTCCTCCTGGTCCTAAACGAAAAGTGAACATTCAGAGATTGACCATTTTATTATAAACAATTAAAATGCGCATCTAAACTACTCACTCCCTTGTTTGTACATTTCATACTTTTTATACAAAAAAATCAAATATAATCGTTGTACCTGAGAAGCGGTTTTGGAGCTCGTCCTCCTGCTCCTAAACGAGAAGTGAACATTTAGAGATTGAAATGCGTTATTATTGACAACTAAATTGCGCATCTTAACTACCCACCCATATGTTTGTACACTTCATACTTTTTATACAGAAAAATAATGTATTCGTTGTACCTGAGAAGTAGTTTTGGAGCTCGTCCTCCTGCTCCTAAACGAGAAGTGAACATTCAAAGATTGACCTACGTTATTATAGATAACTAAAATGCGCATCTAAACTACCCACCCCCTTGTTTGTACACTTCATACTTTTTATACAAAAAAATAATATATAAGCTATGTACCTGGAAAGCGTTTTTGGAGCTCGTCCTCCTGCTCCTAAACGAAAAGTGAACATTCAGAGATTGACCTACGGTATTATAGACAATTAAAATGCGCATCTAAACAACCCCCCTTCTTGTTTGTACACTTCATACTTTTTATAAAGAAAAATAATGTATTCGTTGTACCTGAGAAGTAGTTTTGGAGCTCGTCCTCCTGCTCCTAAACGAGAAGTGAACATTCAAAGATTGACCTATTTTATTATAAACAACTAAAATGCGCATCTAAACTTCCCACCCCCTTGTTTTTACATTTCATACTTTTTATACAAAAATATCAAATATAATCGTTGTACCTGAGAAGCGTTTTTGGAGCCCGTCCTCCTGCTCCTAAACGAAAAGTGAACATTCACAGATTGACCTATTTTATTATAAACAACTAAATTGCGCATCTTAACAACCCCTCCCCTTGTGTGTACATTTCATACTTTTTATACAAAAAAAATCAAATATAATCGTTGTACCTGAGAATCGGTTTTGGAGCTCGTCCTCCTGCTCCTAAACGAGAAGTGAAAATTCAGACATTGACCTACGTTATTATTGACAACTAATTTGCGCATCCATACTACCCACCCATATATTTGTACACTTCATACTTTTTATACAGAAAAATAATGTATTCGTTGTACCTGAGAAGTAGTTTTGGAGCTCGTCCTCCTGCTCCTAAACGAGAAGTGAACATTCAAAAATTGGCCTACGTTATTAAAGACAACTAAAATGCGCATCTAAATTACCCACCCCTTTGTTTGTACACTTCATACTTTTTATACAAAAAAATAATATATAAGCTATGTACCTGGAAAGCGTTTTTGGAGCTCGTCCTCCTGCTCCTAAACGAAAATTGAACATTCAGAGATTGATCTATTTTATTATAAACAACTTAAATGCGCATCTAAACTACCCACCTCCTTATTTGTACATTTCATACTTTTTATACAAAAAAATCAAATATAATCGTTGTGCCTGAAAACGTTTTTGGAGCCCGTCCTCCTGCTCCTAAACGAAAAGTGAACATTCAGAGATTGACCTATTTTAGAATAAACAACTTAAATGCGCATCTAAACTACCCACTCCCTTGTTTGTACACTTCATACTTTTTAAACAAAAAAATAATATATGAGCTATGTACCTGGAAAGCGTTTTTGGAGCTCGTCCTCCTGCTCCTAAATTAAAAGTGAACATTCAGAAATTGACCTACGTTATTAAAGACAACTAAAATGCGCATCTAAACTAACCACCCCCTTGTTTGTACACTTCATACTTTTTATACAAAAAAATAATATATAAGCTATGTACCTGGAAAGCGTTATTGGAGCTCGTTCTCCTGCTCCTAAACGAAAAGTGAACATTCAAAAATTGACTTTTTTTATTATAAACAACTAAAATGCGCATCTAAAAAACCCACTCCCTTGTTTTTACACTTCATACTTAATAAACAAAAAAATAATATATGAGCTATGTACCTGGAAAGCGTTATTGGTGCTCGTCCTCCTGCTCCTAAACAAAAAGTGAACATTCAGAGATTGACCTATTTTATTAAAAACAATTAAAATGCGCATCTAAACTACTCACCTTCTTGTTTGTACATTTCATACTTTTTATACAAAAAAATCAAATATAATCGTTGTACCTGAGAAGCGGTTTTGGAGCTCGTCCTCCTGCTCCTAAACGAGAAGTAAACATTCAGAGATTGACCTGCCATATTATTGACAACTAAATTGCGCATCTATACTACCCACCCATATGTTTGTACACTTCATACTTTTTATACAGAAAAATAATGTATTCGTTGTACCTGAGAAGTAGTTTTGGAGCTCGTCCTCCTGCTCCTAAACGAGAAGTGAACATTCAAAGATTGACCTATTTTATTATAAACAACTAAAATGCGCATCTAAACTTCCCACCTCCTTGTTTTTACATTTCATACTTTTTATACAAAAAAATCAAATATAATCGTTGTACCTGAGAAGCGTTTTTGGAGCCCTTCCTCCTGCTCCTAAACGAGAAGTGAACATTCACAGATTGACCTATTTTATTATAAACAACTAAATTGCGCATCTTAACAACCCCTCCCCTTGTTTGTACATTTCATACTTTTTATACAAAAAAAATCAAATATAATCGTTGTACCTGAGAATCGGTTTTGGAGCTCGTCCTCCTGCTCCTAAACGAGAAGTGAACATTCAGACATTGACCTACGTTATTATTGACAACTAAATTGCGCATCCATACTACCCAACCATATGTTTGTACACTTCATACTTTTTATACAGAACAATAATGTATTCGTTGTACCTGAGAAGTAGTTTTGGAGCTCGTCCTCCTGCTCCTAAACGAGAAGTGAACATTCAAAGATTGACCTACGTTATTAAAGACAACTCAAATGCGCATCTAAACTACCCACCCCCTTGTATGTACACTTCATACTTTTTATACAAAAATGTAATATATAAGCTATGTACCTGGAAAGCGTTTTTGGAGCTCGTCCTCCTGCTCCTAAACGAAAAGTGAACATTCGAAAATTGACCTACGGTATTATAAACAATTAAAATGCGCATCTAAACTACCTACCCCCTTGTTTGTACACTCCATACTTTTTATACAAAAAAATAATATATAAGCTTTGTACCTGCAAAGCGTTTTTGGAGTTCGTCCTCCTGCTCCTAAACGAAAAGTGAACATTCAGAGATTGACCTTTTTTATTATAAACAACTAAAATGCGCATCTAAACTTCCCACCCCCTTGTTTGTACATTTCATACTTTTTATACAAAAAAATCAAATATAATCGTTGTACCAGAGAAGCGTTTTTGGAGCTCGTCCTCCTGCTCCTAAATTAAAAGTGAACATTCAGAAATTGACCTACGTTATTAAAGACAACTAAAATGCACATCTTAACTACCCACCCCCTTGTTTTTACACTTCATACTTTTTATACAAAAAAATAATATATAAGCTATGTACCTGGAAAGCGTTATTGGAGCTCGTCCTCCTGCTCCTAAACGAAAAGTGAACATTCAAAGATTGACCTATTTTATTATAAACAACTAAAATGCGCATCTAAATAACCCACTCCCTTGTTTGTACACTTCATACTTTTTCAACAAAAAAATAATATATGAGCTATGTACCTGGAAAGCGTTATTGAAGCTCGTCCTCCTGCTCCTAAACGAAAAGTGAACATTCAGAGATTGACCTATTTTATTATTAACAATTAAAATGCGCATCTAAACTACTCACTCCCTTGTTTGTACATTTCATACTTTTTATACAAAAAAATCAAATATAATCGTTGTACCTGAGAAGCGGTTTTGGAGCTCGTCCTCCTGCTCCTAAACGAGAAGTGAACCTTTAGAGATTGACCTGCGTTATTATTGACAACTAAATTGCGCATCTTAACTACCCAACCATATGTTTGTACACTTCATACTTTTTATACAGAAAAATAATGTATTCGTTGTACCTGAGAAGTAGTTTTGGAGCTCGTCCTCCTGCTCCTAAACGAGAAGTGAACATTCAAAGATTGACCTACGTTATTATAGATAACTAAAATGCGCATCTAAACTACCCACCCCCTTGTTTGTACACTTCATACTTTTTATACAAAAAAATAATATATAAGCTATGTACCTGGAAAGCGTTTTTGGAGCTCGTCCTCCTGCTCCTAAACGAAAAGTGAACATTCAGAGATTGACCTACGGTATTATAGACAATTAAAATGCGCATCTCAACAACCCACCTTATTGTTTGTACACTTCATACTTTTTATAAGTAAAAATAATGTATTCGTTGTACCTGAGAAGTAGTTTTGGAGCTCGTCCTCCTGCTCCTAAACGAGAAGTGAACATTCAAAGATTGACCTATTTTATTATAAACAACTAAAATGCGCATCTAAACTTTCCACCCCCTTGTTTTTACATTTCATACTTTTTATACAAAAAAATCAAATATAATCGTTGTACCTGAGAAGCGTTTTTGGAGCCCGTCCTCCTGCTCCTAAACGAAAAGTGAACATTCACAGATTGACCTATTTTATTATAAACAACTTAATTGCTCATCTCAACAACCCCTCCCCTTGTTTGTACATTTCATAGTTTTTATACAAAAAAAATCAAATATAATCGTTGAACCTTAGAATCGGTTTTGGAGCTCGTCCTCCTGCTCCTAAACGAGAAGTGAACATTCAGAGATTGACCTACGTTATTATTGACAACTAAATTGCGCATCTCTACTACCCACCTATATGTTTGTACATCTCATACTTTTTATACAGGAAAATAATGTATTCGTTGTAACTGAGAAGTAGTTTTGGAGCTCGTCCTCCTGCTCCTAAACGAGAAGTGAACATTCAGAGATTGACCTATTTTATTATAAACAACTAAAATGCGCATCTAAACAACCCACTTCCTTGTTTGTACACTTCATACATTTTAAACAATAAATAATATATGAGCTTTGTACCTGGAAAGCGTTATTAGAGCTCGTCCTCCTGCTCCTAAACGAAAAGTGAACATTCAGAGATTGACCTATTTTATTATAAACATTTAAAATGCGCATCTAAACTTCCTACCCCCTTGTTTGTACATTTCATACTTTTTATACAAAAAAATCAAATATAATCGTTGTACCTGAGAAGCGGTTTTGGAGCTCGTCCTCCTGCTCCTAAACGAGAAGTGAACATTCAGAGATTGACCTACGTTATTATTGACAACTCAATTGCGCATCTATACTACTCACCCATATGTTTGTACACTTCATACTTTTTATACAAAAAAATAATATATAAGGTTTGTACCTGGAAAGCGTTATTGGAGCTCGTCCTCCTGCTCCTAAACGAAAAGTGAACATTCAGAGATTGACCTATTTTATTATAAACAACTAAAATGCGCATCTAAACAACCCACCTTCTTGTTTGTACACTTCATACTTTTTAAACAAAAAAATAATATATGAGCTATGTACCTGGAAAGCGTTTTTGGAGCTCGTCCTCCTGCTCCTAAACGAGAAGTGAACATTCAGAGATTGACCTATTTTATTATAAACAACTAAAATGCGCATCTAAACAACCCATCTTCTTGTTTGTACACTTCTTACTTTTTAAACAAAAAAATAATATATGAGCTATTTACCTGGAAAGCGTTTTTGGAGCTCGTCCTCCTGCTCCTTAACGAGAAGTGAACATTCAGAGATTGAATTTAGTTATTATTGACAACTTAAATGCGCATCCAAGTTACCCTGAGAAGCGTTTTTGGAGCTCGTCCTCCTGCTCCTTAACGAGACGTGAACATTCAGAGATTGACCTACGTTATTAGAGACAACTTAATTGCGCATCTAAATTACCCACTCTCTTGTTTGTACACTTCATACTTAAAAAAAAAAAAAAAAAATATTGTATTCGTTGTACCTGAGAAGCGTTTTTGGAGCTGGGACTCCTGCTCATAAACGAGAAGTGAACATTGGAAGATGTACATACATTTATTATAGACAACTAAAGTCCGCATTTAAAAAACGCACCCTTATTGTTGCACACTTCATATTTTGTTTACAAAAAAATAATAAATAAATTAAATTCCATTTGTTTCCACATAAATATGATTGGAGAAGTGAACATTCAAGTTTTCTATTCCCAAATATTAAAACGAATGTTCCACATCATAGAAACGAGAATTCCTCGGAAAAAGCTATCAGTCAGGACTGCTGTTGGCCGGAATCGAACCAGTTACCTCCCCGAATTAGAATTTCGCGTCTTACCGCTGAGATACCTTAATCGGTCTGAATGTAATCAAGTCAATCAACTTATTATTCTCTGATGTCCGACTGTTATGTTTATCATATTTCAATTGTTTCAAGCTTGGGTCATTTTCTCTTTTCTGCAGTTATATCATGTCATGTGTATTATAATTTTATAAATTATAAATTCTTATTTATGTGAGATTTGCTTCATCCAGAAAAAAAAAGTAGATTCGATATTATTGTTATCTTATCTTGCCTCGGTCGTTAGCAGACTACCACGCGCAAAGATTGTAACAGTATACCCTTGCGTGCGCCAGCCATAGGCGCCAGCAGGTGTAGGTTACAGTCATTGTGGACTGGTGTTTGCTCTGGCCGGCGGGTGGGTGGGGGGGGGGGGGGGGGACGCCGGCCGATTGCTTCCTTGTCTGTCGCTGCTTGCTGTCGAAATGCCGGAGGCCCCGTAAGGGTAAAATACACCGCAGCACAGGCGCGAATTTGTCACATTATTGTAAAATAAATGTAACAGTGGTTGTCTAGTGGATGGCAGGAGGGGAGGTTGCATGTTACTCACAGGGAGGGAAGAGATCTGATTTTTGTGGTGGACACGTATAGGTATAATGTAACTACTAGGAAAACGGAAGCGCTCCGCGTTGACAGATGAGCGTGCTTGTGGTAATTAAAAAAATGTATACAAAATCATTTTTTATAAATTTCTAAAAGTTAAAAATACAGCTCACTGGAAAAGGTTTTGAGTGGCTTTAAGGTTGAATGATTTTAAGGGTTTTCATGAAACAGTACTCTACTGAAAATGCGCTAATTCAAAAACCATTGAATTTATCCGGGTATATAAAAATGTATAATGTAGATACTACCTCTACATTTTGAAATGTCGAAAAAATTCGATTTTTAGCCGCACATGGCATCAAATAGATAACTGTTGCATCTAGAAAGGTATATATACTGCTGCCATTTACCATGGATATTATGTACATGTAACTTCAATGGTCCTCAAATGCGAAGCATATTAGTGGAACAGTGTAAAAAGCTAAAAACTACAATATAAATTGCCGTAAACAGAAAGTAAATATTATTTTACAAAATGGCGGTGCAAGTTACAATTTTAAAACTTTCGCCAACTGTCACTCTTAATGTAGGGAACATTAGTGTTGAACTTTATTTTAATCTCTCTGTAAGTTTTAATTAAAACAAATTGAAACTGGATTATTGTCGGCTAAATTCCTAGTTTCATTTTACCGTATTTGCGGTGAAAGTCATCAAACATAGCACGTCATTGTAGCCATTGTATGACATGCTATCGACATTCCAAATACACAGTGAGAAAGGTCTGATTGCGTACGCTACTTTTGGTGCATACTATGTGCATTTAATTTCAATGGTCCGCAAATGCGAATAATATCGATGGAACATCGTAAAAAATAAAATATATTTAGATGAGCGTAGCGAATCCCTCCATTCAAATCGATCGGCCCTTTGTGTGGGTCACGTGGGTCAGGAATATAAATACACAATTTTCACAACAGTTTTGTTATATGAAAAGTATGGTACTGTTGTCAAATCATTTAGGAATGCTATTTGCTGTAGTTCATTATATCGCAACTATTTTAACAACGCAACATTCATTTATTTATGCAGTTATTAATTTATTTATTTATTTTTTAATTAATTAATTAATTAATTAATTAAATTATTTATTTATTTATTTATTTATTTATTTATTTATTTATTTATTTATTTATTTATTTATTTATTTATTTATTTATTTATTTATTTATTTATTTATTTATTTATTTATTTATTTATTTATTTATTTATTTATTTATTTATTTATTTATTTATTTATTTATTTATTTATTTATTTATTTATTTATTTATTTATTTATTTATTTATTTATTTATTTATTTATTTATTTATTTATTTATTTATTTATTTATTTATTTATTTATTTATTTATTTATTTATTTATTTATTTATTTTATTTATTATTTTTTTTTTTTTTTTTATTTATTTATTTATTTATTTATTTATTTATTTATTTATTTATTTATTTATTTATTTATTTATTTATTTATTTATTTATTTATTTATT
>OX246746.1:32247358-32451311 GCA_945910005.1 Isoperla grammatica | reverse complement strand
TTTTGTAATACTTTATATCTAATATCTATTACCTGCAACTGCAAATAAACCAAAATGAAACCCTGTTTTCAGTTTTGGCAAAGTCCGTGGCATTCAGTCAGAACCTACTTAAACATACAATCGGTTAATCAGTGTTGAAAATCCAAGAGGATCCACATCCAAGTATATTTGAGTCAAATGCCCGCATTAGAGCTTCCTAAAATATATTAGTTGAGTATGGATTTAATGACGTGTCTGTAATTCGGGAGGTCGCCGGTTCGATACCGGCCACCGGCAGTCGTGACGAGACGAATGCTGACATTGAGTTCTTCTTTTAGCCCTCGGACAATCCTTCCTAACTATATCTAGTTAACCTGGAGAGAGGCACACTGTGCACCCTCGGTAGCGGGTTTCCTACGAAAAATTTAATTTTTGTATGCATGTTATGTCGGGTGCTGGTTGTATTTTGCTTGGTACCTGTTGAGGGAATAATCTTACGGTCGGGAAGTGAGTCAGCGCCAGCTAATGCGGCGGCCCGTGTATGTTATCTGTTGTGTCGAGGCTCAGATAACACATTCGGATAACCAATTCTTTGTCGAGGTATGCGAGTGCTCTCATACGTGGGGAGGGACCCCCCCCCCCCCCCCCCCCCCCAAAACGCCACAACGAAGCACTGTTGCAATTGACAGCGTTGTCGCTCATTGCGACAGATCAAAAAACATTGCCCCCGAATTAGAAACTAGTGCTACAAATACGTAGTTTCAATGAGACCGAGTGGGTACCGGCCAAACCCACGGTTGGTCCATGTGTCTGGTCAACACTATGATGTTATAACTTAATATTTATAATGTAAAAAATAGACCCCGCTGGTGCTGGGAATCGAACCGAGGTCTCCCACACGCGGGCCAGGAACTACGGCCGTTAGGCACCCGGGTTCGCTTCCCGTCTGGATAAATACAAAATTTATAATATACAATATTTAATTGTATCCTTTTTATTTATATTCCCTTTTTATACAAGTAGCCACTTCTGTCTAGCCATAGCGTCCCAATGATTTTTGCTAGTGGAGGGAGTAGAAATACATAACGTGTATGTAAAATAACACATTATTTCCTCGGTCGCAAGTCAAGGAACAGTTGATCTTGAACATTTGCTAGGGGGGGGGGGGGGGGGGGTGGGGGGGGGAGGGGAGCGCACTAAATCGATGAAGGCCTATATTATTTCAATATATTTTCTCAGTACTATGGTGTCTGGGCACAAACACCAATAACAGGGTCAGGGATAATGTTCCACAAGATGCTATGGTAAAATTGTTCGATCTTGATCAATAATGGCAAAACTTCTCGTATTGGTTGGGATTTGGGAACACAAAAATTATTTTGTAAATCGTTCACATTTCGATCAAATTATAAGAAAAGAGCCGTTTAAAAAGGAAAAGCGCATAATATATCATCACCTAGTAACCTATTAGTTCCATTAGGCCGAGACCTGCCAAAAACCTGTAATTATTTATTGTTTTAAAAAAAAGGATTATAATTTGTTTGTATAAAAAGTAAGAAGTATCCAACAATAAGGGGGCTTAATTAGATGCGTAATATATTTGTTTTAAGAAAGGTATGTAAATCATAGAATGTTCCTTCTCGTTTACGAGAAAGAGGACCAGCTCCAAAAACGCTCCGTATAGGTAACAGAAACATTATTTTTCTGTATAAAAAGTATAAAGTGTACAACATTGAGGGTACATTAGTATGATACTAAATTAAATCGTCTATGAAACCGTATGTGAAACTTAGAATCTTAACCACCCGTTTACGAGCAGAAGAGTCAGCTCCAAAAACTCACCTCAATAATGTGCTGTGTTATTATATGTAATTATTTCTTAAAAGTATGAGGTGTACAACATAAAGGGTAGTATCCTATGAAGCATATCATTTAACTTATATATAATATCTAAAAAGCGAGAAATCCTGAACCGTCGGTTTTGAGCAGAAGAGTCAGCTCCAACAACGCAAATCAATAACGTGGAGTGTTATTAAAATTCATTATTTGTTTTTTGAAAAAGTATGAAGTGCCCAACAAATAGGGCGAGTTCAAATGATACGTATTTACTAGGTTATTTTTAATATCTAGTTAGCAAGAAATTCTAATCCGACAGTGATGAGCAGGAGGCTAAACTCCAAACGCCACTGAAAAAAAGGAATTAATATTTTTTTGTTTAAAAAGTATGAAGTGTACAACAATAAGGGTAGGGGTAATATAGATGCGCAATTTAGTTTTCTATAAAAACGTAGGTCAATTTCTGAATGTTCATTTCTCGTTTAGGAGCAGGAGGACGAGCTCCAAAAACGCTTCTCAGGTACAAAGATGATATATTATTTTTTTGTATAAAAAGTATGAAGTGTACAAACAAGGGGGTGGGTAGTTGAGATACGAATTTTAGTTGTTTATAATAAAATAGGTCAATCTCTGAATGTTCACTTTTCGTTAAGGAGCAGGAGGACGAGCACCAAAAACGCTTCTCAGGCACAACGATTATATATTATTTTTTTTTAATAAAAAGTATGAAGTGTACAAACAAGGGGGTGGGTAGTTGAGATACGAATTTTAGTTGTTCAAAATAAAATAGGTCAATCTATGAATGTTCACTTATCGTTTAGGAGCATGAGGACGAGCTCCAAAACTACTTCTCATGTACAACGAATACATTATTTTTCTGTATAAAAAGTATGAAGTGTACAAACATTAGGGTGGGTAGTTTAGATTTGCAATTTAGTTGTGTATAATAACGTAGGTCAATCTCTGAATGTTCACTTCTCGTTTAGGAGCAGGAGGACGAGCTCCAAAACTACTTCTCAGGTACAACGAATACATTATTTTTCTGTATAAAAAGTATGAAGTGTACAAACATGGTGGTGGGTATTATAGATACGCAATTATGTTGTGTATAATAACGTAGGTCAATCTCTGATGTTCACTTCTCGTTTAGGAGCAGGAGGACGAGCTCCAAAACTACTTCTCAGTTACAACGAATACATTATTTTTCTGTATAAAAAGTATGAAGTGTACAAACAAGGGGGTGGGTAGTTTAGATGCGCATTTTAGTTGTCTATAAGAACGTAGGTCAATCTCTGAATGTTCACTTCTCGTTTAGGAGCAGGAGGACGAGCTCCAAAAACGCTTTTCAGGTACATAGATGATATATTATTTTTTTGTATAAAACGTTTGAAATGTACAAACAAGGGGGTGGTTAGTTAAGATGCGCATTTAAGTTGTCTATAAAAACGTAGGTCAATCTCTGAATGTTCACTTCTCGTTTAGAAGCAGGAGGACGAGCTCCAAAAACGCTTCTTAGGTACAAGGAATATATATTATTTTTCTGTATTAAAAGTATGAAGTGTACAAATATCGGGGTGGGTAGTTAAGATGCGCATTTTAGTTGTCTCTAATATCGTAGGTCAATCTCTGAATGTTCACTTCTCGTTTAGGAGCAGGAGGACGAGCTCCAAAAACGCTTCTTAGGTACAAGGAATATATATTATTTTTTTGTATAAAAAGTATGAAGTGTACAAACTTGGGGGTGGGTACTATAAATGCGCAATTCAGTTGTGTATAAGAACGTAGTTCAATCTCTGAATGTTCACTTCTCGTTTAGGAGCAGGAGGACGAGCTCCAAAAACGCTTTTCAGGTACATAGATGATATATTATTTTTTTGTATAAAAAGTATGAAGTGTACAATCAAATGGGTGGGTAGTTGAGATGCACATTTTAGTTGTTTATAATAAAATAGGTCAATCTCTGAATGTTCACTTTTCGTTTAGGAGCAGGAGGACGAGCTCCAATAACGCTTTCCAGGTACATAGATGATATATTATTTGTTTGTATAAAAAGTATGAAGTGTACAAACAAGGGGGTGGGTAGTTGAGATGAACATTTTAGTTGTTTATAATAAAATAGGTCAATCTCTGAATGTTCACTGCTCGTTTAGGGGCAGGAGGACGAGCTCCAAAACTACCTCTCAGGTACAACGAATACATAACTTTTCTGTATAAAAAGTATGAAGTGTACAAACATAGGGGTGGGAAGTATAGATACGCAATTAAGTTGTGTATAATAACGTAGGTCAATCTCGGAATGTTCACTTCTCGTTTAGGAGCAGGAGGACGAGCTCCAAAACTACTTCTCAGGTACAACGAATACATTATTTTTCTGTATAAAATGTATGAAGTGTACAAACATAGAGAGGAGTAGTATAGATGCGATATTTATTTGTCTATAGTAACAAAGGTCAATCTTTGAATGTTCATTTCTCGTTTAGGAGCAGGAGGACGAGCTCCAAAAACGCTTCTCAGGTACATAGATGATATATTATTTTTTTGTATAAAAAGTATGAAGTGTACAAACAAGATGGCGGGTAGTTAAGATAAGCATTTTAGTTGTTTATAATAAAATAGGTCAATCAAAGAATGTTCACTATTCGTTTAGGAGCAGGAAGACGAGCTCCATAAACGCATCTCAGGCACAACGATTATATATTATTTTTTTTAATAAAAAGTGTGAGTTGTACAAACACAGGGGTGAGTAGTTTAAATGCGCATTTTGGTTGTTCATAATAAAATAGGTCAATCTCTGAATGTTCACTTTTCGTTTAGGAGCAGGAGGACGAGCTCCAAAACTACTTCTCATGTACAATGAATACATTATTTTTCTGTATAAAAAGTATGACGTGTAAAAACATTGGGGTGGGTAGTTTAGATTTGCAATTAAGTTGTGTATAATAACGTAGGTCAATCTCGGAATGTTCACTTCTCGTTTAGGAGCAGGAGGACGAGCTCCTAAACTACTTCTCAGGTACAACGAATACATTATTTTTCTGTATAAAAAGTATGAAGTGTACAAACATGGTGGTGGGTATTATAGATACGCAATTATGTTGTGTATAATAACGTAGGTCAATCTCTGAATGTTCACTTCTCGTTTAGGAGCAGGAGGACGAGCTCCAAAACTACATCTCAGTTACAACGAATACATTATTTTTCTGTATAAAAAGTATGAAGTGTACAAACATAGGGGTGGGTATTATAGATGTGCAATTCAGTTGTGTATAAGAACAAAGGTCAATCTCTGAATGTTCCCTTCTCGTTTAGGAGCAGGAGGACGAGTTTCAAAAACGCTTTTCAGGTACATAGATGATATATTATTTTTTTGTAAAAAAAGTATGAAGTGTACAAACAAGGGGGTGGGTAGTTTAGATGCGCATTTTAGTTGTCTATAAAAATGTAGGTCTATCTCTGAATGTTCACTTCTCGTTTAGGAGCAGGAGGACGAGCTCAAAAACGCTTCTTAGGTACAAGGAATATATATTATTTTCCTGTATTAAAAGTATGAAGTGTACAAACATAGGGCTGGGTAGTTTAGATGCGCATTTTAGTTGTCTCTAAAAACGTAGGTCAATCTCTGAATGTTCACTTCTCGTTTAGGAGCAGGAGGACGAGCTCCAAAAACGCTTCTTAGGTACAAGGAATATATATAATTTTGTCTGTATTAAAAGAATGAAATGTACAAACAAGGGGGTGGGTAGTTTAGATGCGCATTTTAGTTGTCTATAAAAAAGTGGGTCAATCACTGAATGTTCACTTCTCGTTTAGGAGCAGGAGGACGAGCTCCAAAAACGCTTCTTAGGTACAAGGAATATATATTATTTTTTTGTATAAAAAGTATGAAGTGTACAAACTTGGGGGTGGGTATTATAGATGCGCAATTCAGTTGTGTATAAGAACGTAGTTCAATCTCTGAATGTTTACTTCTCGTTTAGGAGCAGGAGGACGAGCTCCAAAAACGCTTTTCAGGTACATAGATGATATATTATTTTTTTGTATAAAAAGTATGAAGTGTACAATCAAATGGGTGGGTAGTTTAGATGCGCATTTTAGTTGTCTATAAAAACGTAGGTCAATCTGTGAATGTTCACTTCTCGTTTGGGAGCAGGATGACGAGCTCCAAAACTACTTTTTAGGTACAACGAATACATTATTTTTCTGTATTAAAAGTATGAAGTGTGCGTCATTGAGGGTATGTTTGTATGATGTGGAATAATTGTTTTATTATTTTTGAACTGAAAACTTGCAATGTTCGCGTCTCCAATCATATTTAGGTATGAAATTACTGGAATTCGGTTTATTTTTTTTTTTTTTTTGTAAAAAACGTATGAAGTGTACAAACATGGGGGTGGCTAATTTAGTTGCGCAATTTAGTTATCGATAATAATAAATGTACATCTAAGAATGTTCACTTCACGTTTACGCGCTGGAGGACGAGCTCCAAACGCTTCTCAGGTACAACGATTATACATTATTTTTCTGTATAAAATGTATGAAGTGTACAAACATAGGGAGGAGTAGTATAGATGCGAAATTTATTTGTCTATAGTAACAAAGGTCAATCTTTGAATGTTCACTTCTCGTTTAGGAGAAGGAGGACGAGCTCCAAAAACGCTTCTCAGGTACATAGATGATATATTATTTTTTTGTATAAAAAGTATGAAGTGTACAAACAAGATGGCGGGTAGTTAAGATAGGCATTTTAGTTGTTTATAATAAAATAGGTCAATCAAAGAATGTTCAAGTATCGTTTAGGAGCAGGAAGACGAGCTCCAAAAATGCATCTCAGGCACAACGATTATATATTATTTTTTTAAATAATAAGTATGAGTTGTCCAAACACAGGGGTGAGTAGTTTAAATGCGCATTTTGGTTGTTCATAATAAAATAGGTCAATCTCTGAATGTTCACTTTTCGTTTCGGAGCAGGAGGACGAGCTCCAATAACTACTTCTCATGTACAATGAATACATTATTTTTCTGTATAAAAAGTATGAAGTGTACAAACATTGGGGTGGGTAGTTTAGATTTGCAATTTAGTTGTGTATAATAACGTAGGTCAATCTCGGAATGTTCACTTCTCGTTTAGGAGCAGGAGGACGAGCTCCTAAACTACTTCTCAGGTACAACGAATACATTATTTTTCTGTATAAAAAGTATGAAGTGTATAAACATGGTGGTGGGTATTATAGATACGCAATTATGTTGTGTATAATAACGTAGGTCAATCTCTGAATGTTCACTTCTCGTTTAGGAGCAGGAGGACGAGTTCCAAAACTACTTCTCAGTTACAACGAATACATTATTTTTCTGTATAAAAAGTATGAAGTGTACAAACATAGAGGTGGGTATTATAGATGCGCAATTCAGTTGTGTATAAGAACGTAGGTCAATCTCTGAATGTTCACTTCTCGTTTAGGAGCAGGAGGACGAGTTTCAAAAACGCTTTTCAGGTACATAGATGATATATTATTTTTTTTGTAAAAAAAGTATGAAGTGTACAAACAAGGGGGTGGGTAGTTTAGATGCGCATTTTAGTTGTCTATAAAGACGTAGGTCAATCTCTGAATGTTCACTTCTCGTTTAGGAGCAGGAGGACGAGCTCCAAAAACGCTTCTTAGGTACAAGGAATATATATTATTTTTCTGTATTAAAAGTAAGAAGTGTACAAACATAGGGCTGGGTAGTTTAGATGCGCATTTTAGTTGTCTCTAAAAACGTAGGTCAATCTCTGAATGTTCACTTCTCGTTTAGGAGCAGGAGGACGAGCTCCAAAAACGCTTCTTAGGTACAAGGAATATATATTATTTTTCTGTATTAAAAGTATGAAATGTACAAACAAGGGGGTTGGTAGTTTAGATGCGCATTTTAGTTGTCTATAAAAAAGTGGGTCAATCACTGAATGTTCACTTCTCGTTTAGGAGCAGGAGGACGAGCTCCAAAAACGCTTCTTAGGTACAAGGAATATATATTATTTTTTTGTAAAAAAAGTATGAAGTGTACAAACATGGGGGTGGGTATTATAGATGCGCAATTCAGTTGTGTATAAGAATGTAGTTCAATCTCTGAATGTTCACTTCTCGTTTAGGAGCAGGAGGACGAGCTCCAAAAACGCTTTTCAGGTACATAGATGATATATTATTTTTTTGTATAAAAAGTATGAAGTGTACAATCAAATGGGTGGGTAGTTTAGATGCGCATTTTAGTTGTCTATAAAAACGTAGGTCAATCTGTGAATGTTCACTTCTCGTTTAGGAGCAGGAGGACGAGCTCCAAAAACGCTTCTCAGGTACATAGATGATATATTATTTTTTTGTATAAAAAGTATGAAGTGTACAAACAAGATGGCGGGTAGTTAAGATAGGCATTTTAGTTGTTTATAATAAAATAGGTCAATCAAAGAATGTTCAAGTATCGTTTAGGAGCAGGAAGACGAGCTCCAAAAATGCATCTCAGGCACAACGATTATATATTATTTTTTTAAATAATAAGTATGAGTTGTCCAAACACAGGGGTGAGTAGTTTAAATGCGCATTTTGGTTGTTCATAATAAAATAGGTCAATCTCTGAATGTTCACTTTTCGTTTCGGAGCAGGAGGACGAGCTCCAATAACTACTTCTCATGTACAATGAATACATTATTTTTCTGTATAAAAAGTATGAAGTGTACAAACATTGGGGTGGGTAGTTTAGATTTGCAATTTAGTTGTGTATAATAACGTAGGTCAATCTCGGAATGTTCACTTCTCGTTTAGGAGCAGGAGGACGAGCTCCTAAACTACTTCTCAGGTACAACGAATACATTATTTTTCTGTATAAAAAGTATGAAGTGTATAAACATGGTGGTGGGTATTATAGATACGCAATTATGTTGTGTATAATAACGTAGGTCAATCTCTGAATGTTCACTTCTCGTTTAGGAGCAGGAGGACGAGTTCCAAAACTACTTCTCAGTTACAACGAATACATTATTTTTCTGTATAAAAAGTATGAAGTGTACAAACATAGAGGTGGGTATTATAGATGCGCAATTCAGTTGTGTATAAGAACGTAGGTCAATCTCTGAATGTTCACTTCTCGTTTAGGAGCAGGAGGACGAGTTTCAAAAACGCTTTTCAGGTACATAGATGATATATTATTTTTTTGTAAAAAAAGTATGAAGTGTACAAACAAGGGGGTGGGTAGTTTAGATGCGCATTTTAGTTGTCTATAAAGACGTAGGTCAATCTCTGAATGTTCACTTCTCGTTTAGGAGCAGGAGGACGAGCTCCAAAAACGCTTCTTAGGTACAAGGAATATATATTATTTTTCTGTATTAAAAGTAAGAAGTGTACAAACATAGGGCTGGGTAGTTTAGATGCGCATTTTAGTTGTCTCTAAAAACGTAGGTCAATCTCTGAATGTTCACTTCTCGTTTAGGAGCAGGAGGACGAGCTCCAAAAACGCTTCTTAGGTACAAGGAATATATATTATTTTTCTGTATTAAAAGTATGAAATGTACAAACAAGGGGGTTGGTAGTTTAGATGCGCATTTTAGTTGTCTATAAAAAAGTGGGTCAATCACTGAATGTTCACTTCTCGTTTAGGAGCAGGAGGACGAGCTCCAAAAACGCTTCTTAGGTACAAGGAATATATATTATTTTTTTGTAAAAAAAGTATGAAGTGTACAAACATGGGGGTGGGTATTATAGATGCGCAATTCAGTTGTGTATAAGAATGTAGTTCAATCTCTGAATGTTCACTTCTCGTTTAGGAGCAGGAGGACGAGCTCCAAAAACGCTTTTCAGGTACATAGATGATATATTATTTTTTTGTATAAAAAGTATGAAGTGTACAATCAAATGGGTGGGTAGTTTAGATGCGCATTTTAGTTGTCTATAAAAACGTAGGTCAATCTGTGAATGTTCACTTCTCGTTTAGGAGCAGGAGGACGAGCTCCAAAAACGCTTTAGGTACAACGATTATATATTATTTTTTTAAATAAAAAGTATGAAGTGTACAAACAAGGGGGTGGATAGTTTAGATGCGCATTTTAGTCGTGTATAATATCGTAGGTCAATATCTGAATGTTCACTTCTCGTTTGGGAGCAGGATGACGAGCTCCAAAACTACTTCTCAGGTACAACGAATACATTATTTTTCTGTATTAAAAGTATGAAATGTGCGTCATTGAGGGTATGTTTGTATGATGTGGAATAATTGGTTTATTATTTTTGAACTGAAAACTTGCAATGTTCGCGTCTCCAATCATATTTAGGTATGAAATTACTGGAATTTTTTTTTTTTTTTTGTAAAAAAAGTATGAAGTGTACAAACATGGGGGTGGCTAATTTAGTTGCGCAATTTAGTTATCTATAATAATAAATGTACATCTAAGAATGTTCACTTCTCGTTTACGCGCTGGAGGATGAGCTCCAAACGCTTCTCAGGTACAACGATTATACATTATTTTTTTGTATAAAAAGTATGAAGTGTACAAACATGGGGGTGGGTAGTTTAGATGCGCATTTCAGTTGTCTCTAATAACGTAGGTCAATCTTTGAATGTTCACTTCTCGTTTAGGAGCAGGAGGACGAGCTCCAAAACTATTTTTCAGGTACAACGATTACATTATTTTTCTGTATGAGAAGTATGAATTTGTATTGGTTGCCTCAAAATTAAAGGTTATGTGGAAATTGTTTTTGGGGGGTAATGTTATAATGCATCATTTTGTGGCTAGTTTTGTATGATCGTTCATACATAATTTGTAAGGGTTACTTTTGGTAAGTACTGGTAGTTGAGGAGACTCATGATAGGTGGCAGCACAACTGCTGTTCGTTTGGTTTTGGGAGCTGGAAATACTTGGAGCTAAAAGCACGCACGCAGCTAGGCGGCGGTGAAGCGCGGCAATCAAAATCAAACATAACCTCACTCATACTATAAGACTAGGCTAGGCCTAGGCTACTTGAGTTCCTTGAGTTACTTTTGTTTGCCATGAGCACGTTTTGTGGGCGTATTAATGAGATTGAAGGAATCGCTGTTGACCGTTTTGATGGTGCTAACTTGGACAGCACTGCATATTTTCTGTCTCATTGTCATACAGGTAAATGTAACAAAGAATGTAGGCCTAGGCCTAGGCCTATAAGAAGCTAATAAATAAGGGCATCCTAGGCACTAGTGTAGGCCTAGCCCAGAGCACTATGCCTAGGCCCTAGGCCTAGTTAGCCGGGTTCCCGACCTTGCGTTGCTCTTACACTAGAGTGCGGAGCGTGTGGGAGCGGTTCATCAGTTCATAGTTTTGTACCTTTTTCGCATAGGCCTAGCCTAGGCTAGCCTAGGCCTAGGCCTATTTCAGTGGGCCCTTTGTAAGGCTTGTGGGTAAATATACACATACCTAGGGTATGCACTCGAAAAACGGGGACAATTTTTTTGTAGTGAAATGTGTTGGCACGTAGGGGGAAGAAGTGATGGGGAAAGGTGCCGGAAGTAGGCTAGTAAAAGAACCGTGGAATGTCGTATGGCAGTGGTGGAAATATCATGAAATAGGTCACGTAACATGAAGGGGTGGCCATTAGTAGCGGCAATGTTTGACGTGAAAGAAGTTTTACCAAATGTTGAAGTCTGCTCTCTCTCCCCCTAACCTGGTTAGGGGACTGCAACCCCTCCCCTAACCTGCAACTACACATTGGTAAGCCTGCACACCGGCAGCAAAGGTATCATGGCGTAAATGTAAACCCCAGCCAGACGCTGTTTTATATCGTCGAGAAATTGTTAGTTGTTCCGTATTGCTGATTTGCGTTTCATACTCTCTTTTTTACTGTATTTTTTTTTCGATATTGATCATGTGCGTAGTAGGCTAGGCCTACCTAATTGTTATTTCATGATTTATCTGTAAGCTCCAGTGATTTTCAATACAAATAGTATCTTCTTTCATATTAAATTATCATTTTGAAGTTCCTTCGATTTGACAACACAATCACGTTAAATAGGCCTATGGCAAAATGGCGTACGTGCGAGGGCGCAGCTGTTCGGAGCACACAGTAACGTAAGTGTTGAAAAACCCCTAAATCCTCTGTTCTGATCTGTGTATCCGAAAGTGACTTTGCCCGAGGTTAGGGGGGGTTATTGGATCTGGTCGATCTTGGCCTAGCTGCCTGACATCCCACGAAAGTTGGGAAGGTTATTGGGTCTGGTTGATGGTGCACCAGCCAGGTGCACCAACCAGGGTCTGGTTGACGTTCTTTACCTTCTAGATTGGCAGCACTGCACCGGACCTGAAGCGGAGAACAAGGAAGAAGGCCATAACTTTTAATATAAAAACTTCAACTATCATTTAATACTCTTTAAAAATAACTACAATATTATAATATACATCAAAAGAAAGACAATTCAACATTGAACAATAAAAATAACACTTCCAACAAAACTTTGGCATTTTCAATGAAAAAAGTGAGTAGCCTACGAAACGCGAATCAGCGGTACGGCACAAATACTGAGAAATTCACTTTAGGCCCTATAATGTTTTAGCGGACGGAATACCTTGTTTGGGCACATACTACACATTGTACTTACGTAGGTAGTGGTAAGTGGTTGGAGTAGGTACTTTCCGTGTATTGAAATATGAGAACACACACCCTGTGTGTGTAATTACCGGCTTGTGTAAAATCTCAATGTTTACGCTATGTTTGGCCTACTATGCAACAATTAGTGAAAATTAATTACAAAAATGTCCAATTGTTGTACTAGTCGATACTTTATAATTATTGTTGTGTAGGCCTATGTGTGACTCCAGGCCCAGATGTTGGTGAACTGAAGGTTACAAGACACTGGGTCCAGTACATAAAAGTCCATATGATAAAAGGTCCACTTGACAAATGGTCCACACTCCACATACCTAAATGTCTACGCTCCACATGGTCCAAAAGTAATAAGTCCTACACGAAATGTCCAATTTGTAATGTCCATGGCAAAGCGTCCAATTAGAAATGTCCATTTCTATTATGTCTCATCTAAATGAGGTCTCATCCTAAAATGTTCAAACTTAATGTCTTAGCAGTATATGTATAGTACGGTAAGCTAATTGTAGTATACTGAGCTTCATCAGTATTGCATTCACTAGGGCCTATATACTTGGTCATGTCACAATATGTACAAAATTAATAATCTAACTAAATAAATTACCAAAATTTGCCCAAAGAAACGGACATTTTATTAATTTAATATGGTACTTCACTCATGCATGCAATGTAGGCCTACATGTACATGTACACGGTATACCTTACAACGTGGAATGAATTTAAAACAGTAGGCTAGAGAAATAAAATACCCAAATTCGAAAAATACAATAAATAAAAAAGTACAAACATAACATTATTTTACATATTGAGCCTACTAGGCAATAGGTAGAAATAATGAATTTGTGTGTGTTACAACCACAGAGCGTATGAGAATTTATTGACCAACTTCGCCATCTTCTTCACGTAGAATTGCGTTGGGGTTTATTTTTAATGGGTAGCTTATTCCTCGCAGGTAAGTTTTCATGTCATTTCCCTCTTTATACGTAATATAATTTCTAACCATTTGTGCTACTTGCTCTTGGTTTAAACGATACCGTCTGTTAACTGCAGGCCTCACTCGGGTGTGCCCTCCCTCAAGTTGAGTCATTGTCTGTTTGACACTTTCTTGCTCGTGTTTGATCACCTCAATAAATTTCCATAAGGAAGGATGATAGACAATCATCATTTTTTTGGAATTTGCTGTGCCATCCTTCCACGACATTGTTGGTTCTCTGCTGATCGTTTATAACAGCTTCATAAACGTTCCATGTATTTGGAGGGAATCTGGGATGGGTAGCCCTCCTTCGGCCTCGTGCTGGTCTCCCTCTCACGTAGGTTTTTTCGAAGTAGGTAGCTTAAAAGCTCGTCGACTTCCTCTGTGACACTTTCGGCTATGGCTGGCGTTAGGGCTTGTGAACACACCATTAGATCTAATAATGATAAAACTCATGGGTGAAATGTCGTGGACGAAATATCTTGGACGAAATAATAGTGGACGAAAATAAAGTGGCCGTTATGAACATTGGACGTTTCAGCCTGGACATTTATTATTGGACCAAATGTCGTGGACGATTTAACGCATGGACCTGTCCGCTAGACCTGTCCACTGTCCGCTAACCGAACTGAATATCTTTTAAAAGTTAATTTAAAAAAGTAACCACTTCAAGTATAACTATGTGTCATCACCAACTGAAGGGATAATGTGTTTGTTATCTTTCAGATCACATGGCAGGCATACGTACTGAATGCTTTCTTGATCGTCTGATGGAGAATCCCCAAATAAATCTATATTGCAGCACAGTTACTCGTTTGATACTGAAACTCAGTGGACTTTCTTTAGTATCCCATAAAATCGTCGGTCTGCCAGTAGGGCCAGCAAATATGGTTATGGTACCAGGGGGACAAAATGGTGGTAAAATACTAACTGTCTCACTTATTCCAGCAGGGCATTGTCCTGGATCTGTTATGTAAGGCAATTTAATTATCTACTGAGCATTTACCTTTGAAACTATAGGCCTAACTTGAAATATGTCTCTATGTAGGCTAACCCACGAAGTCTGAAGTTGAATTTGAAATGTTGAAGCTATGCCTTATAAAATATTCATGCATTATGCACATTATGTTATATAATGCAGGGCAAGTTAATAATTGCAATGTTTGGATGATTGTCTAGAAACCATGTTAGCTCTGGTTCACTTTTTCTATGTTATGTGGCATTCTTAATGTTTGATCAAAAACCCATAATTTTGCACGATATTTAATAATATTGAGACTTAATATTGATGTTACCTAGGCCTATTACCGTTAAAAATAAAATACATAGCAAAAACTACAGTAGGCTTGTAGGCCCATAGTATTTTGATATTTTCTAAGTTACCTACTTTCATTTCTCAAATTTGACAGTTTTTTCAAACAAACTACAGTACTATTATAATAATCTGTTGAATCATATCAGCCTGAACCCTGCCACACAAAAGAAATAAAAATACGGTAAAACTTCTTTATGACTAACTCTTGGGGGCCAGATAACTATTTTGTTATAAAGAACATTTCTTTATAAAGATGGTACCTTTATATGCATAAGAACCTTTTGGGACCTCTTATATCATTTTGTTATAAAGACGTTTGTTGTAATGAAGTTTCACTGTAATTAATTTTCTTTTTAGCTGCAAAGCCAATATTTATACATACCGGTAGTACTTGATCTATCCACCCTTAGTTAGGTACCTAATGAATGAGTATGGTGTGAGTGACTGATATGGCCTATCATTAATCCAATACTGAATGCAAATATTTAAAATTTTCAGGTTTTTGTTTGAAGGAGACTGTGGTACTATTGTGTACACAGGTGATTTTCGAATATCGGCTCAAGAGTTTAGAAAAATGCGTCAGTTTTATGATTCTCATGGCCAAGTTAAACGGGTTTCTAAGATCTACATAGATACAACATTCATTGGGCTGTATGGAACCAAGTTCGCAGAGTTCCCCACTCGTAAAGAAAGTTCAGACGAAGTTATTAGACTTATTTCTCAGTGGCTTATGAAAGGAGACAATCATATTGTGAATTTGTTTACTTCAGGTACATATTATTATTATTATTATTACTATTATTAGTATTATTAATATTATTATTATTAATTATTATTATTAATATTATTATTATTATTATTATTATTATTAATTATTATTATTATTATTATTATTATTATTATTATTATTATTATTATTTTATTATTATTATTATTATTATTATTATTATTATTATTATAATTATTGTTATTACTATTATTATTATTACTAGCCTATTATTATTATTATTATTATTTTTATTTTTATTTGTGGATTTTAGCAAAGTATTTGACACTCTAAACCACGATAAACTTTTACAAGCATTAGAGAGTATTGGCATACGAGGAAGAGCGTTAGATTGGTTCCGTAACTATTTGACTGATCAATATGTGAGCGTGCAAGTAAAGGGTCAGTAAAGCGAAGAAAGATGTTGCGAAACCGGTGTCCCACAAGGGTCTATTTTGGGTTGTATGCTGTTTTTGGTCTATGTAAATTTTATGTCAAAGTCTCTTAGGCTATACATATATTGCATTATATTTACCTATGCCGACGATACTGTTATTCTTGCTGTGCATTTAAATGTTCGTATTGCTCTCCAAATGTTTCAATCTGATTTTAATAGCCTATTGCGGTAGAATCACGACAAGGAACTTGTAACTAACTCTTCTAAAACTAAAATTATGCACATTTGCTCTCCCCTTAACGGTGAAAGAGGCTTTCCAGTCAGCATTACTTATTAATGATTTTAGCTGTATCCATAACATAGTAGCAATGACTCATTGTAACTGCAGTAAACAAATAGAATGAGTGGATACTTACGTGTATTTGGGTGTAACGGATAGGAATTTTTCGTGGAAATATCATATTGATAATTTATGTAATAAATTACGCTCGTGCTCTTACCTTTTGTATACCTACATTAAAGCATATTTTACCTTTTACCTTATACCTTATTTAAAACAGTCTATGTATCTTGAGCAGAATCTTTGATTTTGTATGGAATTGTAGCTAGGGGTTATGCATCGCAGTGTCACATGCAAAGGGTGGAGAATCTGCAAGTTTGCATGCTAAAAGCTGTAATGCATAAAGTGGAAAACTTGCTCACAATTTCAATTTTCAATTTATTTATTAGACATTTACAGGTACATATTATTTCCAAATATTTTATCATTTAATCAAGGCAACCACATAAGTAAATAATCCTTGTTCGTGGTTGCCCTGTTACAAGTTTAGTCATTAATATTTAATTGATAAAAAAATAAACAATTTATACTTAAAACTAATCCTACTTACTACTAGTAGAAGCAATGTTATTTTATTGACAATGTTAGCTTTGACAGCGCTATGGTATGAAAATATTACTATGGATACCAATTTGTGCTGACATAATTTTTAACAATATAACATTCATCATCTTCATTATCCATCGCCATTTCCTGCTCTGGCAGGGTCAGCTTGGGTTTCACAATCAAATTTGTCCACCTCTTCCTATCTTCCCACAATTGTACTTCCTCTACTTGCTCCCAGTTCTCTCCTCTCTTCTGTAAGTCTTCAGCAATCTTTTTCTTCCATCTCTTCCTTGGTCTTCCCTATTCTTCTTCCTTCGATCTTTTTTTCATATATTCTCCTGGGTATCCTATCAATGGTCATCCGTTTCATGTGTCCAAACCATCTCAGCCTTGTCCTTCCCATTCTGTCTCCTAGCTTCTCCACACCAAGCATTTCTCTAATGTTTGTATTTCTAATCCTTTCTCTTCTTGTCTTTCCCACCGTGCTCCTCAGGAATCTCATCTCCGCCGCCTGTACTTGACTTTCTTCTCTCTCCCCCATATTACAGGTTTCTGCCGCATTTGTGAGAATTGGTATGAAATAGGTCTTGTACAATGTCGTCTTGACCTGTATTGGTATTTCCCTGTCCCATACCAGACCTTTTACACATTGATAGAAGTTACTGGCCTTTTGTATCCTGTTGTTGATTTCCTTTCTTATCTTCCCGCTTGACATTATTTCACTTCCTAGGTAGGCTAAGCTCTCCACCACCTCCAGGGTTTCACCTCCAATCCGTATCTCTGCATGGTAGTTCCCTACGTCTCCTGCTCCTGGCATTGTTATTTGTTACCACCTTGCTCTTGCTTATGCTTATTTTCATGCCTGCCTCATCAATATGCCTCTTCCACCTGTCCAAGTATCTCTGCAGTGCCTCTTCATACTCCCATAATATAATAAGTAATAACCTATCTGAAAGCTAATTTATATAATTTGCTAATGAAATGCTTAACTTCAGCTAATTGAAGCAATTTTGTCTTATGATAGCTCGATATGGATCTGAATATCTTCTTATGGACATTGCAACCAAGCTATCCACACGCATCCGTGTTCCAGACGTCAACTATAAAGTATATAGTGCAATACCAGAAATTTCTTGGGCCATAACAAATGATCCAGGCGCACGAATTCAATCTTCTGGCCGAGGAGTAAGCTAAGAATGTGAACTAATGATTCCATATCTTGTTTTGAATTGATGATTCCAGTAATGTTGTTTTATTACAAAATTTTGTTTCTATAGGACGTACAGTTTGAGTTCCATACAGCTTCAAATGGAGCACGTGATTGTTTTAGTGTGCATGGGCAAACCAACGCACTTGAACCTCAGCTGCGAACAATCAAACCAGCGGCATTATGGTGGTGCCGTAGTCAGTCTAAGGTGAGTTGTGAGTTCATTTACAGTATCTTTCTAAAATCCCAAATACAGTATTTAGAATGTAGGAACCTAGATTGTTGATTGTTAATCACAATTGGCTAAATATTATAGAAATAGAATTTTTTTTGTAACCATCTAAATTTATAAATATTGAATTATTAGGCCTACTTTAACAACATAAATTATGTTTAGATGAAATCTGGCAATTTCCTAATAACAAGTAGGCTTACCGTGATTAAACATACCATTTAGTAGAGCAGCAAAGTGTATCTTGTAGGCTATTCGTGGAGGAGTATAGCGGTAAACGGAATTATGCAAAGGCATGTATAATAATGTTTTTGGACCAGGGTTACATCGGTGAAATTACTGCAGACGGCGTCGGTGGCGCCGCGACGCCACCTGACGCCACCACACGACGCCACCGAACGTTTTGGCTTATAACGTTTACACCGTTCGTCCTACAGAAAAAAACTTACAAGATTTCTCGTCCAGTTTTTAAATACAAATCGATTGATATCAATAACGTTACGATTAGATGAGCGTAGCAAAGCGGAGAGGATCTCTCATTTGAACTCGATCGGCGCTTTGTCTACGTGTGTGTACAAAGGTTTTTCGTCGCGCACAGATCAAACTGCTTGACGGATTTTAAGTGAAATTTTAAGTCAACACTCGTGACTACTAATCCAGATGCCAATAACAAAATCAGCAAAATCCGTTTAGATGCCAACCTACAAAAAATTAATTAGTGAATAATATCGAGTTTTAATGTTTTGTTTGTCACACGTAGGTCAAACGGCTTGACGGATTTGGCTGAAATTTAAAGTAAAGTTAAGTAAAGTACATTTTTGTAACTTTTAAACTAGACGTTTTTAACAAAACCAGAAACATCCGTGAAAGTTTCCAACCTACAAAAAATTAATTAGTGAAAAATCAAGTTTTAATTTTTTGACCTAAACATTATAGACGGATTTAAATAATTTTTTATATTTGTTTCCAAACTAGCAATATCAACGCGTGGTAAAATGTTTGAAGTTGTAACTTTAACCGTCATTTTGTAAAAAAATATTATTTTGTTTCTGTGCAAAAGTTTGTTCGTCGCGCACAGATCTAACGGCTTGACGGATTTGGTTGAAAGTTTCAGTAAACACTCGTGACCACTACACTATAAGATGTTATTAACATAACCAGCAAAATCCATGAAGATGCCAACCTACAAAAAAATAATTTCTGAAACAAATCCAATGTTTTTAATTTTTTTTTATGAAAACATACCGTCGGATGTTGATAATTTTTATAATGGTATGCGCAATAATGGTGTCAACACATGACAAAAGTTTTCGAATTGTTTTGTTAACCGCCATCTTGTAACCAAATATTGTTTATTTACGGCAATATATTTTCCAATTTTCAACTTTCTTGCTATAATAACTGTACCCCCGTTTGGGCTCCGGGTAAAATTTGGCCCAGGTTATACCTCTGCCGATTTTAAGAGGCGAGAAAATAAGGGCCCCCTTTCCCTGTCATCCAAGGAGAATTAAAAACACGCATAAATTCCTACCTAAAACTAAACAGACTTAAAGATTTATGAGCAGTTTGCTATTCTCTTTGTCAACGGGATAGAACATAAATATTGCTCATTTTCCGAAGTGCACCTTGTTTTTGATAGATATGATATAAGCTCATCACTAAAGTCGGCAACGCGCGACATGCGGCAAGGAGGAAAACCTCCAGTTGCCTACCGTATTAGTGATAACACGCCTATTGGAAACATCAGCCCACGCTAATACAAAACATGAACTAACTGTCTATCTTGCGGCGAAAGTCATAAAAGCAAGTGAAGACTTTCGGAGACAAGTAGTTGTAGCAAGATCAGATCAAATCCAAACCACAAAGACACCTCTCACACATCTGGCTAGTTTGCAGGAAGAAGCAGATACAAAAATGATTCGATAGATTCTACTTCAAGAGGTGCAACACAAATTTCTATCATCTCTCCTGATACATATGTTTTCGTCCTTGCCCTCAGACATTACCCACAATTATGGCGGAGATCACTATTTGTCATAATATGTCATGGAAATAGGTTAAGAAGTATTAATATTCGTGACTGTGACTGTGTGACGACGTGACTGTGTGCCCTCCTAGACAAAATCAGGGTAGGATTACAGGTCATTTAGATGGTTAGCAAGTATGAACAGGGGAGAAATGAAAGTGCGTAGACAACGGTGTGGATGTGAATGGAAAATAAAATATTATTAATTTTTTAATGTATGCGCGGTTACACTATTTGCGCGCACCGGTCACCATGTCGTGGAGGAACCAACGTATACAGGTATTTAAGTAACAGGGACATAACGAATATAATTTTACCGGCTCGGAAGGCACCTCCCCAAGACAGTGACTGCCGATAGCACACATTACTTTAAAATTTTGGTTTTGTAGCGTTGTAACGACATAACATATCAAAATTATTTACTGACAAGGAAAAAGGTCTGCGTTGAAAGATTGTGATTTTTTCAATGAATCAAACAAAGCATTTACATATTATCATTTCCTTTCGTTTGGCTTCGACCTGTTCGGCTAGGGTGGCCCTACCAAACGCACACGCTCACGTCAGCACTTAATACGTCTTATCGTGATGGTTAGGTATGCGTGTTTTTAATTCTCATTGGATGACAGGGAAAGGGGGCCCTTATTTTCTCGCCTCTTACAATCGGCAGAGGTATAACCTGGGCCAAATTGTACCCAGGGCCCAAACGGGGGTACAGTTATTATAGCAAGAAAGTTGAAAATTGGAAAATATATTGCCGTAAATAAACAATATTTGGTTACAAGATGGCGGTTAACAAAACAATTCGAAAACTTTTGTCATGTGTTGACACCATTATTGTGCATACCATTATAAAATATTATCAACATACGACGGTATGTTTTCATAAAAAAGAATTTAAAAAAAATTGATTTGTCTCAGAAATTATTTTTTTGTAGGTTGGCATCTTCACGGATTTTGCTGGTTATGTTAATAACATCTAGTGTAGTAGTCACGAGTGTTTACTGAAACTTTCAACCAAATCCGTCAAGCCGTTTGACCTGTGTGCGACGAACAAACTTTTGAACAGAAACAAAATAATATTTTTTTACAAAATGGCGGTTAAAGTTACAACTTCAAACATTTTACCACGCGTTGATATTGTTAGTTTGAAAACAAATATAAAAAATTATTTAAATCCGTCTATAATGTTTAGGTAAAAAAATTAAAACTTGATTTTTCACTTATTAATTTTTTGTAGGTTGGAAACTTTCACGGATTTTTCTGGTTTTGTTAAAAACGTCAAGTTTAAAAGTTACTAAAATGTTGACTTTAAATTTCAGCTTAATTCGTTAAGCCGTTTGACCTGTGTGCGACAAACAAAACATTAAAACTCGATATTATTCACTAATTAATTTTTTGTAGGTTGGCATCTTAACGGATTTTGCTGATTATGTTATCAGCATCTAGATTAGTAGTCACGAGTGTTGACTTAAAATTTCATCAAAATCCGTCAAGCCGTTTGATCTGTGCGCGACGAAACAGCTTTGTACACACACATAGACAAAGCGAAGATCGATTTCAAATGAGAGATCCTCTCCGCTTTGCTACGCTCATCTAATCGTAACGTTATTGATATCAATCGATTTGTATTTAAAAACTGAACGAGAAATCATTTCAGTTTTTGTCTGTAGGACGAACAGTGTAAACGTTATAAGCCAAAACGTTCGGTGGCGTCGTGTGGCGTCGTGTGGCGGCGTCGCGGCGCCACTGACGCCGTCTGCAGTAATTTCGCCGATGTAACCCTGGTCCAAAAACATTATTATACATGCCTTTGCATAATTCCGTTTACCGCTATACTCTTCTACGAATAGCCTACGAGAGCCAAAATCAGACATCTTGCGCTTCTACTAATTCCAAGAGTGATGGATTGTGAGCAGTAAAAACATTTCAACTAATTCTCATGTTTGTTAATGTAAACTACACTGTTTTCTGGTTTACCCCATTATAATTTTAAAACGGTTGTAAATCCTGGCAAGAACTTTCACTTTATGGGGTTTATTTTTTACAGGATTTAACCATTTCTTCTAATGGATATGGAGAATTCTATCGTGTCATGTATTCATGTCACTCTTCGCCTCAAGAAATTAAGTCGTTTATACATTTCCTACGTCCTGAAAAGTTGGAACCCTGTGTTATTCCAGACAAGTTTACATACAATAAAGTAAGTACCCGGTATGTGGGACTTAGGTATAGATAAACTGCAGTAAAAGATAAATTAGTTATGTTTATCATGTCTACTGGAAAAGTCAAAGAAAACTGGAGATCCAAAAAACAGTCTTTGAAGATCAGGCCATGTCCCACGTTCCCTTGTAGATCATGTCACCTGCCTGTTTAGAATACATCTCTATGTTAACTACTGATAATGTGAATTTTCTAAATGTTTACTGTAATATTTTCTTCAATACTAGCTGAGCTATCTTTGGTAGCTTATGCGATTTGTGAATGGGTCAGACGCTCAGAGCCTTATTATCTGTCACTCACTCATTGTGTTGAATCAGTGACATAAATATCAACAAATAATGTATTTTATAAAATATTTTTCATTTTAGTTAAATTTGCCATCCTTAATAATAAATAACACTTGATTTATCATTTTCTTGGAATAAGTAGATGGTAGACCTTCACCTAGGTACCTAACATTCAATGATTACACTTTAAGAAAACTTGTAAAGCTAGCAGGTAATGGCTATCTTTAATTTTCTAGGTAGTATCCATATGTAACTCGATAATGGAAGAAGCTCGACCAATTCCACGCTGTCCAACTAACTCTCTAGAACCAATGGGGGGGCAAGCCGAGCCAGTTCCCGATACTGTAAGTATAATTCAGAACTACCTTCACCCACACCTTGAATAGTTTTCTTGTAAGAATGTTGTATTAACTACTAGAGAAATGGTACATTGATAAGCTAGCACGTGATAGCCGTGGAGTTGGTTGCACACAATAGTCCCCTGGGCTTCACAATTAGACATATTAAAAACTAAATCTTACCTTACCTTGCATTTACATTGGGCTTAGTTCTAATTTTGTGGCCGTGAATCTGATTAAAGGAAGCCACCAGGAGATCCAGGATACGGCGCACATATTTCAAAGTGGATAAACAAGAGAGAATGTGGCACACCTAGTATATCTTGTAGCTTGTAGTTGTGTGGGGGAGTGGGAAGGGGTCTGGGGCATAGCCCTAGCTGCCAGAGGGAAAACATTTTCGGAATATTTTTCTTCTCAAAATAACATTTGCAATGGTCTGAGCTAAATAAGTTTATTTTCATTACAGTACTTTAAATTCTTGCTTGCAATTCATTTTTATGTTTGATGTGAGTTTTGGTGTGATTAACAACATCCAACCTACCTCCAAGTTCGTTACGGTCATAATTATGTAGTGTAAATCATACATGTCCGCAGAAATTCCTTTTTTTTTTTTTTTTTTGTCCTGTGCGGAGTTGGCCTCTTCAACCATTCTTCTTTCTTGCTATCCAATATAAGGCTGCCTCCTTCTCTGTCCTGCTCATTGAGTCGGGCAGGGAGTCAATGTCCTTCTTGAGGGCGGCGCATCTAAATAGGTGCGCTCTGTCTTGATCTTCCAACTCACATAATCTACAGGTGGCCGGTTCGTTGCTAATGTTGAAGCGATGCAGGTGGAGTTGCAAAACGTCATGACCGGTTGCAAGCCGGAAGTGGGCGGTGGCCGTCTTCCTCGACCAGTCTTTGTCTGGCCCTTTCTTGATCTCGGTCCACCAGCTGTTTTGTTGTGCGGCCTCTTCCGTGGTGTTGCTGAAGATCCCCTTCGTGATTGACCTGATCCTGGTTTTCACGTTTTGGAAGGAGAGAGGCGCTGCTGGTGGTTGCGGTGCTTTTGTGGCACTCCTGGCCAAGAAGTCTGCTTTTTCATTCCCCATGATGTTGCAGTGGCTAGGGATCCATTGAACCTCTTATCAGTTTGTTTTGCTGACTTAGGAATGGAAAATCGTTTTTAAAAGCGCCAGTAAACTGACACATATTTTGGCATTTTGATCACTGACTCTAGTATAACTGCGAGATGTTCGGCCCATTAGACTGATGTTAGCATGTTGCTCGGCTTCAAAAAGTCGAGAACTTGTCGGGGCCAGTCGCTCCCCACTCCCTCAATACTCGCATACATAGCAATAATCTCATTCATTCGAAGGAAAGTCAAGGCTAGCAGACAAGTACATACTGTGTACATGTAATCAGCAAATTTAGTGCAGACTTGCCCTAATCTACACTTGAAATCTGTATACTTAAAAAAATTGGACAAAATAGCGTCCCATTAACAGTTGTGACGACAACGGGACTGTCTCGTTCAAAACGGGACGAATGGACACCTTAATTCAGGAGTACGTAGTAGTGCAGACATTTCTAAAGTAACCGTGTTTGTCCACAGCCTGCCATTGACACATATGTGAACCACGCTGTGGTCGAGTATGGTTCGCCAACATCGTCACCTACCTACCAAATGTTCAATAGCGAAAGCCTTGAGAGGAAACGGAAACGTAATTAGAACCGACGTGATGAAACTGAAGCCCCAGCCACAATTGTCGGCATCATGATTGTAATTGGGATCGAGATCCTAGTCGTACATTTTCTCATGCTAAATCATTACGACATTGTGATTGAACAGTGCCATAAGAATCATGTAGGTTAACATTTAATGATTTCCGGATTGAGATTACAATCCCAATACCAACCATTGTGGATGGGGCTTCACATAATATGAAAACTGAAAGTGATCTGTGATATTTAATGGCAAAGTGTAGTCTCACTATAAAAACTGTGCAAAATTAACGTCTTTTAGTAATACATACCTTGAGAACGCTACACTATTAAAAAACAGACAAAATGTGCAATTTTGGTTTTGTATGCAAACTAAAAAAAACCAGATTTAAAAAAACATATTTTAATCATCAATGTTATTATTGGTACCTAATGAAAAATAACTAACAATTAATTAATTACTAATTACCTGGTATGTAATGTTAAAAAAATATTTGAAACTTTTATTCCAATTTTCTAGTTTTTACAAAGCCACAGTGCATTCATTTATCACTTTTTAGTAGTGTATAGAGTTCTCAAGATATTACTAAAAAACGTTAATTTCGTGTGGTAAACTTGCAGAATATGGAAACTGAATGTGATGTGATATTTAGCATAACTGAAAGTTTTACATGCAAGTCATGCATACTGTATTGTAGGGGTGTGCGAACCCTCATCTTTTTTTCGAACCGAACCTTCATATCAGACCGAACTTCGAACTCCAAACTTCGAACTTTCTTTAAAGTTTCTAAAGTTGTGGTTAAAACTACTGTAGTGTAAATGGGAGAAGAAATAAGATCATGCAAATAAATTGGTTTTACTTGTTAGTTGTTGCTGGTGCTGATTCAATTTTTCTAAAATATTTATAACTTAAAATTGACTGAAAAACATTATTTACGAGCCCGGAACACATTAAAGAGTTAAAATCAAGTTTAGGCAGGTTGTGGATGGGGGCCAATAAGCACAACAGGTTGTGAATGGCAATTTAGAAGGCATTGCCTAGCCCAACAGGTTGAATTCAGGCGGGGAGGCGGCAAATTCAAATAGTTCGTTTTCGAACATGGTTTTAATTTTTCGAACCGAACTCGAACTTTTAAAGTTGGTTCGAGTTCGGTTCGTTTTCGAACGGGTTCGCACACCCCTACTGTATTGTGAGATTCTTAACTAGTTTTACATCCAATGATTATCTAATTCTTGACCTGAATGTATTCAATTAATTTGATTTTTTTTTTTTTTTTTTTACATCTTTGTGTAGAGTGTAACAATATTTTACAATGCTATGTCAAGATGAGGAGAGTGGGCCTAGTCCCTCTTTAATTCAAAATCTGTTCATCAAAATGTATGTTTAATTAAAACCAGTGATGAAGCCCCCGCAGAAAGTGTGTGTACAGTGTAGTAGTCAACATGATTTTTAATTCAAAATTATGTAATTCAAATTGGGATGTTTAAGGCACCTTTGAAATTGGAATTAAAGAGGGACTACTGTAAAGGTTAGAGCTGAATGTTCAAATAATTAAGTAATGGAATATTTGTGTCCAAGCGTGACAATATTTTACAGTACGTACTATCATATTACCGGTAATTTGATTACTTTTATTTAAATTATATCATATTATGCAATATGAAGTTTGAGTACCTAATTTCTTAGTTTGAGCTCATAATGTGAATAGTGTCTTCTTTGCATGGCATGTAACATTATTATGTTCCATGAAGTTTGTATTACAACCACTAAATTATGTGTGGTATAAAATGAGGAATTAACTAACCTTAATAAACTAGAATATATTTGTATTTATTTGTCTATTACTTGGCAGTCAAAACTGGGTTTTAGTAGGGAATATCAAGCAATTCCTTTTAAATAAATATATATATATATATATATATATATATATATATATATATATATAGGAAATATAGAACAGGCCTAAAGGCTAGTACATGTGTGAGAGGGAAAGAAGGATAGGAGCCAACAGCTTACCTGAAACCATTTGGCAGGCTGCGTAGCGTAGATGACCAGAAGGAGAATCATTCTCCTTCTGGTGACCAAGACCGAAGCGTCGAAACGTCCAGAAGTTTTTGTGTTGTGTTTTTTGTTTTGTTTTGTGTCATCTACGCTACGCAGCCTGCCAAATGGTTTCAGGTAAGCTGTTGGCTCCTATCCTTCTTTCCCTCTCACACACATATATATATATATCTGGCTCCTGTTTCCAACTTAAGTTAGGTCAGGGGGTGGCTATAGCCACCAGGATTCTAGGGCACTTCAAGAGCTCCTAACACCGGCTTGCCAGGCCTGTCATGTCCTCTTCAAATTCACTCTCTTCCCACCAGCTCGTGCCATCCACTTCTGTCTTCCCACAGTCTTTTTGCTTGCACTTCTTGCTTACTTCCACCTCTATCTTCTACATCATTTCTTATTTGATCTTGCCACCTATCTCTTGGTCTACCAACTCTTCTTTTAACTTGGTCTCCACTTTCAAATTCTGTCTTTGGGATTCTGTTCTCTCCCATTCTTCTGACATGTCCATACCGCCTCAATCTTTCTCGTCCTATTTTATATAACAGCTTCTTAACTCTAACTTTTGTCCTGATTTTCTGGCTTCTAATTTTGTCTAGCTTTGATATTCCGGCTATGACTCTTACAAACTTCATGGAGGCTGCCTGGATCCTACTTGCATCTCTCTCTCCTAGTGTCCACATCACTGAACCATATGCAAGTATGGGTAAATAGTATACCTTATATAGTAGCACCTTACATTCTCTAGGGAAATCCTCATTCCACAGTAACTTTCTTACTTGCTGATAAAAAGATTCTGCCTGCCCCACCCTTTTACCAATCTCACTTCCCATCTTTGCCTCCTTTGTGGTAATGCTTCCTAGGTATGCAAACTCTTCTGTATCCTCCATTTCCTCTTCTCCAATTTTTATTTTGTCTCTAATTGTTCTACTCGTTCCTTTCTTTCTTGATCTTTCCATCACCATAGTTTTACTTTTATTTATACTGATTTTTAGTCCAAATTCCTCTGTTATGAGTTTCCATTTCATCACTTTCCTCTGAACCTCTTCAGCTGTATTTCCCCATACTAGAATATCATCAGCATATAAATCATTGTCCTTGTACCTGGTCCTTTTACCCCTGGTTCCACCTTATTTAATATTTCGTCTATGACGATTGAAAACAGTAATGGGGATAATACACTACCCGGTCCTAAGCCAGAGTTAGTCTTGAACCATTCTGTATTTCCATGTTTTGTTTGTACACAACTTGTACATTGTCGATACATGCTCCTTATTCTTTCACTCATGTTGTTGCTAACACCCTTATTGTTTAGGCACTCCCACACTTTTTCTTGGGGCATGCGATCATATGCATTTTCTAGGTCTAAAAACACCATGTGTACATTTTGTCCTGCCTCCCACCTTGTTTCCATTATTTGCCTAACTGCAAATATCAAGTCCGTGGTTGACCTTCCACTCCAGAAACCATACTGTTCTTCCCTTAGTTGTTGCTCTACCGATTCTTTTAATCTTACTTGTAATATTCTTTTGTATATCTTAGCTCCTTGACTCATTAGTGTGATGCCCCTATAGTTTGCGACTTCCTTCCTGTTGCCTTTTTTATAGAGTGGGACAATCACTCCTTTCCGCCAGTCTTCAGGAACTGTTTTCTGTTGCCAGGCTGCTTTGACTACGCGATGCATCCATTCACACCCTACTGGTCCTGCTGCCTTGATCATCTCGATGTGTACTTCATCTATACCTGCTGCCCTTCCATTTTTCATACAACGAATAGCACACCTTACTTCTTCTATTGTTACATTTCCCTCTTCTTTCTTATCTTCCGGTCCTTCCATCGTTGGGGTGTTGATCTCTTCATTACAGCTCTGAGTGTTGGTACCATTGAGTAAGTTGCAGAAATGCTCTTTCCACCAAGTTTTTATTTCATCTGTTTCTTATGTTAGTTTGCCGTTTTTGTTGTTAAGATATTTTGAGCGCTCACTGTATGTACGTTTATTTTTTATCATACCGTGCAATATCTTTTTGTTTCCATCAAAGTCAACTTTCAGCTTTTCAGCCAACTTTACCATTGATTTTTGTTTTTCCATTTTGACAGTCTCCTTTACCTCTTTTTTACTTTTCCATATTTTAAAATATTTGTCATGGAACGGTCTTCTTCCTTCTTCTTCCATGCTTCTTTTTTCTGTTTTACCGCAGCTTTTACCTTCTCGTTCCACCATGGTGTCTCTTTCATCTTTCTTTTCCCACGCACAGTTCTTCTTTAATCTCCACCAATGCGTTTCTTAGTGCACACCATTCATCTTCTACATCTTTCAGCTCCCCTTATGGTATTTGTTCTTGTATTTTCTTCCTAAACATTTCTCTTAGTTTGTCTTCTTGTAGTTACCATATCTTCAGCTTCTTATTTCTGGTTTGTATTGTACTTTTCCACGGTTTTTGAACTTTCAATGTTGCTACCAGTAGTCTATGGTCCCCGTCCAATGCAATACTGGGAATAACCTTAACATCCCTAACTACCGGCCTCATTCCTTTGCTTACTATAATATAGTCGATCACACTCTCAGTCTCTCCATCCCATCCATACCTAGTGATCTTGTGCTTCAACTTCTTCTTAAAAATACTATTTGTTATGACTAGAGAATTTCGGCTGCACACCTCCAACAACATTTCGCCTTCCTTGTCTCTTCTCCCATACCCGTGGGGCCCTAGTACGACATCATATCCATTTTGGTTTTCACCCACCTTGGCATTCCTATTGTAGTGTGAAAATGGAAGTTTATTCATTTTCACACTGGATTCCTTCACTGTCGTGTTTTATTCTACTTGATTGTGACATGGGTAAACAACTCTCTGTTTTGATCACAATCAGGTAGGTGCTGAGCTGGCTATTGTGTAATCATCAATCTAGAGCAACAATACTAACATTAGAATACTGACACAGCATATAATGGTCATAATAGTAATTTGGTAACTTTGCTGTGTCAGGGGGTTTGGGAGGCCCAAGTTGGATTGTTGTTAGGAGTTTGGTCTGAGCCCCACTCTAGCATTTAGGCTTGAGTGGGGGGTTGAACCATGAAGGTTGATTGGTGATTATAGACATGAGCAGCTAGCACAAGCCAAAGAGGGGGTTACAGGGGGGAAGGTGACGTAACACGGTCGAGGTGGGTTAAAAGTGGTAAGGCATGAAGTCTCGGGGGGGACCGGTCGGAGGAGCCGTTGAGGATGGACGCACATGTGGGCGCATGAAGATGGAACGGGCTGAGAGGGACCGGCGTTGCCATGGGGCACAAGGACTTTCCCCGAGGAACGAACCAAGGAGTCACGAGGGACGTACGGACGGGGCGAAAGCCAACCAAGGTAGTGTGACTCCTTAGTAGTAGATTAAAGGGCCAGATAGATCCTGATCAGTACGCCACGTCTTTGCCACGGTAGGATGAATGTCTACTGTTAAACATAATAAATGTATGGTTCCTCAAAGTTTGAACCAAGGACTGTTGATTTAAGAACCTAGTCTCCCGGTCTTCCTCAGACATAGCAATGATCCCAAATGTACGAGTTCACGTATGTCAAGAGAGGGTTACGTCCCCAGTGAATCCTTGTGACAGCCGACCTGAACATGGGTTCGAGTCCCGTACCAGGGTGGTAGGGACAAGGGTGGGTCGGCGCGTGAATTCGGTTCAACACATCAACACAGCAGCATAAAAGCCTCTCTTGACATACGTGAACTCGTACATTTGGGATCGTTGCTATGTCTGAGGAAGGCCGGGAGACTTGGTGCTTAATCAACTGTACTGGGTTCAAACATTGAGGAACCGTACATTTATTATTTTAGACAATCGACATTCATCCTACCGTGGCAAAGACGTGGCGTACTGATCAGGATCTATCTGGCCCTTTAATCTACTACTAAGGAGTCACACTACCTTGGTTGGCTTTCGCCCCGTCCGTACGTCACCGTACTTCAACGAAAATTTACAAATTCCTAGCGTTCTTTTAGACATTTGTAAGGGTTCACAAGCCTCATAAGTCACGTCCGTTACCAATTTCCAGGCATCCAACCTAAGGGCATAATTTATTCCTAATGCATTTGTTTCAAGCAAGTGGTATAGGCAATAAAAAAGTAGAAATTAATTTGGTAGGCTTTTACCTAACTCATATGCATGAGACTACTTTCGTTAAACAGGCATACCGGCTGTGTTCAGCTGTGTTCGACCGGACAGAACAAGTTGGAGTCAAAGTATTCCGTTATTGAGTCTGGTTACTAACGGCAAGAAAAAGGCGCATTCCGCAATCCGACCGGTCGAGTGCTACTCGGCCCAAGATTTTGGCCAAGCTCGCTGGTCGGGGGTGCGAAAGTGCTCGAAACCTGAAACACATCGTCTACACAAAATGTTAATGTGCGACCAAGGGTTCCTTGTGGAATGAAATTTTGTATCCGCACGAATAAAAATGATGCAAGGAGATCTAGAACAGGTAGTTATTTGTTTATTTATTTATTTATTTATTAGGACACATAATATTTTTACAATTACAAATTTACTTATAATGTATGAAATAATTATTTGAAACAGTTTTCACATGTCGTAATGTCCTACTTAATCCTTATTTCATAGCCACTTTATTTAAATTTATTCTACATTGTTGCTACCATAGTGTTAAACATTTGTTACATTTGTCATCCTATACAGTGTTCTATTTCTCCCCGTTTGTTCCGGGGTAGTATTTCACCCAGGGTATACCTTGGCCGATTGCAGGAGGCGAGAAGGTGAAGTTTCTGCCTTCAATTTCCACCCCTTAACTACTTTGAATATTATTCTTCCTACATGTCTGTTTCCTCTAAGCAGCCCTGACGTCAAACGACATAGTTGCCGAGGCCCGTGTACAATGTACATTGTTAAATAACAAATAATCAAGCATGTTATTTCACCTCAGTTCCAAGAATGAACCGTTTTTATTAATTTGCCCTTGATTTGAGCTGTTAATATTGAAGAAATAGCAATTAGTAGCTTAAAACGTTCAAACAACCTCATTGTGATGTGTCATATTTATGCTCATACCCATCTTCACTCATTCGACACAAACGCAGCCTCACAGATCATATCACTCACTCATACCTAGAATTAACAGTGTAGTATGTATGCTATTTCACTTAATTTAGATTATTTTTAGAAGGTTGCAGGACACTATACGTGGATGGAACGTGGTTCCGCTTTCTGCCTCCTTTCAGCACCAGGCACATGTACTTGTAGTGTTTATACATTATGTATGTAATGCAATGTACTCTGATGTTGAAAAAAAAATAATAATTATAATAATCATAATAATAATAATAATAATAATAAAAATAATAATCATAATAATAATAATAATAATAATAATAATAATAATACTACTAATAATAATAATAATAATAATAATAATAATAATAATAATAATAATAATAATAATAATAATAATAATAATAATAATAAAAATAATTATTTTTTTTTTTTTTTTTTTTTTTTTTTTTTTTATTAAATCGTTTCACACATACGTACAATATGAGAAATTGTTTTAATTCCCACTAAACCACATAGTGGTTTGTCAGTGGGACAGTCATATAATTAAAGTGCAGTATGCGGACTGGTCGTGACACACAAAAGATATAATTTATGATATATAGTTTAATATGTAATTTAAATATAATTTATGGTTAAATAGAAATACAAAGAGAGTAGTGAAATACAAGAAATAGCATAAATACAATAAGTGGTTCGTTCAATCATAATTATATATACAAATATAAATTTACCATGACTAATTCTCTAAATAATTCAAATAATATAATCTACATTGCCGTTTAATAGTTGACAATTTGTCTGCGTATAATAGACCTCCTGGCAGTGAATTAAATACTCGTGGTACCACAGACTGCAGACGACGATCGCCGTACTTATTGTGTGACAAAGGCACAATGTAATGTCCCTTTGTCGCTGATCGGGTGATTTTCGAATGTATGTAGGGTCGTTTGTAGGTTGAGTCAAAGAAATGCTTAATTATTAAACGGTAATTATATTGTAAATCAACAGGTAAAATAGAAAAGAAACTGTAGATGAACGGAAAGTCTGGTTGAATGTAATATGTACTGCGGGGGTAAATCAATAAGAGTATACTTTTCTGTAAATTTAATAAGTTATTTAAAATATACCTTGACGCGTTTCCCCAAGACAGAATAGCATACGATATGGTTGCCTCCACCAGAGCAATATAAACGACACGGATCAAACCAAAAGGTAATATTGATTTTAAATTATATAACTGGTATGCACAAGAACGAAGTTTTTTACATAGCATATTAATATGAGACTTCCAAGAAAAATCCTTGTCTACTAAAACTCCTAGGTACTTATGTTCAAGCACCGATTCAATTTGTTTTTGACAATTGCAAATATTACCAGATTTCGATTTTAGTGCCATATTATGAATACAATCTATTGAATGAAACTTTATCTTTATTTCTGTGTTCCTATCTTTATTAAGTGGCATACAAATATGCACGAATTTAGTTTTTGACGAATTGACAACTAAAGATTTATCATGTGTCCAGCATTGTAAGTTACGGAAATCATCATTAATATAGATTGTAGCTGTCGCGAGATCTCTGTGCACTGCAACAATTGCTGAATCGTCAGCAAAGAAAAAAGCTGCACACTTTTTAATTATATTCCCAATTTCATTTACGTAAATTATGTAAAACTGTGGTCCCAGAATAGAACCTTGGGGAACTCCTGATTGAACGTTTTTAATGTTACTAAAAGTTTTCCCTATTTTCACTGTTAATGTTCGGTTGCTTAGATAACTATTGAACCATTTCAAAACGTTGCCTCTAACTCCAATTTTTTCTAATGATTCCAAAAGTTTTACGTGACTTATGGTGTCAAAGGCTTTCGTAAAATCAACAAACATTGCAATAACATGTAAGTTTTCATTAAGCTTTGTATTTATTAAATTTGTGAATTGAAGCAGGAGTTCCTCAGTACTTTTTCCTTTCTGATACCCAAACTGCTTATTATTTATTATTTTAAATTTAGTTAAATAATTTATGAGACGGTCAGCTATATAACGTTCTAAGATTTTCTCTATTACTGATAATATTGCAATTGGACGATAATTTGAAAAGCACATATGGTCATTCTTTTTATAAATTGGCCTTACTATGGCCACTTTCATTTTTTGTGGAACCTTCCCCTCTTTGATTGACAAGTTAATCAAATGCGCAATAACTGGAGAAATCTCACTTTTTATGTTTTTAATGTCCAACACCCTAATTGCATCGAAACCTGGTTGTTTATTAATATCTAAATTATCAATTATTGTCTCTACTGTGCTTACTTCTACTGGAGGCAACCACATTGATTGCACATTAGTTTTTATACTATCGTCTGGCCCGCAAGATAAATAGCAGTCATGCGTTACGTCCTCCACCTCCTGTACGAAAGTGTCAGCGAACTGGTTTGCTATATATTCGTGAGTATGTTTTTTGCCTGAATACTTGTTTATTACTACATCAACGGGATCTTTGGTTTTCCGTCCTGATACTTTGTTTATTATATTCCAGGTTTCTTTTATATCATCTTTACTTTTGTTAATCTCTTCCCTATAATAATTCACCTTAGCTACTTGTATACTTTTATTGACCTTGTTCCTAGATTTTTTGTAATTGTCTCTATATAATCTTTTATTTGGATTTAATGGATTACAGCTCTTCCACTGATTAAATAATTTGTCTCGGTTTTTCATATTTTGGAGTAACGCGGGTGTTAACCATGATTTTGGAGTTTTATTTCTACTACGCACATGTGAAGTATATTGTGACCTTTTGTAACAACTGTCAAATAATAATAATAATAATAATAATAATAATAATAATAATAATAGTTATAATAATAATACTACTAATAATAATAATAATAATAATAATAATAATAATAATAATAATAATAATAATAATAATAATAATAATAATAATAATAATAATAATAATAATTGTGTTTCTTTTATGCGGTTCGACCTAAACAAGACTCGCTTATACTTCCGCCTGACGTAACAATTCTCAAGTATGCCAACGCTGTAGTAGCCTAATTCAGGCCAATTAGCCAAGTCCAAAAGTACCAAATTAATGTTTTACCTCGCTAGTTCATACCTTCTACTGGAAATAGGTACATTGGTGATAATTTATCACCGTATATTGGATACCGTGAAACCCTCAATACAGTAGGCGTGACTAATTAGGCTTGTACACTCTACTAAGTGGAAGACCACCTTAATAAATGTATAAAATAACGCTAGGAATGTTGAAATGACGTGCATGTAGCTACGGATGCGAGGTCGGCATGGGACTCTAGTTACATTTGGGCGCTGCGTCAACAGGAATATCACGAAGAGAAGGTTCTGTGTGCAAGGTTATTATTTATTCATTTTTATTTATTTATTTATTATTATTTATTATTCATAGTTTATTTATTAGTTATTCATAGGTGGCACATACGTTACATGTGGTGGTCATCTTTGTGACCAAATGTTGAGTGGCCATGAAGCCTGTTATTGTAAAACACCGACATCTTTAGTTCTTTAAGTTCAGCCTGTCATTGAAATAATTTGTATGTGCGGTAATTTAATTTAGTTTTTATGATTCTAAATTATGCTTTTATAGTAAATTTGAATAACATCCGATCTATAGAATAGGCCTAAGTCAATTGTGTTGCAATGATGGCCGCTGTGACGTCAGTGTTCACGTGTGTAATGGTCTGCTTGTTTCTGCTAGACGTCCGATCAACTGAGCACGATGTCACAAGACACCCACCACGACCGAAAGGAGAGAGAGCACCGCAGAAACCAAATAATGATGGCAGCGGAAGACCGGTCTGGCTTCGACCAGAGGATTAGCGATCTGGAAGACCGGTTGCGCGGCGCTGAACGGTACAACTTTCCAAACACATCCAGTAGTTTACATAGCTCATTCAGTAGTGTCATGGTCATGGCAGCGGAAGACCGGTCTGGCTTCGACCAGAGGATTAGCGATCTGGAAGAGCGGTTGCGCGGCGCTGAACGGTACAACTTTCCAAACACATCCAGTAGTTTACATAGCTCATTCAGTAGTGTCATGGTCATGGCAGCGGAAGACCGGTCTGGCTTCGACCAGAGGATTAGCGATCTGGAAGAGCGGTTGCGCGGCGCTGAACGGTACAACTTTCCAAACACATCCAGTAGTTTACATAGCTCATTCAGTAGTGTCATGGTCATGGCAGCGGAAGACCGGTCTGGCTTCGACCAGAGGATTAGCGATCTGGAAGAGCGGTTGCGCGGCGCTGAACGGTACAACTTTCCAAACACATCCAGTAGTTTACATAGCTCATTCAGTAGTGTCAGTCATGATTCACTCTCAAGCAGGACAAAAAACTCGAGCACAACAGATAGTTCTAAAGATTCACTGCCCGAGTCTGTCGTTCGCTCAATAAGTCAGAGCACATTTGAGCTCTCCGGCCTTTTTCCAACGGTCTTTGCGTATGAACAGGGCAACGAGCCGTGTTCGAATAACATCAGTATGATAGACTGTAAAAGAGAACTTGATGGGGATATTCTGCCTCATATCTTCTCTTCCTTTGACCTAGAAGATGTATTGACTATGGGAGTCTACGCATGTCCCAACTTAGAGAAAGCCTGGGAGCGGGAGGTTTACGAGGCAGCTTCATATTATGTGTTCATCAGCTCACTCGGTGGATCAGAGCTGGCTGAAAATTCAAGTGACACTGGGAATATGCCTTCTCAAACGGTAAAACTTTGCAATTTAGAAACAAACAGTCAGTCCGCGTTTAATAATTACCGTGACAATACCCTGCTGAAAAATCTGCTTAGATCTTTCTAAATCTACCAAGGGGTTTAACCAGATCCAAGCAGACGCCTTCAAGCCCTTCTTAGAGCTGACTTAACTAATCAGAATAAAGAAGTCACCAAAATTTCAAAAAAGAAGAATATATCAGCATCAATAATCAACAAGCAGTACACAAGAAATGTCAGTTCTAAGAAGTATTGAAAAGAAGTAGATGCAAGAAGAAATAAGAAGAATCTGTAAGATACTACTATTTAAGTGGACGCTAGTAGAAATAGTAAGTAGTGGATGTAAGAAGACATGAGCAGAATCAACAAGTACCACACTGTTATCAGATCCTAGTAGATAAAGTCAGAAGTGGATGTAAGAAGACATGAGCAGAATCAACAAGTACCACTCTGTAATCAGATCCTAGTAGATACAATCAGAAGTGGATGTAAGAAGACATGAGCAGAATCAACCAGTACCACTGTGTAATCAGAACATACAAGATACAATCAGAAGTGGATGTAAGAAGACATGAGCAGAATCAACCAGTACCACTGTGTAATCAGAACATAGTAGATAAAGTCAGAAGTGGATGTAAGACGACGTGAGCAGAATCAACAAGTACCACTCTGTAATCAGATCCTAGTAGATACAATCAGAAGTGGATGTAAGAAGACATGAGCAGAATCAACCAGTACCACTGTGTAATCAGAACATTGTAGATACAATCAGAAGTGGATGTAAGAAGACATGAGCAGAATCAACAAGTACCACTGTGTAATCAGATCCTAGTAGATATAATAAGAAGTGGATGTAAGAAGACATGAGCAGAATCAATAAGTACCACTCTGTAATCAGATCTTAGTAGATACAATAAGAAGTGGATGTAAGAAGACTTGAGCATAATCAACAAGTACCACTCTGTAATCAGATCCTAGTAGATACAATAAGAAGTTGATGTAAGAAGACTTGAGCAGAATCAACAAATATACCACTCTGTAATCAGATCTTAGTAGATATAATAAGAAGTGGATGTAAGAAGACATGAGCAGAATCAAAAAATACCACTCTGTAATCAGATCTTAGAAGATACAATAAGAAGTCGATGTAAGAAGATATGAGCAGAATCACCAAGTACCACTCTGTAATCATATCTTAGTAGATACAATAAGAAGTGGATGTAAGAAGATATGAGCAGAATCAACAAGTACCACTCTGTAATCAGATCTTAGTAGATACAATAAGAAGTGGATGTAAGAAGACTTGAGCAGAATCAACAAGTACCACTCTCTAATCAGATCTTAGTAGATACAATAAGAAGTGGATGTAAGAAGACTTTAGCAGAATCAAGAAGTACCACTCTGTAATCAGATCCTAGTAGATATAATAAGAAGTGGATGTAAGAAGACATGAGCAGAATCAACAAGTACCACTATGTAATCAGATCCTAGTAGATATAATAAGAAGTGGATGTAAGAAGACATGAGCAGAATCAACAAGTACCACTATGTAATCAGTTTCTAGTAGATACAATAAGAAGTGGATGTAAGAAGACTTGAGCAGAATCAACAAGTACCACTCTGTAATCAGATCCTAGTAGATATAATAAGAAGTGGATGTAAGAAGACATGAGCAGAATCAACAAGTACCACTATGTAATCAGTTTCTAGTAGATACAATAAGAAGTGGATGTAAGAAGACTTGAGCAGAATCAAGAAGTACCACTCTGTAATCAGATCCTAGTAGATACAATAAGAAGCGGATGTAAGAAGACTTGAGCAGAATCAACAAGTACCACTATGTAATCATTTTCTAGTAGATACAATAAGAAGTTGATGTAAGAAGAAATGAGCAGAATGAAGAAGTACCAGTGTGTTTTCAGATCCTAGTAGATATAATAAGAAGTGGATGTAAGAAGACATGAGCAGAATCAACAAGTACCACTCTGTAATCAGATCCTAGTAGATATAATAAGAAGTGGATGTAAGAAGACATGAGCAGAATCAACAAGTACCACTCTGTAATCAGATCCTAGTAGATACAATTAGAAGTGGATGTAAGAAGACATGAGCAGAATCAACAAGTACCACTCTGTAATCAAATCCTAGTTGATATAATAAGAAGTGGATGTAAGAAGACATGAGCAGAATCAACAAGTACCACTCTGTTATCAGATCCTAGTAGATATAATAAGAAGTGGATGTAAGAAGACATGAGCAGAATCAACAAGTACCACTCTGTAATCAGATCCTAGTTGATATAATAAGAAGGGGATGTAAGAAGAAATGAGCAGAATCAACAAGTACCACTCTGTAATCAGATCCTAGTAGATACAATTAGAAGTGGATGTAAGAAGACATGAGCAGAATCAACAAGTACCACTCTGTTATCAGATCCTAGTAGATATTATAAGAAGTTGATGTAAGAAGACTTGAGCAGAATCAACAAATACCACTCTGTAATCAGATCTTAGTAGATATATTAAGAAGTGGATGTAAGAAGACATGAGCAGAATCAACAAGTACCACTCTGTAATCAGATCCTTGTAGATACAATAAAAAGTGGATGTAAGAAGACATGAGCAGAATCAACAAGTACCATTCTGTAATCAGATCCTAGTAGATATAATAAGAAGTGGATGTAAGAAGACATGAGCAGAATCAAGAAGTATCACTGTCTTATCAGATCTTAGTAGACATAATAAGAAGTGGATGTAAGAAGACATGAGCAGAATCAACAAGTACTACTCTGTAATCTATCCTAGTAGATATAATAAGAAGTGGATGTAAGAAGATATGAGCAGAATCAACAAGTACCACTCTGTAATCAGATTTTATAGTAGATATAATAAGAAGTGGATGTAAGAAGACATGAGCAGAATCAGCAAGTACCACTCTGTAATCTATCCTAGTAGATATAATAAGAACTGGATGTAAGAAGAGATGAGCAGAATCAACAAGTACCACTCTGTTATCAGATCATAGTTGATACAATAAGAAGTGGATGTAAGAAGACATGAGCAGAATCAACAAGTACCACTCTGTAATCAGATCCTAGTAGATATGATAAGAAGTGGATGTAAGAAGACATGAGCAGAATCAACAAGTGCCACTCTGTAATCAGATCTTAGTAGATATAATAAGAAGTGGATGTAAGAAGACATGAGTAGAATCAGCAAGTACCACTCTGTAATCAGATCTTAGTAGATATAATAAGAAGTGGATGTAAGAAGACATGAGCAGAATCAACAAGTACCACTCTGTTATCAGATCTTAGTAGATATAATAAGAAGTGGATGTAAGCATCAAGTGCAGAATCAACAAGTACCAGTCTGTAATAATCAGTGCCTAGTAGAAGAGCCCCTTCAATTTCGTGTGACCCCCAACTTAAACAGTAAGAATAATGGTTCAGGCACGCAATCACATCGTACATCCCGACACTCTTGAAAAATATAAAACTACATACAATTTTTTTATCTCATATCTCCCGCCCGTTATATTTTTTCTTATTTGCAAACTGCGAATGAGAAGTGGGCAGGGTAAAAGGGGGGCGGCGTGGCGCTAGGTAGCGAGACCGTAGCCGGGTGGTGGGGGACGGGCAGTACAATCGCATCACGACTTGTCGAGTTGTGAGGGTGCATTCGAATGAGTGCAAAACTATCCCTAGTTCAAATGACTGGCAACAAAAAGGCTTTCTGACTCCAAAGAAAATTGATCTTATGTATTTTTCCGGACATCTTGTGAAGATAAGTTTGCACGATTTTAAGCCTTCGGCAAATGACTCTATACCGCCACCCCTTCTCTTTCAAATATCAATACACTTTTATAAGTCTATGGTTAAACTATGAATTCACCCAACAAAGACCCTCAGGTTGAAATTCTAGGTGTCCTAATGGAGCAAGCAGGTAACTGTGTATCCGCTGAGTGAGAGTATATTGTTTAATTGCATCTAAAGAATGTATAACGATTAACGATGAAGTTACGTTTATATCTGACATCAAAGTCAGTATCGCGGGCGACAGCACACGAAGAGCCGTAAAGTACGCCGAAAATGTACATGTAAAAAATGTTGGTACGGGTAAGGTTGATACAAATGTTGGTAGTCTAGGTAATTATTTAGAACTTACGAACTTAACTACAACTATTTACAATTATTATTTACATTTGATAACAAGAATAGAATAGTTTAAACTAGAAGAAGAACGAATGAGACTAAACAAGTTCCAACAAGAGCTTGTTATAATAAGAACAGCACAGTTTGAACTAGAAGAAGAATACATAAGATGGAACTAGATGCAGTAAGATCATTTTGTATCAAGAATAGAATAGGTAGTTAAAACTAGAAGAACGAATGAGACTAAACAAGATCTAACAAGAGCTTGTTATAATAAGAACAGCACAGTTTGAACTAGAAGAAGAATCCATAAGATGGAACTAGATGCAGTATGCAGTAAGATCATTTTGTATCAAGAATAGAATAGGTAGTTAAAACTAGAAGAAGAAGAACGAATGAGACTTAACAAGATCTAACAAGAAATGATTATATAATAAGAACGGCATACTTTGAACTAGAAGAAGAATCCGTGAGATGGAACTAGATGCAGTGAGTTCATTTTATATTTTTGTATCCATGTTACGTTTAAACGAACTACACGTATTTGTATTGGGGTAGTAATGTTTTGTGTATTTGTTTGTCACGGCGATTCTGTGCATCGACCCATACTGTATGGATGGGTAAGGGCGATTCAGTGTCCGTGCCAAGGCGATCCTGTGCTACGGCCCATACTGTATGGGCACAGATAACGGATTGTATAGGTAAAGGTCTTGACACATAATTTTTGTGTCACTGCGATTCTGGGCTACGGCCCATAGGTACTGTATGGGTCGAGGCCATTCTGGAAGAGACCAACAAAATTACTTTTCTGTCACAAGACCCATTCGGAAACACTTTGACAATTACCGTGGTACATTTCGGTGCTACGGCGATTCTGTGCTACAGCGATTCTGTGTCAAGACCTACACTTTTTGCCCACACCGCCCACACTGTTCAAGGACTTTAACAAAACTACTGGTCTGTGTCAAGACCCATTAGGAAACACTTTCGTTGAAGAATTCTGTGTCACGACGCTTCTGTGCCAAGGCGATTCTGTTCCAATGTCCCGCCCCTATTTGATGAATGTTAATTATAATAGTATTACCTTCCGTTCACCGATATATCTAATAATCTTTAATATGTGTTTGTATTTTAATAACTATAAGCATAACACACACTAAAATACTTAAGTTTTACGAATACTAAATTTGTTGGTGAAACTTTAGTTGAGACAATATATTATCTAAATCTATTCGAAAAGTGTATCTTCTCTAGAAGCTGGGTTGTTCCAATAAACCTTTGCACGACTGGAAAGCGGAATCATTAGGCTTACCATTTACGTACGGTTCAGCTAGCACAGTTGCAATATGTTTAAACAATGACAAATTTGTAATTACTACACTTAATGTCTAAAACCCCAAAATTATTATAGTTTACCTGCCCCAATGACGGGACAGCTTGACCACAGATAACGGATTGGCTTGACGATGTTTGTTCAACTGCATTGCACTGAACGCCTGTATGTATGAGCCACCCAATGCGTAGCTGTAGCGCGGGTTGCCTAATCTTAGGGCGATAGTCAAGATCGTGCCGATTGTTTCTTGAAGAAATCGGCCTTTTCGCCTCCGGGGGAGTAAATATCAATAAACAATACATAAATCGGGTTGTGTGCATGATTGTAAACTACAGTAAACAGTTTTTGTCAATCACTTATGGAACAAAATGGTATATATGTGTGCGTGAAAGAAAATATAGTGATGCATAATATTATTGAGTGGTGCATTAGAAGCCCAATATTCCGTGAGTATGCTAAAGAATTCGATGAAAAATACATGTTCTAAAAATAGTATTTGAAATATTTGACTTTGAGGAATACTAAGTCCCCCAAAATAGGTAAATTGCTTTATTCTAATGTTATCTCATTTAATGGGAAAGACAAAATTACCTGTTCCATCAGTAGGCCTCCATACATCACAATAAAATAAAATTAAAACCGAAACGGGATGTTTCGCCGCGTGGTGGGTAATGACACAGATAAGGGATTGTAATAAGGTGATCCTTATCTTGACGTTTCGTCCCTTCTGTGAGGGACATCTTATCAACACACGACACGACGCGGCGCAAACTTCCCGTTTCATTTTTATTCCATTAATACCGAGCCGCGAAAGCTTAAAATGTGAATTAATAATAATGATAATGATACTAATAAACGTTTTATACCCTCTTCAGGCGACTGCGTATTGCCGTATTGAAATAGTTGGGAAGGAATGTTCGAGGGCTATTAGTTTGGCTCAATCCCGGCATTCATCCTTCGTCCTTGTGAGTTGTGACTGTGGAAACTATCATAAAAACCTTCAGCCCAGTTGCCGGTAGCAAGTATCGAACCGGTAGCTCTCGAATTAGAAGCTCGTGAGCTCTATCAGTTGCACTATTGTAATAATATAAACCACGATCTCTGCAAATCCTGGCTTGGGCACGGATGTCATGTGTTGTTTTTTTCATTCTCATAGTCAACCACTCATCGTCTCGATTAGCCTCGTTGCAAAAATATGGGACGTAAACCCCAAGTATCATCATCGTAATAATAATTATCATAATATGTATGTGTGTTATTATGTATGAAGGACACACACTACAACCATGCTGTCGCAAAAGATTACTACCGCCACCGGTATTTACATCGTATTCGTATGACCACCTGCAGATATGGCCATCATCACTCGCATGTGTGAACAAGCAGTGAAAGGAACCATGTCCGGCCGTTAAAACTTATTTGAAATTTTTACAATGCCACATGCCTACAGGGATGGGCTCGCCGAGTTCCTTCCATTCAAGGCTAACCGCTCACAGACCCGCCGCATTCTTCTTCGGCACTCTGAACGAACAAGTCGCAGGCATTGGACACATAAAGCCGCAGGTGTAGAAGACAAGAGTTTCAACTTTCAACGCTGATATTCTTAACTTTTGTTTCAGTACCATATCATACGATTGTATTTTGTTGTGTTGCAGATGATCTTGCCTACATGAAGTTGGTCTAGAGCTGATTGTTTCAACGCTCAGTTGTCAAAAATTAGCAATATACACTATTTTTGTTTCAGACCTCGCTCACCACCAATCTGTCATGTTGGAAATCATATTTTCTCGTGACGGCAACCATGTCGAATTACATTATTACTGCGATTCAGCTTCATATTACCATATTACGCACCTAATACAACTTCTCTGTTTCAGAATGCTGACGTTATCACTGCGATTAAGCTTGATATAATATACAAAACTTCTCTGTTTCAGATTGCTAACGTTATCACTGCGATTTAACTTGATATAATATACAAAACTTCTCGATTTTAGATTGCTGACGTTATCACTGCGATTTAGCTTGATATAATATACAAAACTTCTCTGTTTCAGATTGCTGACGTTATCACTACGATTTAACTTGATATAATATACAAAACTTCTCTGTTTCAGATTGCTGACGTTATCACTGCGATTTAACTTGATATAATATACAAAACTTCTCTGTTTCAGATTGCTGACGTTATCACTGCGATTTAACTTGATATAATTTACAAAACTTCTCTGTTTCAGATTGCTGACGTTATCACTGCGATTTAACTTGATATAATATACAAAACTTCTCTGTTTCAGATTGCTGACGTTATCACTGCGATTTAACTTGAAATAATATACAAAACTTCTCTGTTTCAGATTGCTGACGTTATCACTACGATTTAACTTGATATAATATACAAAACTTCTCTGTTTCAGATTGCTGACGTTATCACTGCGATTTAACTTGATATAATATACAAAACTTCTCTGTTTCAGATTGCTGACGTTATCACTGCATTTTAATTGATACAATATACAAAACTTCTCTGTTTCAAATTGCTGACGTTATCACTGCGATTTAACTTGATATAATGTAGAAAACTTCTCTATTTCAGATTGCTGACGTTATCACTGCGATTTAACTTGATATAATATACAAAACTTCTCTGTTTCAGATTGCTGACGTTATCACTGCGATTTAACTTGATATAATATAGAAAAACTTCTCTATTTCAGATTGCTGACGTTACCACTGCGATTTAACTTGATATAATATACACAACTTCTCTGTTTCAGATTGCTGACGTTATCACTGCGATTTAACTTGATATTATGTACCTAATTAATTTCCACTGTTGTAGATTGCTGACAATATTTAAGACGTTGACACTGAGATTTAGCTTGTTATTATATGTACCTGTTGTTGTTTCTAGTCCGGTATGTTCTTATTGACAATAGTTCATTCGTGTCAAGCTGGGTCTAGTGGAGCCTGATTGTCTCTCTTTGTATGTGCTCTTATTTAAACTTGCCGATTCTTGTGGTCTTGTTGTGTCTGATTGTATAACGCTTGTTAGAACTTATCTGTACTTGCTTTCTCTAGTCTTGACTGGTGTTTCATTCTTGTCTGTTCTTGTCTCTTTGAAACTTGTCTGATCAATTGGTACAATTTAATAAAAAAAGATGACAAGAATTTTCAGCAGGGTAGAACCACTTCCTCTGAGCTCTGACCAAGTCTGCCTAGCACCGCTTCCTCTGAGGTCTGACCAGGTCTGCCTAAAACCACTTCCACTGAGCTCTGACCAGGTCTGCCTAGAACCGCTTCCACTGAGGTCTGACCAGGTCTGCCTAAACCGCTTCCACTGAGGTCTGACTAGGTCTGCCTAGAACCGAATTCCTTTGAGGTCTGACCAAGTCTGCCTACAACCGCTTCCTCTGAGGTCTGACCAGGTCTGCCTAAAACCGCTTCTACTGAGGTCTGACCAGGTCTGCCTAAAACTACTTCCACTGAGGTCTGACTAGGTCTGCCTAAAACCGCTTCCTCTGAGCTCTGACCAAATCTGTCTAGACCCGCTTCCTGTGAGCTCTGACTAGGTCTGCCTAGAACCGTTTCCTCTGAGATCTGACTAGGTCTGCCTAGAACCACTTCCACTGAGGTCTGACTAGGTCTGCCTAGAACCGCTTCCTCTGAGCTCTGACCAGGTCTGCCTAGAACCGCTTCCACTGAGCTCTGACTAGGTCTGCCTAGAACCGCTTCCTCTGAGGTCTGACCAGGTCTGCTTAAAACCGCTTCCACTGAGGTCTGACCAGGTCTGCCTAGAACCGCTTCCACTGAGCTCTGACTAAGTCTGCCTAGAACCACTTTCACTGAGGTCTGACCAAGTCTGCCTAGAACCGCTTCCACTGAGCTCTGACTAGGTCTGCCTAGAACCGCTTCCTCTGAGGTCTGACCAGGTCTGCCTAAAACCGCTTCCACTGAGGTCTGACCAAGTCTGCCTAGAACCGCTTCCTCTGAGGTCTGACCAGGTCTGCCTAAAACCACTTCCACTGAGGTCTGATTAGGTCTGCCTAGAACCGCTTCCACTCAGCTCTGACTAGGTCTGCCTAGAACCGCTTCCTCTGAGCTCTGACTAGGTCTGCCTAGAACCGCTTCCTCTGAGCTCTGACTAGGTCTGCCTAGAACCGCTTCCTCTGAGCTCTGACTAGGTCTGCCTAGAACCGCTTCCACTGAGCTCTGGCTAGGTCTGCCTAGAACCGCTTCCTCTGAGCTCTGACTAGGTCTGCCTAGAACCGCTTCCTCTGAGCTCTGACCAGGTCTGCCTAGAACCGCTTCTACAAGGGTCTGATTGAGACTAGTAAGAACTGCTTCCACTTATTACTGATCGGGACCACTTCCCCTAAGATCTGATAATGACTGCTAAGAAACATATATGTTAAGAACTGATTGCAACTGCTAAAAACCATTTCCACTTAGTTCTGATGAAGACTACTGAACCACAGAAGGAATAACTTATTCTGCTAAACCTGCTAAATACCACTTAAAACTTCTTCCACTTACAGGGGCCATAACGGGCTTAATTCTGCTTAGATCTTCTTATAGTGTACTTCCTGAATCTGACTATATCTACTTCCACTAGGACGTTGAAATTGCTAAGCAGAACTAGGCAGATTTTTCAGCAGGGTAGTCGCTTCATGTTAGCCGGTGATGAAGTACTACCAGATAGAATGTCTAAGAGTTGGCAAGGTGGCAGGAACAGTTCAGAATTTGGTCAGATTGCGGATACCCTAGATGAACCGTTTACAGCAGAGGGTGCTCCTCAATCCTATTGGTTGAACGCGAGCCATGAGTGTCAGGACACGGTAGAGGATTCACGTCAATCCTATTGCACGAACGCGAGCCATGAGTGTCAGGATACGGTAGAGGATTCTCGTCAATCTTATTGGTCGAACGCGAGTCATGAGTGTCAGGATACATCAAAGCATGTTCGTCAACCCTATTGGTCGAACGCGAGCCACGAGTGTCAGGATACATCAAAGGATGTTCGTCAACCCTATTGGTCCAACGCGAGCAAAGAGTGTCAAGATACATCAAAGGATGTTCGTCTGCCCTATTGGTCGAACGCGAGCAAAGAGTGTCAGGATATAACGGATGCTCATAAATGCTATTGGTTGAACGCGAGCCAAGAACGTCGTCAGGACACGTTGGAGGTTACTCCTCAACTCAGTTGGTTGAGCATGCGCCATGAACGTCATGATACGTTGGAGGTTACTCCTCAACTCAGTTGGTCGAACATGCGCCAAGAACGTCAGGATACGTTGGAGGTTACTCCTCAACTCAGTTGGTCGAACATGCGCCAAGAACGTCAGGATACGTTGGAGGTTACTCCTCAACTCAGTTGGTCGAACATGCGCCAAGAACGTCAGGATACGTTGGAGGTTACTCCTCAACTCAGTTGGTCGAACATGCGCCAAGAACGTCAGGATACGTTGGAGGTTACTCCTCAACTCAGTTGGTCGAACATGCGCCAAGAACGTCAGGATACGTTGGAGGTTACTCCTCAACTCAGTTGGTCGAACATGCGCCAAGAACGTCAGGATACGTTGGAGGTTACTCCTCAACTCAGTTGGTCGAACATGCGCCAAGAACGTCAGGATACGTTGGAGGTTACTCCTCAACTCAGTTGGTCGAACATGTGCCATGAACGTCAGGATACGTTGGAGGTTACTCCTCAACTCAGTTGGTCGAACATGTGCCATGAACGTCAGAATACGTTGGAGGTTACTCCTCTACCTAGTTGGTCGAACATGCGCCATGAACGTCAGAATACGTTGGAAGTTACTCCTCAACTCAGTTGGTCGAACATGCGCCATGAACGTCAGAATACGTTGGAGGTTACTCCTCTACCCAGTTGGTCGAACATGTGCCATGAACGTCAGAATACGTTGGAGGTTACTCCTCAACTCAGTTGGTCGAACATGTGCTATGAACGTCAGAATACGTTGGAGGTTACTCCTCAACTCAGTTGGTCGAACACGCGTTATAAACGTCAGGATACGTTGGAGGTTACTCCTCAACTCAGTTGGTCGAACATGCGCCATGAACGTCAGAATACGTTGGAGGTTACTCCTCAACTCAGTTGGTCGAACATGTGCCATGAACGTCAGGATACGTTGGAGGTTACTCCTCAACTCAGTTGGTCGAACATGTGCCATGAACGTCAGGATACGTTGGAGGTTACTCCTCTACCCAGTTGGTCGAACATGCGCCCAGAACGTCAGGATACGTTGGAGGTTACTTCTCAACTCAGTTGGTCGAACATGTGCCATGAACGTCAGAATACGTTGGAGGTAACTCCTCAACTCAGTTGGCCGAACACGCGTTATGAACGTCAGGATACGTTGGAGGTTACTCCTCAACTCAGTTGGTCGAACATGCGCCATGAACGTCAGAATACGTTGGAGGTTACTCCTCAACTCAGTTGGTCGAACATGTGCCATGAACGTCAGGATACGTTGGAGGTTACTCCTCAACTCAGTTGGTCGAACATGTGCCATGAACGTCAGGATACGTTGGAGGCTACTCCTCTACCCAGTTGGTCGAACATGTGCCATGAACGTCAGAATACGTTGGAGGTTACTCCTCAACTCAGTTGGTCGAACATGCGCCATGAACATCAGAATACTGTGGAAGATACTCGCCAATACTATTTGTCAAACGCGCGGCAAGAGCATCAGGATACGGTGGAAGATACTCGCCAATCCTATTTGTTGAACGCGTGGCAAGAGCGTCAAGATGTAGGGCAGGATTCTCGGGGTGTTGAGGAGTTGAATGAGAAGCAAACGTTAATGATTTCGGGAGCATTTTCTGATGGAGATTCCAGTGGTGTTTCCGGACGATCAAACCTTGATGCATGTGAATCAAACGTACATAACGATGTAAAAGCATTTGTGCCACACATTACATCGTCAAACGACAAACGTTTATGTATAAATCAATCGGCAAGTAACGAAATTCACTCATACTCTTCACTTTCCGAAACTGGTTTGCACGAGCAAACTGTACACGAGAACATCAACTGTAACACCATAGCAGTACGGGTTCGTGGTGAAAACCCGCTTCGAAAATATCGCAGAGCTGGAAACGAGAATGCTTACAAATTAATACACGTACCTATTAATAGTATAATTAGGTACGTACCTTTAAGAGAAAGTGAAGAAGACACTGCCAATAACTCCAACAGCAGCTGCGAAATAACCACCAACTATAGATTGAACGACAAAAGTATCCAGTGGGTTTCAAGTGTAGCGGTTCATGTGTCGGACGTTGATTGCAAGAGAATAGTCCCCGTAGGTGTTACCGACACACAGACTGAAGGTGAGAGTACGCCGATCTCAGAAGCAACAACCATGGAGTGTCAGAGCTTGGTCATGCAGAGGAAAGTGACATCTTGGATGGAAAACAATGGTTGTGGCCATTGGACGATGCACGGGAAGAATTCATTCGACGAGTCTAGACCTGCTCGGAATAGCGTTGGTTTTCAAGGTCACCCAAGCCAGTTGCCCCACGACTTTGACCTTGAGTCTCGTGTTTGTCGACCCCACGTTCAGGTATCAACAAGGAGACAAGGCACGGTCACATATTCTAGTCTGCTTCTCAGCAGCCGACGCGACGGGAGCGTCACTAAGTTATACTTCAACGATAAGTTTCTCGCGAAACGTGAGAGCAAGACAGACGTGTTGAGCGTTCTCTCGTTTCGCGCGTGTATCAAGGGTACCCTGAAGTCTGACATGAGATTGCGGCCGGAATCGAAGATTTCTTTGGAAAATCTTATACGAAGCGGAAGAGATTTGAAGAGGGTCACCAGAGATCTGATTCGTTGTACGAGTCACAACCGAGACTTGCTATGGCAAAACCCGAGACTTCGTTGCTCGAAACACAAGCTTGAAGACGGAAATACGGACAGCACCTATGATGACAATAGATCGAAAGACAAATTAAAATTGATCCAGAATCATTAAAAATATAAGAATTCCGAATCAATGAAATCAACACAAGCATCTTTGTATACACAAAAAAATAAGTAATTAACACATAACTTTTAACAGTTGGTTTGTAAATTAAAATTGTTTTTGTCATGTTAATAAATATTTCTTGTCGTTGAATTTAGTAGTATGTTGTTTTTCTTTTTCAACGTCACTTTATTGTTCTGTACCTGGAAATACTTCTCACATTTTCTTCTCTTTGAATATTTTACTTAATCCTATTTTGTAAGGATTAAGTCAGAACAACGTAGACCTACTATCAACGAGAGTTTACGAGAGATCCGAATAGTTTAAAATAGTAATTGGCTTATCTCATTGTTTTATTTTAGTTTAAATCGAAATTAATTGAAGTATTTCGGGACGAGCTAAATACACAATGTTTGCAAAACGTTTATGAAAACAGTGAAAGTAATGTTCCTCTCATTCACTGGACGATTAGACAATGACAATGACAAGAGTGGTGTCGCAACTTGTGTGTGATAATACTCTGATTTATTAAGCAACGTATTGCAAATTAAAAAAACATGTCAGATGCTAAACTAATGAAATTATCTAATGCTATATTCTGGTACGAATGTCAACACTTACTTCATTTTGGTCTTCTTTTTCAGGGATCTAAGAACAGAAGTTTGATCGCAGAGACTCTCCGGCAATCTGTCTGATGTTTGTATTAAAAGCTATTCACGCATTTTATAATTTTGTAAATAAAATGTTAGAATTTTTCCAAATAATTAAAATCAAGGTTATGTTCGGTATCTGATATTTTGGCTTTTTTGTTCTGATATTTAATTGCATATTATGAAAGCCCAATAAATGAAGAAAATTAATTGTATTTGTTATTTACCGATTCGGATGCAACAAATGATTTTACAGTTCAGTTCAGTTCAGTTCAGTTCAGTTCAGTTCAGTTCAGTTCAGTTCAGTTCAGTTCAGTTCAGTTCAGTATTTGTTTAGATTTATTTATGAGTAAGTTGCTAGGCCTACAATATGTTACCCAAGTTGGTTGAAATCCCCAATATGAATATACAGTTTTGTAGCGAGGTATGTAAGTACCATGCAATACAATATGATATAATCACGTGTTATTGCATAAAACGTTTATCACAAAGTTTCTAAGATCAAAACATAATGTTGCTCTAATGTAGGTCGCACTCCGATTTTAATATATAAAACATAATTTGTATATTTTATAATACGTACTTTTATAGTTCATCCTTACTGCGTTTTATTTCCGGCATTCCCGTTGTCACTTCAATGTAAGCGGACGCGTTCATATGCCAGCAGTAACCGTACAGTCACACATCTTTAGCACAGTCACAAACATGGCTGAACTTATCAGACCCCGGCCTGAAGCGTCAAGCAGACTACAGAGATATTGAAGTCGTTGTTTTACTCGCAAGTTAATAAAAAAACTCGAGTCTAGCAACGGTTATATTCATTTTTTAGTCCATCGTTTACCAGTAATAGAAGTCCATATAGCTTGGGGCGCTTGCTATTGATTTAACGACGAACTTTAGCTTAAATAATACGAATTAAAAAAACATGCAATATGTAACGGTCAGTGCTATCATGCAGCTTTAGTAAAACAAAATACAGGGCCCGGATTCACAAGAGTTCCTAAGTCTTATTTTGGTCTTATCTCTAAGACCGACCTACCTTTAAACATCTTGTAAACCAGACCAAGGTTACATGAAAAGTTACTAATTCCTGGTGAGAACAAGGACATAATGAACATTCCAATAATATGTTTTAAAATCTGTTCTTACATATTTTCCTGATTTTATAAGAGGCTCAAAGTTAGGCTGGTTTTAGAGATAAGACCAAAAAAAGACTCAGGACCTCTTGTGAATCCGGACCCAGCTGTTTATGCTTTTACTGCATCAGTTGTTCTTTATATTCATGTTGTTTAGCAGTAGTTGAAACGTACTGCCTCCCGTCCACGACAGCATTGTCCCATCTTTCATCAACTGGCACACTACACACTACACACTACACACTACACACTACACACTACACACTGCACACTGCACACTACACACTACACACTACACACTACACACTACACACTACACACTACACACTACACACTACACACTACACACTACACACTACACACTACACACTACACACTACACACTACACACTACACACTACACACTACACACTACACACTACACACTACACACTACACACTACACACTGCACACTGCACACTGCACACTGCACACTACACACTACACACTACACACTACACACTACACACTACACACTACACACTACACACTACACACTACACACTACAAATACACACTACACACTACACACTACACACTACACACTGCACACTACACACTACACACTGCACACTACACACTACACACTACACACTACACACTACACACTACACACTTCACACTACACACTACACACTACACACTACACACTACACACTACACACTACACACTACACACTACACACTACACACTACACACTACAAATACACACTACACACTACACACTACACACTACACACTACACACTACACACTACACACTACACACTGCACACTACACACTACACACTGCACACTACACACTACACACTACACACTACACACTACACACTACACACTGCACACTACACACTACACACTACACACTACACACTACACACTACACACTACACACTACACACTACACACTACACACTACACACTACACACTACACACTACACACTACACACTACAAATACACACTACACACTACACACTACACACTACACACTACACACTACACACTACACACTGCACACTACACACTACACACTGCACACTACACACTACACACTACACACTACACACTACACACTACACACTACACACTACACACTACACACTACACACTACACACTACACACTACACACTACACACTACACACTACACACTACACACTACACACTACACACTACACACTACACACTGCACACTACACACTACACACTACACACTACACACTACACACTACACACTACACACTACACACTACACACTACACACTACACACTACACACTACACACTACACACTACACACTACACACTACACACTACACACTGCACACTACACACTACACACTACACACTGCACACTGCACACTACACACTACACACTACACACTACACACTACACACTACACTACACACTACACACTGCACACTACACACTACACACTACACACTACACACTACACACTACACACTGCACACTACACACTACACACTGCACACTGCACACTACACACTACACACTACACACTACACACTACACACTACACACTACACACTACACACTACACACTACACACTACACACTACACACTACACACTTCACACTGCACACTACACACTACACACATCAAAGCCAGTCAGACTGAACGCGTCACCAAACGTGGCTTGTGTTTTTATCGAGTTCAGAAGCTGAAGCTGTTTTTTTGAAAAGGATGTATCTATATGAAAACAAACCATTGGTTTCATTAAACACGTCAGGTTGTTGTTATCTACAGCTACCAATTGGGAAGTGCCCGTAGATGCCAGTGTGTTTGCATTATTCACAAGCTTGAATCATAACAAGTATTAAATATTATTTACTCTTTGAATGGTAAACACATAATGACATTCCGGTTTGCTAATAGTTTTGCAGTTTTATGTAACGTGCACATTAGGATTAAAAGCACGTTCAGAACCAATTAGTGTATATACGTAACTTTTGAAAATTACGAAGTTGGAGAAACGCAGTCCACAATATGTAAACACTGTTCACATAAATTAGCGAAATTATCTCGATACGTAATTAAGGGGAAGTTCATCCAACTTCAACTTTAGCACTAATTTTAGTAAATTACTTAATTTTGCGCCTGCGGAGAAGACCAAGACCAAATATTTCGGGTTTGTTTGAGGATTTCAAGAAAGCTGTTGAGGTTATAATAGACGATTAACAGTACAATAAGAAGGTATCGAGTTGAATAAAGATTAATTTTTTACAGCCAAACTGTTCGTTTCGGCAAAAAATGGTTTACAATTTCGCGTTCACGTGGTCAAGATCTATCGAATACGATCATAAAAAGACAAAGTGTGAAAATTGAAAATCTGAGAAGGGCTTGCAAAACACCTCCATGAAGTTGGCCCCTCACATTTGCCCCATACATTTTTTTTTTATTTCAATCGTTAGAACTTCGTTTGATCCCGTTTGATCCGTTATTGTTTTCGTTTGAACCCTTTCGATCACGACGCTATGGCGTCGTGTTTATGTGAGGGGCCAACTTCACGCTGGCCCCTCACATGTGCGGAAACACGAATTTCTCAACGCCAATCGTTAGAACTTCGTTTGATCCCGTTTGATCCGTATAATAATTCGTTTGAACTCGTCAACCAACGGCGTCGCGACGCTTTCAATATTTTAGTCTGGCCCCTCACATTTGTCCTATTCAACATTTTTTGACACCAATCGTTAGATCTTCGTTAGATCCCGTTTGATCCGTTAAGAGTTCCGTTTCAACTCGTCAACCTACGGCGTCGCGACGCTTTCAATATTTTTGTCTGGCCCCTCACATTTGTCCTATCCAACATTTTTCGACGCCAATCGTTAGATCTTCGTTAGATCCCGTTTGATCCGTTAAAAGTTCCGTTTCAACTCGTCAACCAACGGCGTCGCGACGCTTTCAATATTTTAGTCTGGCCCCTCACATTTGTCCTATTCAACATTTTTCGACGCCAATCGTTAGATCTTCGTTAGATCCCGTTTGATCCGTTAAGAGTTCCGTTTCAACTCGTCAACCAACGGCGTCGCGACGCTTTCAATATTTTAGTCTGGCCCCTCACATTTGTCCTATTCAACATTTTTCGACGCCAATCGTTAGATCTTCGTTAGATCCCGTTTGATCCGTTTAGAGTTCCGTTTCAACTCGTCAACCTACGGCGTCGCGACGCTTTCAATATTTTTGTCTTGCCCCTCACATTTGTCCTATTCAACATTTTTTGACGCCAATCGTAAGATCTTCGTTAGATCCCGTTTGATCCGTTACGAGTTCCGTTTCAACTCGTCAACCTACGGCGTCGCGACGCTTTCAATATTTTTGTCTGGCCCCTCACATTTGTCCTATCCAACATTTTTCGACGCCAATCGTTAGATCTTTGTTAGATCCCGTTTGATCCGTTAAGAGTTTTGTTTCAACTCGTCAACCAACGGCGTCGCGACGCTTTCAATATTTTAGTCTGGCCCCTCACATTTGTCCTATTCAACATTTTATGACGCCAATCGTTAGATCTTCGTTAGATCCCGTTTGATCCGTTAAGAGTTCCGTTTCAACTCGTCAACCTACGGCGTCGCGACGCTTTTGATATTTTTGTCTGGCCCCTCACATTTGTCCTATCCAACGTTTTTCGACGCCAATCGTTAGATCTTCGTTAGATCCCGTTTGATCCGTTTAGAGTTTTGTTTCAACTCGTCAACCTACGGCGTCGCGACGCTTTCAATATTTTAGTCTGGCCCCTCACATTTGTCCTATCCAACATTTTTCGACGCCAGTCGTTAGATCTTCGTTAGATCCCGTTTGATCCGTTTAGAGTTCCGTTTCAACTTGTCAACCTACGGCGTCGCGACGCTTTCAATATTTTAGTCTGGCCCCTCACATTTGTCCTATCCAACATTTTTCGACGCCAATCGTTAGATCTTTGTTAGATCCCGTTTGATCCGTTAAGAGTTTTGTTTCAACTCGTCAACCAACGGCGTCGCGACGCTTTCAATATTTTAGTCTGGCCCCTCACATTTGTCCTATTCAACATTTTATGACGCCAATCGTTAGATCTTCGTTAGATCCCGTTTGATCCGTTAAGAGTTCCGTTTCAACTCGTCAACCTACGGCGTCGCGACGCTTTTGATATTTTTGTCTGGCCCCTCACATTTGTCCTATCCAACGTTTTTCGACGCCAATCGTTAGATCTTCGTTAGATCCCGTTTGATCCGTTTAGAGTTTTGTTTCAACTCGTCAACCTACGGCGTCGCGACGCTTTCAATATTTTAGTCTGGCCCCTCACATTTGTCCTATCCAACATTTTTCGACGCCAGTCGTTAGATCTTCGTTAGATCCCGTTTGATCCGTTTAGAGTTCCGTTTCAACTTGTCAACCTACGGCGTCGCGACGCTTTCAATATTTTAGTCTGGCCCCTCACATTTGTCCTATCCAACATTTTTCGACGCCAATCGTTAGATCTTTGTTAGATCCCGTTTGATCCGTTTAGAGTTTTGTTTCAACTCGTCAACCAACGGCGTCGCGACGCTTTCAATATTTTAGTCTGGCCCCTCACATTTGTCCTTTTCAACATTTTTTGACTCTAATCGTTAGATCTTCGTTAGATCCCGTTTGATCCGTTAAGAGTTCCGTTTCAACTCGTCAACCTACGGCGTCGCGACGCTTTCAATATTTTAGTCTGGCCCCTCACATTTGTCCTATCCAACATTTTTCGACGCCAATCGTTAGATCTTCGTTAGATCCCGTTTGATCCGTTAAGAGTTCCGTTTCAACTCGTCAACCTACGGCGTCGCGACGCTTTCAATATTTTTGTCTGGCCCCTCACATTTGTCCTATCCAACATTTTTCGACGCCAATCGTTAGATCTTCGTTAGATCCCGTTTGATCCGTTAAGAGTTCCGTTTCAACTCGTCAACCTACGGCGTCGCGACGCTTTCAATATTTTTGTCTGGCCCCTCACATTTGTCCTATCCAACATTTTTCGACGCCAATCGTTAGATCTTTGTTAGATCCCGTTTGATCCGTTTAGAGTTGTGTTTCAACTCGTCAACCAACGGCGTCGCGACGCTTTCAATATTTTAGTCTGGCCCCTCACATTTGTCCTATCTAACATTTTTCGACGCCAATCGTTAGATCTTCGTTAGATCCCGTTTGATCCGTTAAGAGTTCCGTTTCAACTCGTCAACCTACGGCGTCGCGACGCTTTCAATATTTTAGTCTGGCCCCTCACATTTGTCCTATTCAACATTTTTCGACGCCAATCGTTAGATCTTCGTTAGATCCCGTTTGATCCGTTACGAGTTCCGTTTCAACTCGTCAACCTACGGCGTCGCGACGCTTTCAATATTTTTGTCTGGCCCCTCACATTTGTCCTATTCAACATTTTTTGACGCCAATCGCTAGATCTTCGTTAGATCCCGTTTGATCCGTTAAGAGTTCCGTTTCAACTCGTCAACCAACGGCGTCGCGACGCTTTCAATATTTTAGTCTGGCCCCTCACATTTGTCCTATTCAACATTTTTCGACGCCAATCGTTAGATCTTCGTTAGATCCCGTTTGATCCGTTTAGAGTTCCGTTTCAACTCGTCAACCTACGGCGTCGCGACGCTTTCAATATTTTTGTCTTGCCCCTCACATTTGTCCTATTCAACATTTTTTGACGCCAATCGTAAGATCTTCGTTAGATCCCGTTTGATCCGTTACGAGTTCCGTTTCAACTCGTCAACCTACGGCGTCGCGACGCTTTCAATATTTTTGTCTGGCCCCTCACATTTGTCCTATCCAACATTTTTCGACGCCAATCGTTAGATCTTTGTTAGATCCCGTTTGATCCGTTAAGAGTTTTGTTTCAACTCGTCAACCAACGGCGTCGCGACGCTTTCAATATTTTAGTCTGGCCCCTCACATTTGTCCTATTCAACATTTTATGACGCCAATCGTTAGATCTTCGTTAGATCCCGTTTGATCCGTTAAGAGTTCCGTTTCAACTCGTCAACCTACGGCGTCGCGACGCTTTCAATATTTTTGTCTGGCCCCTCACATTTGTCCTATCCAACGTTTTTCGACGCCAATCGTTAGATCTTCGTTAGATCCCGTTTGATCCGTTTAGAGTTTTGTTTCAACTCGTCAACCTACGGCGTCGCGACGCTTTCAATATTTTAGTCTGGCCCCTCACATTTGTCCTATCCAACATTTTTCGACGCCAGTCGTTAGATCTTCGTTAGATCCCGTTTGATCCGTTTAGAGTTCCGTTTCAACTTGTCAACCTACGGCGTCGCGACGCTTTCAATATTTTAGTCTGGCCCCTCACATTTGTCCTATCCAACATTTTTCGACGCCAATCGTTAGATCTTTGTTAGATCCCGTTTGATCCGTTTAGAGTTTTGTTTCAACTCGTCAACCAACGGCGTCGCGACGCTTTCAATATTTTAGTCTGGCCCCTCACATTTGTCCTTTTCAACATTTTTTGACTCTAATCGTTAGATCTTCGTTAGATCCCGTTTGATCCGTTAAGAGTTCCGTTTCAACTCGTCAACCTACGGCGTCGCGACGCTTTCAATATTTTAGTCTGGCCCCTCACATTTGTCCTATCCAACATTTTTCGACGCCAATCGTTAGATCTTCGTTAGATCCCGTTTGATCCGTTAAGAGTTCCGTTTCAACTCGTCAACCTACGGCGTCGCGACGCTTTCAATATTTTTGTCTGGCCCCTCACATTTGTCCTATCCAACATTTTTCGACGCCAATCGTTAGATCTTCGTTAGATCCCGTTTGATCCGTTAAGAGTTCCGTTTCAACTCGTCAACCTACGGCGTCGCGACGCTTTCAATATTTTTGTCTGGCCCCTCACATTTGTCCTATCCAACATTTTTCGACGCCAATCGTTAGATCTTTGTTAGATCCCGTTTGATCCGTTTAGAGTTGTGTTTCAACTCGTCAACCAACGGCGTCGCGACGCTTTCAATATTTTAGTCTGGCCCCTCACATTTGTCCTATTCAACATTTTTTGACGCCAATCGTTAGATCTTCGTTAGATCCCGTTTGATCCGTTAAGAGTTCCGTTTCAACTCGTCAACCTACGGCGTCGCGACGCTTTCAATATTTTTGTCTGGCCCCTCACATTTGTCCTATCCAACATTTTTCGACGCCAATCGTTAGATCTTCGTTAGATCCCGTTTGATCCGTTTAGAGTTCCGTTTCAACCCGTCAACCTACGGCGTCGCGACGCTTTCAATATTTTAGTCTGGCCCCTCACATTTGTCCTATCCAACATTTTTCGACGCCAATCGTTAGATCTTTGTTAGATCCCGTTTGATCCGTTTAGAGTTTTGTTTCAACTCGTCAACCAACGGCGTCGCGACGCTTTCAATATTTTTGTCTGGCCCCTCACATTTGTCCTTTTCAACATTTTTTTACTCCAATCGTTAGATCTTCGTTAGATCCCGTTTGATCCGTTAAGAGTTCCGTTTCAACTCGTCAACCTACGGCGTCGCGACGCTTTCAATATTTTTGTCTGGCCCCTTACATTTGTCCTATCTAACATTTTTCGACGCCAATCGTTAGATCTTCGTTAGATCCCGTTTGATCCGTTAAGAGTTCCGTTTCAACTCGTCAACCTACGGCGTCGCGACGCTTTCAATATTTTAGTCTGGCCCCTCACATTTGTCCTATTCAACATTTTTCGACGCCAATCGTTAGATCTTCGTTAGATCCCGTTTGATCCGTTACGAGTTCCGTTTCAACTCGTCAACCTACGGCGTCGCGACGCTTTCAATATTTTTGTCTGGACCCTCACATTTGTCCTATTCAACATTTTTTGACGCCAATCGCTAGATCTTCGTTAGATCCCGTTTGATCAGTTAAGAGTTTCGTTTCAACTCGTTAACCTACGGCGTCGCGACGCTTTCAATATTTTAGTTTGGCCGCACACATTTGTACTATTTAACTTTTTTTGACGCCAATCGTTAGATCATCCTTTGATCCCGTTTGGACTTCTGTAATTATTATTTTATTTATTTATTTATTTATTTATTTAACATTTTATTTATGTATTCATTTATTTATTTATTTATTACGTGTTTTTCTTTCTTTAGTTATGAGTGCCGAATCGTTCCTACACAGTATTTATATTAGGTATGTTTTTGTTTCGTATTATTATTACTTTTAAAGTTAATAATAAATTAATATGACCGTTATTCATTTATTTCTTCATAAGAAACATTTTATTTTATTATAGACAAACATGATGCTTATGTTAGTGGATTAAGGATTGGTATTATCATGACTTTGATTCCTTTACTTCTATTTTCAGCGTCTATTTTGTTTTTAGATACAAAATTACACGTTGTTTATAAGTGATATGTTTCAGAATTTAATCAATTTTACACAAAATGCTAACAAGTAAAAGACAAATTAGCTGAGCTGAGCAATTCACTTGTAACCTTCTTAGAGTAATAGTTGCAAATTGAATTGATTTTGCGAATCCAAATTAACAGTAAGAGACAAATGTGGGTGAATTTGTTGTGAAATACAGAAATAAAAAACCAACCCTGACTAGGAATTGAACTCAGGCCTATCCCGCTGGTGGTCCGGGGGTTGAGGCGCCCACCTGGCAAGTGGGAGACTTGAGTTTGATTCCCAGCCGAGGCTGGTTTATAATTTCTGGATTTAACAATAAATATACATATGTATATGTTGGCTGGTTCTTCAACCTTTTTGTCCGTAGTAATCCTGACCATGGTCAGTTCATGTTCATTTAGTTATTGTGGTATAGCGAATAGTTAGGAAAGGTCCGCTGACCGAATGATTCAATCCAATAATTCGGCTTGTGAAGCTGAGACTGAGAGAAAGAAACATAGGAAAAAACTTCTGTGTTGATCGCTTGTAGCAGGTATTGATGTGGTAGTCTTCTGAATTAGAGTTTTCTATGCTGCCACTGAGGCAATTTCGTCGGTGTTGGCAAACCTTACACGGAGCGATGGGTAATGGGTAAAGAGGATTTTATCACTTATGAAATTAAACGAAATAATAAAGCCTAAACACGTGTCAGTGTCAGTTGATCAACAATCTTTTATATTCACTTTAGTAACTACATTCCATGTGTGGGTTCACAAGCTTAAACGCCAGCGTAAGACGTAAGACGTAGAGCCAAATGAACATATTCGAAAACGGAGGATTTGCGTTTTACGTATCCTGATTGGCCAACGACTTGACGCCTTACGTCGGCGTTAGGGCTTGTGAAACCAACCTATAAAGCAATGTTCCATGCCTAGTTTGTTATAGTTAAATACACTTGTCATTTTGATTTAACAAAGTCGAGATAGTTGCTTGAGAGTTGCTTCGAGTGAACGATTGATACGTGAACGTTGATATATGGGTACTGTACGTTGGATTTTGGTAATATAATTTTTGTATTGGAGAAATCGAGTAATTTTTAATATCATGACAGAACAAAATAAATGGGACAGTTTTTACGCAGTGCAAATTGTTAAATCAAACTACACAAAAACAACACAAAATTAAAAGCGTATCTCAAATCTCAATTTTGGCGCTAGTCGACTAGCTGGTAGACTATAATAACATGTTGTTAATTGGTGCTAGTCGTTTAGCGTGAAAATAGAGATTTGAGATACACCTTAAAGATACAGAACAGTTTTAAGATAACCTACTTACACTTTTTAAACTAATGATCCAGGCCATTTACATAAAAATTGGACCAAACCTAGGACAAATTGCAACATTAGTGTTTTTGGTATCATTTTCTTCAGAAAAAAACTCCTTTTTAACATACTCAAAATCCGCAAAAATCCGACGACTAGGATTTTTTATATGGAGCTTTTAATATAATTTAAATTATAATTAGACTTCAAAATTTTAAATGTACCCAAACTAGTTGAGTTGGGATTCAAATGAATGCTTATAAGTGCAGGTTGACATTTACTATTGTCAATGACTTCCTCTTATCACACAGGGGTCACTAGAGGTCAACAATGAGTCACAAATTAAGATGTTACCAAAAATATATTTTAAATAATTAAATTGATAAAATGGCATATCAATTTTCAAATATGTATTTATCTGAATGTCATCGATGATTCTCTCCTTTCACGATAAGTACCCTTCCTATGACCTAAACATGTATAGACCACATCAATATCAATATTTTAGAATATGTTTTCATAAAGCTATTTTCCATAGTAGTTAGATGAATTATTATTTGAAACTACAACGATCTCTTATCAAGTAACGTGTTCATATCGCTGTAACTGTGGTTAACAAAGGTAGATGTGAATTGGTATAGCTCTTTCCATTGCATTCCTTGCAGGCAGACGAGAAATTCATTCCCTACTAATGACAGCTCTTTTTTGAGTCTGGAAATCACTTTTACAACACCGTATAACTTCCATAAGATCATCTGTGGTTGATGCTAAATCAGTCAAAATCGCAATGGTGTTCTATTTGCAAAGATATTCAATATAACAGCCCACCATACAATAAACCAACAGTGTAGATAACATGGAAGTTGACGATCGTAGATCTCAACGAGATGGGTGTAATATTCGAAGGATTGTTGGAACGAGCTGCGTCTGTTGTAGATACAAAAGATAATTGCAAAATTTTAAGAACCTTAACAAAATCAACGGACTTGTAATTTATTGTTATATTTTTGCAAACAAATGGACGTAAAGCCCAAACATCAATGAATGGTTCCAATTCATGGACATGGTAGACAATAAAAAAGTTTATTTAATCTGATCATACGGAAAACAGGATGCTGTTTCTGCAATCTGTTTCAGAAATGTTACCTTATCTTGAAGCAGCAAGTAAGTACGCTTACACGAGAAGGGCAAGATTATATCTTCAATCGATGAACAAACTCGAAAAGGATCATCCTGATAGATGCCAGGTCTTTCAGAATGACTCGCATGTGATCCATATATCTGATCGATACTGCGCAGGTCGCTCAGTTGATCTTATAAGTGTACAGAGTTTTAATTTAGAGAAGGTCTAGGTATGACTTCAACAACAACAATCAAACATCATCAATCAGTTTGAGTCTCTCTCACCAGTGCCTAAGAAGATATTTGGGTTTTACGTCCCATATTTTTGCAACTTGGCTAATCGAGACGTTAAGTGGGTGAAATATGAAGAGGAAGATGTGAAGGAAAGGGGCAGTAGGAGGGCGATGAGAAAAAGGGAGGGTGTGGACTACATTTTGTCTGGCTTCTCCTCCTCGATCTGTTCAGCTAGGGTGGTCCTACCAGAAGCATATGCTTCCGCCGGTATAGGTCTCGGGATTAACAAAGCACACACATCTGCCTGTCACGATAAGGTAACAGTCCCTGGGTAGGTAATGCCTAAATGCACCGATGTAAACAGAGATATGCAAGCAACCATGCGGATATTATGCAAGACAAGTGAGCAACACATTGACTCATCGAAAGAGAGACAAGAAAGAGACGAAACAATAACATAACAACCCTTTGTTTCTTTAATCACATGGATCCATTCCAAGATACTTATCCCTATGAAGCTAAAAAACGGGCCAAGTAGCAAATGTTAGTGTCAACGTGGACGAAAGTAACAGTGTTCGTACACGGTGGCCCATACTTGATTCATTCGTGACAGGAGAAAATGTGTCAACGGTCACTTTTAAAAGGAAATACTTTTTTGGATATGGTTCGCATGAAGATAGATAGATAGATAGATAGATAATGGGCTTTATTGAAGGCGGGATTAAGGCCAGTTGGGCCTTCTCTTACATCCAAGATCGGTGACGACGTAATCTAAATTGATCCTCGGGTTTTATTTCAAAGGTTTATTAGCAACCAAAGCTGAAGAAGATGGTATTTAATCTGTTTTATGTATGAACTATGTAGCTAACCCTAGCGGGGGAAGAAGGCAGTGGTAAGCATGCATGGCGGAAAGAAAACTGAAAACCTTAAAAATCTCCGCCACTGATGGTTTACGGGAAAGACTGCGTCAGGAACACGTTTGTTAGGGCTACACCGCGTCCACCAACTTCAGGAGCTGTTAAATAGGTACCACAGCGTAAGCGTGCATGTACAATCAAATAAATGCGTGGAAAGGAGTAGACCTGAATCCTATTCAATAGATATGGGTTAAAAAGAAGGGAAAATTATACCAGTGTGATTAGCACCAGCTCTAGATAATCTTCTGGAAGTTGTTGTAAAACTGATTGTCACTCAAAGAGGCGTGCTCGTTTGCCTGAGGAATGTAATGAAATCTGCTTTACCATTACACTAACTGTTATTTAACATTTTACCTGCCGTTTACCATTTACCGATATGGACCTGTAACTCGGACATGCAAGTTGATATTAGATCGTTGTATTCAAATACAAATTCATTAAACTATTCTGAAAAATAGCTTTATGAAAACATATTCTGAAATATTAATGTGTCCTTATACTTTTAGGTCTAGTATAAAGCCATATTTTTTCTTTTTCCTTTTTTGACACCATGTGTTCTTTGTCTGAAACTCTCTAGTTTTATTTTATATATGTGTGCTTTTATCATTTATATTATTTTCATTTTAAAGATTTTTATTGTTACTGAACTGACATTTTCCCAAATGCCCGGTGGTACACAAATTTGTCAAATATTGTAACTTTAGTAATTAATATTTTAATGCTGTCATGTACAGTTTATTGTGGCGAAAAAAAATATGTATCTATCTACCTATCGTGTAAGGAGGGAATCATTAATTATGCGGAGAAAAACATTTTTTTTTTTAATTGATACGCCGTTACCTTAATTTAACAATTTAAAGTGTATTCCAAGTGGGATCTTATTAATAATTTGTCACTTATTAATGACCTCTGTGACCCCTGTGTGATAAAATGAAGTCGATAATCATCATAAATGTCAACCTGCAGCAAAAAGCATTCATTTGAATCCAAACTCGACTAGTTTGGGTACATTTAAAATTTTGAAGTGTAATTATAATTATAATTTTAATAAAAGCTCCATTAAAAAAACCTAGTAGGCGGATTATTGCGGATTTTGACTGTGTTAAAGAGGATGTTTTTATGAAGAAAATGATTTCAAAAACACTAATGTTGCAATTTGTCTGAGGTTAAATCCAAAATGGCCTGGATCATAAGAATTATATGGTCAAACATTATATCAAATACATATCTCACTCAGCTTCTATCACTCACGTTTAGTAAATTGAGCTAATATAAGAGATGACAATAGAGATGATATGATTATATTTATTTATTTATAATTGTGTATTAAATCGGAGTGACAAAATCATGAGCGATTGCACTTAACACCATCTCAAGCTACTTGTCGGTTGTGTCTATGTAAAACTAAAATATTCAAAGCGTCGCGACGCCGTAGGTTGACGAGTTGAAACGGAACTCTTAACGGATCAAACGGGATCTAACGAAGATCTAACGATTGGAGTCAAAAAATGTTGAAAAGGACAAATGTGAGGGGCCAGACTAAAATATTGAAAGCGTCGCGACGCCGTTGGTTGACGAGTTGAAACAAAACTCTAAACGGATCAAACGGGATCTAACAAAGATCTAACGATTGGCGTCGAAAAATGTTGGATAGGACAAATGTGAGGGGCCAGACAAAAATATTGAAAGCGTCGCGACGCCGTAGGTTGACGAGTTGAAACGGAACTCGTAACGGATCAAACGGGATCTAACGAAGATCTTACGATTGGCGTCAAAAAATGTTGAATAGGACAAATGTGAGGGGCCAGACAAAAATATTGAAAGCGTCGCGACGCCGTAGGTTGACGAGTTGAAACGGAACTCTAAACGGATCAAACGGGATCTAACGAAGATCTAACGATTGGCGTCGAAAAATGTTGAATAGGACAAATGTGAGGGGCCAGACTAAAATATTGAAAGCGTCGCGACGCCGTTGGTTGACGAGTTGAAACGGAACTCTTAACGGATCAAACGGGATCTAACGAAGATCTAACGATTGGCGTCGAAAAATGTTGAATAGGACAAATGTGAGGGGCCAGACTAAAATATTGAAAGCGTCGCGACGCTGTTGGTTGACGAGTTGAAACGGAACTCTAAACGGATCAAACGGGATCTAACGAAGATCTAACGATTGGCGTCGAAAAATGTTGGATAGGACAAATGTGAGGGGCCAGACAAAAATATTGAAAGCGTCGCGACGCCGTAGGTTGACGAGTTGAAACGGAACTCTTAACGGATCAAACGGGATCTAACGAAGATCTAACGATTGGTGTCAAAAAATGTTGAATAGGACAATTGTGAGGGGCCAGACTAAAATATTGAAAGCGTCGCGACGCCGTTGGTTGACGAGTTCAAACGAATTATTATACGGATCAAACGGGATCAAACGAAGTTCTAACGATTGGCGTTGAGAAATTCGTGTTTCCGCACATGTGAGGGGCCAGCGTGAAGTTGGCCCCTCACATAAACACGACGCCATAGCGTCGTGATCGAAAGGGTTCAAACGAAAACAATAACGGATCAAACGGGATCAAACGAAGTTCTAACGATTGAAATAAAAAAAAAATGTATGGGGCAAATGTGAGGGGCCAACTTCATGGAGGTTTGCAAAACGGCTTAAAACGTTTTTTGCAATTTCTGCAGTTTTTATGATCAGATCGCATTCTTTGATACTTTTTGCATCCTGTGAGACCATCAGTTCGTAAGTCCATCCATATTTGGCCTTACAATTACAATAACAATATTTGGGTAGAATATTCATTATTTTTTTACAGACAAACGGTACGTTTCCGCCAAAAACAGTTTACGGTTTCGCAATCACGTGGTCAACATCTATCAAGTTCGATTGTAAAAAGACAATGTGTTTAAACTAATTTTTTGGACTTAGAAAAAAAAACGGCTTAAATGTTTTTTCGTTTTTCAGAGTTTTTATCATTAGATCGTATTCTTGGATATTTTATTAATCAAACGAAACCCTCAGTTCATAAATCCATCTATATTTGGTCCTACAATTACAATAAGAAGGTATCGAGTTGAATAAAGATTAATTTTTTACAGCCAAACTGTTCGTTTCCGCAAAAAACGGTTTACATTTTCGCGTTCACGTGGTCAAGATCTATCGAATACGATCATAAAAAGACAAAGTGTGAAAATTGAAAATCTGAGAAGGGTAGGGCGGTAAGTAGGAACGGTTTTTATAAAATGTCAGTTTAAAACCCCATATCTTTTTCCTAATTACTTTTTTTGTATTTTTTTTGGTTGCTAGTAACTTGATATGTTGTCTTTTAAATATGGTAGTTGGTTATACATAATTTATAAATGATTACTTCTTAATATTTTTTTTTCTAAATCTTGCATTTGTTCCTACTTGCCCCATGGATATGGGGTAACTAGGAACAAAGGCTAGCATTTTGCTATGGTGTATAGGAAAAATAATATGGGAATGTAGGAACATGGACCTTATTGAGCTGAACACATTGATATTCTTATACATTTTTTATTTCAAAAATTGACCGAGTATGCTACAATACAATTTTCTATTTCTTGTGACTCGGTGGCGATATCAATAATTATGACTTAATGATAAAAACTAAAACAAAGGCAAATCAGACAAAATCGCTTAAGCATGATTATTTGCAGACTGTTCCTTCTTACACAACATAAAATTCATATCATTACATGTACTGTTCCTACTTTCCCCAAGTGTTCCTACTTACCCCATTTTCATGTTCCTACTAACCCCAAAAAAAATTTGAATTGGGTAAGTAGGAACAGGCATTACTTTAATTAGAAGTATGATTGATAGCAAAAATTAAAAATACATATTTCCCTTGCACATACCTATATGAAAAAATAGTGATGTGTTTGAATATAATAGAACACTCGTTTTCTAAAAAAAAAAATACTTAGTATACAAAAATGCTGGTTTGAAAGTCACTTTTTTGTGTTGGGTTGTAAACTTAACAATAATTAAGACACAGATTTCTTTTACAAGTGACTAAAAGCAATTGCCCAATGTTAATCAAACATTACTTTATATGTATAATTTTTTAAAATTAATTTTAGTTCACTATTAACAGAGTTAAAGGGGGTTGTACCTACTTACCCCATGTTCCTACTTACCCCACTTACCTATAGCCTTGATTGCAAAACGGATGAAAAACGTTTTTTGCCATTTCTGCAGTTTTTATGATCAGATCGCATTCTTTGATACTTTTTGCATCCTGTGAGACCAATTGTTTGTCTGGACGGAATCTTTGAATCGATATTCCACCTACTTGTTACTGTCCGATCAAGCTGACATTTTTAACACATACGTATTTTTAATGACAATACATGAATCAATTGTCATATTTACTAAATTGTCAATTAATTCATCATAATTAATTAATTAATGTTTTATATGGAAATCGATGTTTAACCCACTTTCCAACGTCAAATCGAGTTAAAAGTTTTCACACAGACGTATTCTTAATGACAATACACGAATCAATTGTTATATTAACTAAATAATCAATTAATTCATCATAATAAATTAATGATTTATATGGGAATCGATGTTTAACCCACTTCCGAACGTCGAATTGAGCTATAAGTTTTCAAACAGACGTATTCTTAATGACAATACACGTATCAATTGTCATATTTACTAAAAATAGTCAATTAATTCATCATAATTAATTAATGTATGTTCGCGCCAAGTATTCGAATACATTTCCGTTTCCCCTCATATGCAGTATCTTCTCCTAGCTCCCCACCTTCAACCCCCGATTCACGGTCAGGGAGCTGTCGACCGGGCCTATCTAGGTTTGTTCAGTTGACCCGTTTCAAACAGATCAGAGCAGAAAAAAGCAGAAATGGCTGTTCAGCTGACAAACTTGAGCTGTTCGGTGGCTGTTCAGTTGACACAAGCAACTCGATATCAAGCAGGTCGAACATGTTCGGCCTGCTCGATTGAAAAGGGAGGATCAGACTCGAGCAGAGCTGAATTGCGCGGGATTTTAAATCTCACGTGTTAGGCCTACATAACTTCTACGCAAGGTCCGACGAGTCTGATAATCGTAACAGATGAAAACGGCTATCCAATTGTGCAGGATGATTGCCATTTCTACCAAGTACCAGGTAGGTGTACGCAAATGCCTAATATATTGTTTATTTTACAAGCTAGGTAGGCCCTAGGCCTATAGGCTAGGCACCCCCTAGGCGTAGGCCTAGACCTGGTTTCACGATTAATACCTACTGTTCTAGACTGTCTATAAATAACAATTATTATTAACAGACATTAACAAATATTAACAGCTTAATGCTAAATAAATGCTACTACTAGACCCACTAGTTTGAATTTGACGCGTAAACACTGCGCTGGCGTTCAGCTGTCCAAACAAGAACATCTGATCTTTTCTGCTGGGAACGCCCTTCTTCCTGTTCGTATAACGTATTTCCGCACAGCTCTATATTGCTCTAATCTGTTTGGAGCGGGTCAACTGAACAAACCTTCGGTCTCTCTCGCCGGTGAACGCGCAAGGACTGCACATCGACGAGTCTGCGTGTCTCCACACTTTTCGTGTTTCGTTGCCCTCGTATTCGAGACGAGGGCAAAAGTGTACTTCGCTTTTTTCACAGTGTTTCCTTTATTTGTATTTCTTCACGTTATTCTACATAAACTGTGCATACGTGTGTTTTGTATTCATTTTCATTCAATCATACTTCAACCGCGACAAACAAGTCACTCATCTTCGTCCACCACGGCACTTCCGCAACCATCATCCTCGAGCTACCGGAAACTAAGCAAGGTAAGACAGTGAAATCGGTCCTTTCCTCACGTCCTGTCTTGACCAGTCCGTTTTCCCCCTCATTCCCCCTCTTTTTCTTGCCTCGTTCGCAACACATTTTGGTCCGTCCGGTCCAGATATTCTTTTCATCGTAATTTTGTTCACAAGACCTCAAAATATTCTTCAATCTAGAGCTTGTCTATAGAACTTTCAATACAGTCCACTAACATTTCAACGTTATTTTCGTGTTTGCAGTTTTGTCGTGCCAGATGCATGAGTTAGTCACTCGCTCATGTACTGCACTTCACTGTCTCGTTACACCCTTGTTGTTATTGAGGTGCATGTTTTTACTATTCAGCCTGCAAACATTTCTCGCTATTTCGTGTTACACCCGCAAGTGTATTCAAGCTTTTGTACCGCAGTCCTTGGTTCGAGAGTCGCATTTCTTGTTTGCTCTTTCAAGCGCATTCGCGCTTATTATTTCTTTCGTAGCTTGTTACTTGCTGTTCAGCCATCATGTCCAAGCTGGAACGTCAACGCAATTTGCTTGTCGCTAGGAGGGAGCGTATATTTGCATCAGTGCAACGCTCTTACGATGCGTTTCAAACGCTTCAGGCTGCTGACGCATCTCTCTACAAGTCACGCTTTGACAAGCTTGACAACCTAGAAGCGGAATTTGAGGCTGTACAAAGCGAGATACTCACGTCGAACTCTCAGCTTGATGAGGGCGTCGCCCCCCTTCCGGTCGACGCGATACAAGCCAGTTTCGAGGACCTTCTATACGCAGCACGTAAGCAGTATCTTTGCGTTGTAGAGCAAATTTCTAATACTATCCACGCACAGCAGTCACCTGGAGCCGCTCAAGTTAATACGTTACCGACCATTCAACTGCCGTCATTTTCGGGAGACATGGCGCAGTGGCCAGACTTCTATGCTCTGTTCAGCTCTCTTGTACATGACAACGCGTCGTTGAACAATGTACAACGCTTCCACTACCTACGCTCTTCGCTCCGAGATTCTGCATTAGCTACAATAACAAGTTTTCAAATTTCTAGCGACAACTATCCTCTCGCTTACAACGCGCTGGTTTCTCGCTACCAGAACAAACGCTTGTTGGCTTCAATGTACATTCAACAAGTGCTTGATTTCACGCCTATAAAATCTAGCAATCATTCTAAACTACAGCAGTTTCTTCAAGTTCATCGAAATTCGATTGATGCACTCAAGGCTCTGGCCATACCGGACTTAGCTGACTTTCTGCTCTTGTCGCTAACTCTGGCAAACCTTGATCCACAAACCCGTAAGAGCTTTGAAACCAAGCATTCTGAGGTTGCTACTCCAACCTATCACCAACTCATCGCGTTTTTGGACGACACATCGAGGACGCTTGAGTTATGCTGTCGTGACCAACCGAGCGCTAACTCAGCCAAGGCACAGTCGTCGGCGCAGTCATCAAGGAAAGTCAACTCCCTTCTAGCTGCAAAACCCGGTACCAGTGAACCTAAGTCATCGTCAAGTACGCCGGGACGGGTTTCACCTAGCTGTCCATTGTGCAAGAATGCTCATTCTCTGTATAAGTGTCCAACATTTAGTCAACAAGCGCTGCCCGAGAAGTACGCCACACTGAAGCGACTTAAACGCTGTTTCAGCTGTATGGGATTTCATGCACAATCGGAGTGCAAATCCCAGCGGTCATGCTGCAAGTGCAATAGTACGTTGCATCACTCGCTACTGCATCCAGATGAACTGGTGGCGCCAATCAACTCTCTTGTTAACCACTCTACCCCACCTACGGGTCCTGTCGTGGCTCACACTCTTTCTTGCCACATGAAGACGTCTCCCTCCACGCAGCGTGTCGCCATGTTGGGTACTGTTAGAGCTCTAATCCGAGACGCTGCAGGGCAGTATCAACCATTTCGTGCCGTCATTGATTCTGGCTCGCAAATCTCAGCTATCACGCTCTCTCTCGCTCGTAGTCTCGGATTGAAGTTTAACCCTAATCACACTCAACTGTCGGGTATAGGCAAATCGACTACTAAAGTTCATGGCAATGTGCATTGTGACATTGTTTCTCGGTTCAGTCCTACTTCTCATCTCGGCGCTCAGGCACTCGTCCTGTCTGCCATTTCAGATCGCCTTCCTACCAGCTCAGTACCGATCGAGGTGTTTGAGCGCTATCGTGGACTCTCGCTGGCCGACGATAGATTCCATCTTCCTGACCAGATCGACTTTCTGATAGGTGCAGATCTGTATCCGGAGATCCTCACAAGGAGCGGCGATGCAGTCATTGGAGGCAAGCCCTCCGCCCTCAACACTATATTTGGATGGGTCATCCTGGGTTCGATCGCGTCGTCAGGATACGATTCTCAGGCCCCATGTTCGCTGTTTGTGTGTTCCACTTCATCGTTGGATCACTCTCTTCGCCTCTTCTGGGAAACTGAGGAGGTTTCGCGCCCTCCTCAGGTCAATCCAGAGAATGAATTGTGTGAGAAACATTTTATGTCCTCACACTCTCGTGACATTTCAGGACGTTACAGTGTAGCGCTCCCGTTCAAGCCTCAGTGCTTAAGGCTGTGCGAGTCGCGCGCGGAGACCAGCGATGCGCCAACACAACTTCGTGTTTACCATTTTTGTTTTGTGCTCCAAAGAAATGGTATGTGGCCGACGATATGATCATTCTTCAGAGATTTTAATGCCCTTTCTTTTGGATATTATAGTTTTTCGTTACAAAAATCCATGTTTAACGTGTCGTCAGTTAAATTGTACGGTGTGTTCGGTCCATTTTAGTTTTTTGACAACAGGTTTAATATTTTTGAATGTACAGAGTTGAAAAACATAACAAATGTAGGCGAGTAAATTCTTCGCGCTATAACATGTTTTCTATGTTGATAACTTATTTAGTCTTTTTTAAAACGAGTGGCAACTGTTTGTGCGTAACTGTGCGTAACGGTGTGGAGAGTGTCTCTGCGCGGTGGCAGTTTCATGAAGCTCAACTCCGCGAGCGGAGCGGGAGACAAGATTCGAGCGAGAGGCATCACTGGCAGTGGCAGGTGGTGGAATGGCATGCCAGACGTAGGGGTAGGAAGGTGTGGCCTCGAGGCATAGACTAAAATTCGTATCACATCGGCTGTTCAGCACCTCAGGCTAGGCCACGCACGACAAAGCTCGTGGATGGGACCTTTTTCAACAGCCCTCACCGAAGCAATTATCGTTGGCGACCATCTGCGGGATGGACTCCGAACGTCTCAAAAGAACTTATTTACAACCTGTCATACCCATGTATTCATTTGGAGGGAAAAGGGACTTGGGGGTGACTATAAATAGTTATTCAAAACATTGTAAACATAGTTTTCGGCTTTCCGTCATCATAATGTTATAAAAAGCGTACCATTGAACGCGCAACGCTAAGACAATATAGCCACTTTTTTAATTGTAGCTGAAGCTCAATTTTTAGTCACACACATCCACCCACGTCCACATACATGTAATGTAGGGCACATCCAAAATACATGTAGGGGTTTTCATAATAATATGTTTAAAAGCCTTATTCATGTGTAGCTCGTTGGTCTAGTGGGTTTATTCCTGCTTCCATTGCAGCGAATCGTGGGTTCGATTCTTGGTTCGGGTACGTTTTTTTTTTATTTTAACATAAACTGTATCTATGTGATACTGGTGTATACGAAAACCGTGACTTAATGAACAATGAATCGCATAATCCATCATAATATAATATAATGTCACCTGAAGCTACTGAAAATTATAACTTGTGATTGTATAGACGGTAGCGCACATGTGGGGGAGGGGGTTTGGGCGGGGGTGATGAGGCGATCGTCAACCCCCTACCCCCTCAACTTTTATCAACTCATTGAATAAAATATTATTAAACATTCAAATCTGCTTTCGTAAGTAGTTGGCAAATCAAAATCACAGAACAGAATTGTGTGGAGCCCAGCGTGTCGCGGGAACTCAACCCAGTATTATCCCGGCCACTGTGCTAGCCTTCGTTTCCTGGAAATTTGAAAACAATAATGTGCACGTGCACGAGGCAGGAACTGTGTGCGGACTGTCTTGTCAGCTCCTCTTTCAATTCCTTAATCTTGGCCACCTGTATACAGTGCATCAGTTTCCCAAAGCGCCGGTGCTTCTTTAGAATTTTACTTTCTTTTCATGTGCTAATATCCACTTTCAATCGTCGCATCCAAATTTTCAAGCTCGACTTCAGAACAATTTCAAACACAATTTAAGGAAGAGTCACCCATACTCATTAATAAAGAATAGTTAACGCACGCAATATAATTATTGTAATGGCGAACTAAATAGATAACACGTGTTTTATAATATATAATGTGTATAATGTGTGGTATAATATGTGTGGTATAATAATAAGTGGTAATGAGAAAAACGTGTCGGGTTATTATATAAAGTTTTTTAATGTTGGGAAGGGTACGGGAACTTTTGAGGAATACACCACTGGCTAAAAAGTGAAGTAACCCGAAAACATCATCAACATCATGTTCTCTTTAAATTAAGATACTGACTTCGCACAAAAAACGAAAATGATCAGAACAATCTAAATAAAGTGATTACAAGTGTCGCTCTTTGAAATTATTCACGGAATCAAACATTGTTCAGCACGGTTCTCAATTTGAAAGTATGCATTGTGCTAAAACTTTTTTTTTTACCCAAAACCCTTCGCCAACTGCGGTCAATTGTTCGCCGCGCAGACCTTTCCTAAGGGTTGTCCCAAACGCTCGAGTCGGGTCCTTGCTGAACAGCCGACGTGATATCCAGTATAGTCTATGCGAGGATGTTTGTCATACCGCACAATAACAACAGACAGACTTCCTGGTCAACCCATCCATTCTATAACAGTTGTTTTGCAGACAGACCAAGATACGAACCGTATAAATAGGCTTGACACGGAACTAATTGGTACATAATTTTTTGATCAGAAGTTGTTACTTATGTATATCTACATGCACATTAGAAACTCTACCGCTGTCCGACACCCCTGATTAGCGTAATTAATTAAAAATGTAAAAATTAATTAATGCTCATATTGATTATTTTTGAAGATTATTGGCTATTTATATTTTTACCACATCAAGCAATTCATTTTGTTATTTGAAAAATTACTTACATCAATATAAGTACTCCGGTAATCATTAATTAATTATCAATAATTATAATAACAATTTCAATTAAATGCTTCCCGTGTAAAATTGGTACTATTGAATATTGTTTTGACAGTTTTAAATATAAGAATAATAACATACAAAACATGTGTAGAAACTTTACTGCAATCAAAATATTATTTATATGATAAATCAGCATAAATAATAATTAATTATCACGTTAATAACTGACATTTGTACAAATTTGAGCATATGCAATATGTTATGCAATATGGTATCAAAAGAAAGCTTCTGATACGTCGATTTTAATATTGGTACTCTCAGGGTCATTCGAACACATTTCCAAAGTTTTTAAAGGGGGGCAGAAAGAATGGGAGGGGGGGGGGGATAAATGAAGAATATCTTCAAACGTATCAAACGAAAGCTATTACGTGGTTATTAGTAGTAATACTTTTAGAGTGATGAAATACGATATAGCCTACCCTAGTGTTGGGCTAATAGAGGGAGGGGGGTGGGGGAGGGGGGGGGGGCGGTAAACAGTGTTCTCATTTCCCAATTTTACGTCTGATTTTTTTACACTGATTTCACTTTTTAGAGATGGGATCCGATTACTCTGATACAAAACTTCAGGCTCAAATATCAGAATTTAACAAAATGGGTACTGTCATTACCACGTAGTTTTTTTAACTAAGTACCTAAGCAAAACAGTATAATGCAAAGATTGTGCCAGTGTAACCAAACGAAGCTTAAGTTGATGACTATTTGACGAATACAGTGATTGCATATATTATTACAACGGAATATTAACTCAACTTGATCCCTATGTAAACGAGATTGGTACGTTTCACTTCTTGTCAACCACGTACAAAAATTAAAGCCGCGAACGTTGATGGAGATACAATCGAAATTGATCATTTGTTGCTTTTCCAACAACTATTGAGTGTCCTTCGAGAGTCATCAGAGGATGATTTAGACGCATCGCATACCTTGGTCCAGAGACATATCTTATGAAGGGTTATAGTATGTGAAGTGCATGAAAAGCAAATATCATAATACAATAGGGAATGTGCATGAATTTTCTACAGCTCTGAAAGTACGTGGAATATATTGTTATTCACCTGAAGACATCATAAACCTAATTTAAAAGTTTTAAAATTAACTCATTATACTTCTATACATGTTCAAAGATTTTGATTATCTGTTCCCCGCACTATTATTTGTAAACAGTACGTGACGTCACAATCCTTGTAAATCACTGCTTATATGAATGACTTTGCATATAACCTCCTTGGACTTTGCCACCGCCTCCTAGACGAAACAATCAAATTTTCAAGGTCATAAACTAACCTTGTCAAAATTTTTACTCAAGCCGTTGTCAAGTCTGCTTTATATGAATTACAACACCCAATATTTACTGATATTCTATGAAAATAGGTTTGGTATTATTGTTTTTGTAGTAATTGGGCTTCAAAATTAATTACTAGGCGTACTAGACATAAATTTGATTTTATATGATTTTATAATAATTTCCAAATAAGCGTTATTTAATTTATCATTTTATGATTGGTTGATTACTGATACAGGGAAAGTGACGTATGCCCCGTTTTTCCCGCCATAAATATATGTGAAACTTTCAGCTCGTTATTATAAATGAAACTTTATTCTATGTCATCGAAATAAAATATTTTTGTATTCAGGAAGTTAATCCTTATCTAGTAAAATGCTCAAAAACAATGATGCATATTCCCCATTACTGTAGTATTTGATGGCTACGACAATGGGTCATCAACTAACGACATATTAATAATTTTCCAACACCAACGAACAGGCGTTTAGAACGGATGCAGCTTCTTGCAGTTGCATCGTAATTTAGAGCAGACCACTTTACAATTACATCGTAGAATTTGAACAAATATGTAGTGGGACTGGTGGCTTGTCAGTTGGTACAGGAAAAATTGTTTTTTGATAGAGCAGAGCACATCTAAACTTCAACAAGCCAAAAGTTTAATAATAATACACTCACAATGTGATAAAGAGACGCTAATGATATAAGTGGTCGAGTCTCACGCTGAATACTGTTTTAGCAGTTATTCATTTATGTGTAAACTTCTGTCATGGCTTACCATTTTCCAACAGGCCAATTGCTTTTTCACTGCTTTCAAGAATCTCTGTGTTAGGAGATGTGGGATTATTGGAAATATGTGAATTTAAAAAAAATCTTATGCAAATGTCTTGAATAGCAAAGCTTAATCCATTCTTCACATTCTTGAAGTAGTGTCACTTCCACTTATTACGCGAATGAATTATTAACCCAGCTTGGTTTTTATGTAACGCATATTCCATATTTTCTGTTTGGTGGCACCCAGCTTTCAACTCCGATTTCAAGATAAGGTCATAAACAGGATTTTCGTGATTGAAGAAATACATACAATTACTAGCAAATCTGAATCATCACTAGTGAGGGTGCTGTTTTCATGGTTAGTTGACTTTACTATTGTAATTACAATTAACACATCGGCGTTATCTTGAGCTTAAAGTACTGTGATGTAAAAAGCTTAGTGAATCTTCATTTTTTTTTATCATTCTATTGAGAGTTGTTCTATGTTTTATATTGACTAACAATGACATATTTTACTCGTATACTTGATTGTATTCTATCTACCACCATTCGTCCGTTTCAAATATGTGACGTCTTTTGGTGATTGCTCTCTATCGTAGCTATCAAATGCTTGGTCTTATGATATTTGCATCTGATGTCCTTTACATTATTATATATTACACAAAGGTTTTAGAAGCTAGACTATCGAGTCTAAGCCAATATATACGATGCAGTAAATCCTATCTATCAATCACAAAACAATTGCGTTAATCTTATTAACATCAAAGACTCAATGAGTGTCAAATCCGACCAAAATTGACTTATGGAGGACGCTCTTTAACCCCCCCCCCCCCCCCCCCTTTTAGCCAAACACTAGGGTAGATTGTTTTTTATCACTCTAAAAATATTTGTACTAGCAATACAAAACGTATTTAGCTTTCGTTTGATTTTGATACGTTTGACTATATTCCTTATTTATCCCCCCTCCCCCTCCTTTTTACCCCCCAAAAATACTTGGGAAATGTGTTTGAATGACTCTGAGAGTACCGGTTTTAAAATCAGCGTATCAGCAGCTTTCTTTTTATACCCATTTTTGTCTATATTCAAATATGTAACTATGTCAGTTTTAATGAAATAATTATTAATTATGCTGATTTATCATACAAATAATATTTTGATTGCAGTACAGTTACTACACTAGTTTTGTATGTTATTATTCTTATATTTAAAACTGACAAAACTATTTTCAATCGCACCAACTTTACACGGGAAGCATTGAATTGAAATTGCTATTGTAATTAATAGTTATTCATTAATGACTACGGGAATACTTATATTGTTATTAGTAATTTTTTTAAATTTCAAAATAGATTGTTTGATGTGGTGAAAATATAACTTCTCAAAAATCTTCAAACATAACCATAACATGAGCATTAATTAGTTTTAACATTTTTTATTAATTATGCTAATTAAGGGTATCGAACAGCAGTTAAGTTTCTTATGCGCATGTAGGTACACATAAGTAACAACTTCTGATCAAAAAAAAATTCTGTACCAATTAGTTCCGGGTCCAACTGTTCGTTGCTTGGACTAAAAGCCAAGCCAGAACCGATGCTGTGGAGGTCTGCACGGACCTACTTCTAAAGCCCCGGCCCCGGCATAATGGCGAGCCCTGCCTGACCGGGGCCCTTAGTGAGTAATCTAAGCAAAAACCGGGCATGGCTCGAGCCCGGGTGAAGGTAAATTGACCCGTATCAGCCCGGTCACCTGCCAATATTAGCCCGCTCAACTGCCAACAAGACAAAATAGACAACATATTTGAAAAGCCCGAAAATGCCCGATTTGATTATAGTCTATAATCGTAGGCACGAACCCGCCAAAATAATATTATTAGTGCCCAAGCCGGATCCTGTGCAGGGCTCTACCAGTCAGTACAGCTGTTCTCTTCCTGAGTTGAGAGAGAGCATGCAACAGAAAGCGTTGTAAACATCATGTTTCGTATTGTATTCGCAAGTGGCTAGTTCCAAGAAACGGTTCGTCACAGTGTCTGGCGGGGTGGTAAAGCCATTAGAATGCCAGCCTCTCTCAACTCGGCAGACTCAAACCCACCCTGCGGCAGTATGAAGTGTCACCACGAACAAGCCGAGAGAGCGTGAAAGAAACGGACGTAGCTTCGCCTTCGACGTCCAACCTCAAACTGAACACAATACCTCCCGGTAGCAGGTATAAAACCGAGAACCTTTTGCGCGACGCTGCCCGTTAACTCTCGGCTCCACTCGCAACGTTGCTTTCAAGAGTTATCTCAGTCTGGAGCGGCGCCTCAACCGTATTCCCGAGCATGACGCTGCATATCACAAGTTCATGCGAGAGTACGCGAATCTTCAGCACATGCAACCTGCTGTCACGTCTTCGGATTACGTGATTCCGCATCATTGCGTGCATAAGTCTACCAGCTCCAGCACGAAGCTTCGAGTTGTGTTCAACACCTCGGCTCCAGATCCTCAGGGCGCTCCTCTAAATAAACACCTGTTTATCGGCCCCAAGCTTCAACAGGATCTTCCCAGCATCCTCATCAACTTCAGGACTCATCCCATAGCCGTATGTGCAGACATCCGTCAGATGTACCGGCAGATTGGCATACTCCCAGCTGACCGCAAGCATCAGCACATCTTCTGGCGTCCTACTACCGACTCGCCTGTCGTGGAGTACGAGCTTAATACCGTCACGTATGGGCTAGCTCCGTCAGCTTTTCTGGCTCAAAGAGTTTTACGCCAGTTAGTGCACGACGACGGATCGCCATATCCTCTAGCGTCACGTGCGATTACGTCACATACGTATATCGACGACATAGTCTCAGGCGCTCAGGACCTCTATCAAGCGCGTGTCTTGCAAGCGGAGCTCCAACAACTTCTTTCTGGCGGAGGCTTCGAGCTTCGTAAGTGGGCCAGCAATCACCCTGCTGCTCTCGCGACCCTTCCCGAGGATCATCTTGAGACACCGCTCATATTCAACCATGAAGAGCAAGGTATCAAGATACTGGGTCTGATGTGGGACCCACGCTCCGACGATTTCTCGTTCCGCGCTCTACCCTTCGATGGTCTTCTCACAAAACGATCAGTACTTTCGTACATCGCCAGGATCTTCGACCCGTTGGGTTTTCTTTCGCCATTCGTCTCCTGGATGAAGATTTTTCTTCAGCAGCTGTGGCTCTCTAATTTACAATGGGACCACCCGCTTTCGGACGAGCTCTCGAGCAGTTGGCACTCAGCTGTCGCCGACGTGTCTCAGCTCGTCAATTTTCGTGTGCCACGGCATTTTCCGGCACTTCACGGCATCCTACGGCTCGTTGGCTTTTGCGACGCCTCGGAGAAAAGTTACGCTGCCGTCTTGTATCTTCACGCGACGACAAGTTCTTCTCTTCACGTTAGTATTCTCCGAGCCCGAAGCAAAGTCGCTCCTGTCAAGACGTTGACCATCCCGAAGCTTGAGCTGTCGGCGGCGCTGCTGCTCGCCCGACTTCTCAAAACTACGCTACCTGCGCTCAACTCTCTCAACGTGGATTCTATTGTGTTATACACAGACTCGACTATAGTCCTCGCGTGGCTCACTACCTCTCCTCATCGTTTGAAAACTTTCGTTGCAAATCGAGTAGTAGAAGTCTTAGAACAAACATCACCGTCCGAGTGGGCTCACGTTCCCTCTTCTCAAAACCCCGCTGACTGTGCGTCACGTGGTTTGACAGCCCACGAGATGATGCATCACCCATTGTGGCAGTTTGGACCTTCCTTTCTCCAAACGCCCCCCGAGTCTTGGCCACGCTACACGGCCACTACAGAGAACGTTCCTTTGCCCGAGATGAAACCACCTGCAATGTTGATCCTCAACGCTGACACCACCGTCGACCCTTTGTTATTTCATTTGAGGAAGTTCTCTACGCTGCTACGCGCGAAGAGAGTTTTCGGCTACGTCATCCGGTTCACTCGTATGCTGCAAGCAAAACGCATTCAGGTTCCCTATCCTACGGGGTCCCCTGCGCCCGGCTGAGCTTCAGTGCGCTCTTGACATGTTTGTGAAGCTTTCTCAACGTAATTTCTAAGCTCTCGAGCTGCGCCAGCTTGCGCGAACGGGTCACGTCTCGTCAAAGATGGCTTCTCTCAAGCAATTTCTTGACACATCAGGTTTTCTCAGGGTGGGCGGAAGACTACGCCACTCCTCTCTCCCCCACGACGCCCGTCATCCGCTTCTACTCCCAAAGGAAGCGCATCTTTCGTCCCTACTGTGTGATGAATTCCACAAACGTTCTCTACATTCTGGTCCTCGCACCGTACAGGCGTTAATCCAGCAACAGTTGTGGATAGTTTCTCTCCGAGGGCTACTGCGACAACGGATTCATCGTTGCTTAACTTGTTTAAAGTTTAGTGCGCGCTCGCCACAACCTATCATGTCAGATCTTCCACCTGCGCGTGTACAAGCTTCGCGAGCTTTCTCACATGTGGGCACGGACTTTGCTGGACCTTTCCGCGTCAAGTCGAGCAATCGTCGCAACGCTGCGCTCTCAAAAGGCTACCTCTGCTTATTCGTGTGTTTGAGCACCAAAGCATTGCACCTCGAGATAGCATCAGACATGTCCACTGATGCGTTTCTTGCGTGTTTAGATCGTCTGATTTCCAGGAGAGGCCTTCCATCAGACATCTACTCAGACAATGGACGCAATTTCGTAGGCGCTGCGCGACAACTCCGTGAAGTTTACGAGCTTCTTTCGCAGGCCAACCCGGCAATATCTGATTTTCTCTCTGCTCGCTCGATCCAGTGGCATTTCAACCCTCCGTACGCCCCCAACTTCGGTGGCCTCTGGGAAGCCGGGTTGAAATCAGTTAAAACCCTGCTGTTCCGCCTTATTTCTGACTCGCCACACACTCACGAGGAATAGCCTACGCTACATTATTTTGTAGAATCGAAGCTGTGTTGAACAGCCGCCCTCTGTGCGCTCTTGCCTCTGACCCCGAGGAAAGCTGCTCGTATCTAACCCCGGGCCACTTTCTGGTCGGTTCGGCTCTTCTCGCTCCTCCTGAGCCCCTCGAGATCGAACGCTCCTCACGTCTTTCACGTTGGCAACGTACACGCCAATTGCACCAATCCTTCTGGTCCCGATGGCACACAGAATATTTGCACTCACTTATGCAACGTGGTAAGTGGCAGCGTGGTTGCCCCAATCTTCAAGTCGGCGACGTTGTGTGCTTTCGAGACTCCTCCTCCAGCCCCTTGTCATGGCCGATCGGTCGCATCACTGCCCTTTCGCCTGGTACCGACGGTGTCGTACGTGTCGTCTCAATTCGTACTGCACACGGCAATTTTATCCGTCCTGTCAATCGACTTGTGGTTCTCCCCCTTGCATAGTTTGCTTGAGAGGTTTCGTATCGTTTCCGTTTTTTGACTTATCATTTTCTTTTTTTTTCCATGATCAGTTTGAATTAAAAATATGGTCATTTTGGTGGGCGGTATGTTCGCGCCAAGTATTCGAATACATTTCCGTTTCCCCTCATATGCAGTATCTTCTCCTAGCTCCCCACCTTCAACCCCCGATTCACGGTCAGGGAGCTGTCGACCGGGCCTATCTCGGTCTCTCTCGCCGGTGAACGCGCAAGGACTGCACATCGACGAGTCTGCGTGTCTCCACACTTTTCGTGTTTCGTTGCCCTCGTATTCGAGACGAGGGCAAAAGTGTACTTCGCTATTTTCAAAGTGTTTCCTTTATTTGTATTTCTTCACGTTATTCTACATTAACTGTGCATACGTGTGTTTTGTATTCATTTTCATTCAATCATACTTCAATTGCGACAAACAAGTCACTCATCTTCGTCCACCACGGCACTTCCGCAACCATCATCCTCGAGCTACCGGAAACTAAGCAAGGTAAGACAGTGAAATCGGTCCTTTCCTCACGTCCTGTCTTGACCAGTCCGTTTTCCCCCTCATTCACCCTCTTTTTCTTGCCTCGTTCGCAACAATGTTTTATATGGGAATCGATGTTTCACCCACTTCCCAACGTCGAATCGAGTTGAAAGTTTTCACACAGACGTATTATTAATGACAATACATGAATCAATTGTCATGTTTACTAAATAATCAATTAAGCTTTCATAATTAATTAATTGATGTTTTATATGGGGATCGAAAAACACTCACTTTCGAACGTCGAATTGAGCTGAAAGTTTGCGCACAGACGTATTCTTAATGACAATATATGAATCAATTGTCATATTTACTAAATAATCAACTAAACCATCATAATTAATTAATCGATATTCGATTTATATTCGATTGCAAGATTCTTTAAGACTAAAAAGTATAAAATAATATTACATGAAAAAAATATATTTTTTTAAGAACAACGCTTATATTTAAATACACTAAAAAGTAAAAAATAAATTTTTATTCATGTTATAATATTTCTATATTTTATTGTACTATTTTATCCTTTTATTTACCCATTATTATCTTTATTAATTTATTTCATGTGAGCAAGACATACGTGGTATAAGTTCCTACCTAAATATTGTGATGTACTATTAATAAGCTGTAATATCGTGCAATACTATACCTGGTAAATTCTGTATGTTATGCTATGCTATGCTTTGCTATGCTACGCTATGCTATGCTATGCTATGCTATGCTATGCTATGCTATGCTATGCTATGCTATGCTATGCTATGCTATGCTATGCTATGCTATAATATAAATGCGCGGAAGAGCTCAAAGCATGGTCAATATGAAAATAAACAATACACGCTTTCTTGACGTAAATAACAACAGCTGGGAACCCGATGTCAACATTACCTACAATTCACCTCTGTACAGTTCACAACATCGAGTCCAGTAGCGACGCTAGGAGGTTCCATTAGGGGAGGCAGTTCAGGGGCGAATATGCCAGTTGGGGGCGCAAACGCTATCGCATTCTGGACGTATAAAATACCCCCTCCCCCCCCCCCCCGGCATCGTGAACCCTTGGGTTTAGGATAAAATCGCAGCGGTTGTTATACTAAACTGGATGAAAATATATTCTTATGCTCGTTCTGGTGCTCAGCATCAAACCGCAGCACTTGTTACAAATTGATGTATTTAACGACTGATTTTTGAATGGATAAAATTGCCAAATCTCGGAGGCGATTGTTGCAAACGTGAGACACGGGAAGACTTGCGAGCGCTTGATGCAGGCTAACAGTGAATGAATTAAACCAACTGAAGGAGTATCGTGAAATGTTCGTTGCGTTCTTTGTTATATCATCAGAACGTGGTCGGTTAGATTACTAGAATTGGGGGTTTAGTTCCTTTTACATTATATGCCCTACCTTTATAGCTACCGTATACACTTAAAATTATAAATACATATAATATATATATATATCTGACAATTGAACACGGTTTGGAATGCATGGCGATTGTCTAGTAGTTAATACTGTTTGTGGGGGGGGGGGGGGGGGGGGGGGGGGCGACTGGGGGGTGACTGCCCCTCCTCGCCTCCCCTTAGCGTCGACTCTGATCGAGTCGCGTAGACAGTATAATCCACGGTATAAACATGAATATAAACGCATTATTTGTTAACTTTTTAGTTGATTCGAATAAGAACGTAATGGAAAACCTTTCGGTTTAAGTTGTTTGGTTATGTTTGACGTAATGAAATGACGTCACGATAAGTTAGTCATGGAAGTAGAACGTCCTCTGTTTGTTTACACTACTCGGATCATGGCCAGTTACTCGAGTTACTCCAAATACCAACTCGAGTAAAAAGTTGACCTGTGATAACTACTCGATAACGTTTACACGCTAAAATTATCAGCGTTATTTGCGTTAAAATGCGAGTAATGTAAACCAGGTCTAAGGGAAAACTTGTGAGACAGTTCGGATAAATTGACTATGATAAAAATGAAAATAAAAGAATGAAAACAATTAGAAAAACAAACCCTCAGCTAGCTCAAACTTTGGGTTGTAGAGCACAAAAAATATATATTGAAAAGTTGTTGTTGCTTAATTTAAAAGATGAATTAGTGGTTGTAGGATATGGAAATTAAAAAATAGAATTGTATAAAATATAAATGTTAATGTTAAATTAATTGACACAAATGACACAAAACGTTACACATACAAGGATACACAAAAAAATGAAAAACATAAACAAAAAAGAGTGAATGAATAACAAAATCTGGAATAAATATCGTTATTTCTATTCTACCTTCCTATGGCCATAGTATGGGTGAAAAAGTGATAACGATACCTGCTGTTGTAGCGCTGACTGGAGATGGCTTGATCGATGAATTGTTGTGATGGTGATGATGATCGATGTTGGTGATGGGTTGGTAGGTTTATTGTCTTTGGTGTTGTCGTTGTGGTCGTCTATTGTTGCCGATGGTTCTATAATTGCGTGATTGTTGTATTATTGGTATTATTTGTTGTTATTTCTTCATTTATGCTAACGTATTAATTAATTTGCTGATTCTTATTATTAGACTAATTTTTATTTTAACTTAAACAACACGTCCGCACACTCACACGCACTCGGCTCGCCGGCCATTGTCTCGGTATTATTCCTCAGCCAGCGGCCGCCTTACGTCTAAAAAACTACCTCCTCGGCCAAAGGCCGTCTTCGTTCCCAAAAACCGACTTATTCGGCCCGCGGCCGTCTTCGTTCTGTTCCACACGTCCCTCAGGACTCCGGCTACAAACTTGCCCCTGTGTTCTTAGGGCGACCAATCAGAAGGCTCATAATTAGTGACGTCATGGAAGATTTTGAATTTGGTTTACCCTAACTAGGGGGGTGTAGTGGCCTTAAAATGGACTAGCCCGGAACTTAGCCTTGAAGTGGAAGTTCTCACCCTCGGCGTGGTAACAACCTCTGACCTCCCCTCCAAGACAAATACCAGACCGTCATTAAAAATGTCAAATAATTTAGAAAACTGATACCCTTCTGAGAGGTTTCCCTTGACTTGACGCGCATATGGCTTTTCCCAAGCCTTGTGGGACAAGCCTGTACCGTCTCACTTGTATACGTCAGTTACAATCACACAACTGTCATTAGTAACAGACCATCTGTCTTGCTAGATCAATTCTGAAATCATCAACACCCATAATACATGTATACGTACGTTCCCCCTTACAAAAGAGTTTTACGAAGAAGGCATTGATTGATTGATTAATTGATTGATGTTTATTTATCAGCAACAGGGTGTTGGCCTACAAGTGCGATACAATAATAATACACATAATAATATCACACATAATAATTACTCATAATAATATTATAAATTGACAAAATTAAAAACAAGATCGGCCAAAACAAATGTTTCTATATTTAAACTGTGTTGGTTTGCCCGCTTCCACTACTACCGAAGAATATCATGCATCTCAGGTGACGTAGGAAACTGCGTATCGCGCGCATGATCGCATATCCGACCAATCAGAAGGCTCGTTTCAAATTACTGTCAACTGCCATTGCTGCAGACTTACTCACACACAGATTGTCTTCCTTGTCGGATGTTCGGTGCCCAATTTAATTTCAGTTGTGATTGATTGATTTATTTGATTGTTATTGGTGTATCGATAGTTACTAAAAATCTTACTAATAACTTAATAGTGCGGTACGATAAGAATTCTACTTCAAAGTGACGGATGTATTTGTTAAAACTTCAAGTATTGTGGAACTTCAGTGAGTCATGCATGAGTTATTGACGGTAAGACTGATCACTACAATGAATATAAAACAAGTGTGTAGAACATTATTGAGCATTAAAAATAAAAATAATTATGGCTGGTTCGTGGACTAGAACTTTTAAAGCCATTACTAAAATTAGCGCAGTTTTTGGCGTCGTCGTCAGCCATTTTGCTTTCTGTAGTGTTTTTTAGGTTTTACAGTTACTAATGTGTAGTTTACCTCGATTGTAATCAATTAATAATGATCTCTGTATGATATAACTTTGAAATATCGATCTTTGATTGGTTATCGCTCACTCGTCGATGGTGTTCGGAGCCTACTGGGTTGGTTTAGTCGCTTTAAATTAAAGTTCCCCCACTGAAAATCTGTGTTGTTACTGAGTGGGTAGACTCTAAATGTGAATTTATTTATTTATTTATTTATTTAAAAGGTTAATGGGAATCGTCTAGGGTTTCATTACAAACAGTGTAGGTAGGCCTACTTACTGTCAATATTACGGTTCAATGTCAAGCCCTGTTATTGCTGGTCGGCCATTGTATGTTATTGTTAGCGGGTAAACACGCGCGTACACATTATTGTGATTATACAACAGGAAACTCAAGGCACTTCATACTTCAACGACGTTGTTGTGATGATGCTGTTCGAGATAACCTAAATTTCAACTTGATGACTAACTTTTACAGGCCAGGCACAGGGGGGGTGGGGGGGGGGGGGGGACAAAGGGTACAGCTGTACCGAGCCCCGGACTTCAGGGGGCCCCGTGTAGCTAGTAATGAGATGAACGAAACGAGGCATAATAACGACAAGGTAATCAATTTACGGAATCATTTGTTTTGTTCCTTCGAAAATCGATACAAGCAGGAACAACAGCTATATACTAGGAAAACGCTCTGTTTGACGCGTTGATAAGCGAGCGCGTCCATATCTACGAACGTTCTGGCGAAAAGATCTCAAAGCTAATAAAAACAACAATTAACAAGAATTCAAGAATGTGCATTTCAAAATTTTTTGTAATTTCCAAAGCTATTATACTTCCCGATATTGTTGAATGCAGTGCAAGTGCAATTTGCGTTGCTAAGAATTTTCGTTGTCATTCTGTCTAGTGTTTTCGTGGCGGTCCGCCACCGTTACTAACAGTTATTGAAAGTAACTTTGTAACTTTTCGAACGACTTTGCCTCAAAACTATACACCTTCAATCCACATTAAGGCTTGTGGATGGTACAAATTTCAAGTTGATCGGACTTACCGTTCGACCGCTATCGACAGACATAAAAACAAAACAAAAAACAAACAGAATGAAGTGCCATAAGAGTCTAGTACACACAAAAAAACAGAACGAAGTGCCATAAGAGTCTCGTGGAGACGCTCGCTTCGCTCGCTTAACTAAGAAAACGCTCTGTTTGACGCGTTGATAAGCGAGCGCGTCAATATCTACGAACTTTCTGGCGAAAAGATTTCAATGCTAATACAAACAACAATTAACAACAATTCAGGAATGCGCATTGAAACAAATTTTTCTAATTTCCATAGCTATTAAACTTCCCGACATTGTTGGATGCAGTGCAATGTGCGTTGCTAAGAATTTTCGCTGTCAGGTTTTCGCCGCGGTCCGCCACCGTTACTAACAGTTATTGACAGCAATAGAAATATAATTTCTGCCTCTAATACGTATTAGATTGCGTTTGCATTGGTATATTCGTGACCGGACAAAAATTTACTATAAGATAGCCACCTCACATTTTGCTGTTACTGTGTTTCAGAAATATATTTTCGAGTAACTTTTGTGTAACTTTGTCAATATTTATTAGATCGCCATTACATAAACATATTCGTGGCCGGAAAAATTTGTAGAAAAATTTGGCTATCTCACATTTTGCCGCCATTTTGTTTCAGAAAAATATTTTGCAGTAACTATGGCGTAACTTTTTAACTTTTCGAACGATTTTGCCTCAAAACTATACACCTTCAATCCACATCAAGGCTTGTAGATGGTCCAAATTTCAAGTTTATCGGACTTTCAGTTCGACCGCTATCGACGGACATAAAAAAAAACAAAAAAAAAACACAGAACGAAGTGCCATAAGAGTCAAGTGGAAACGCTCGCTTCGCTCGCTTAATTATCTCAGTTTTTGGCGTCCTCGTCAGCCGTTTTGCTTACAGTAGTGTTTTTTAGGTTTTACATTTATAGTATTTACTATTTACTAGGAAAACGCTCTGTTTGACGCGTTGATAAGCGAGCGCGTCCATATCTACGAACGTTCTGGCGAGAAGATCTCAAAGATAATAAAAACAACAATTAACAACAATTCAAGGATGCGCAGAGCAAAGATTTTTCTAATTTCCATAGCTATTATATTTCCCGAACTTGTTGGACGTCGTGCAGTAAGCGTTGCTAAGAATTTTCGGTGTCTTGTTTTCGCCGCGGTCCGCCACCGTTACTAACAGTTTTTGACAGCAATAGAAATGTAATTTCTACCTCGAAAACGTATCTGATCGCGTTTAAATTAGTATATTCGTGACTTGACAAAAATTTACTATAAGACAGCCACCTCACATTTTTCTGTTACTGAGTTTCAGAAAAATATTTTCGAGTAACTTTTGTGTAACTTTGCCAATATTTATCGTATCGCCATTAAATGAACATATTCGTTACCGGAAAAAAGTTTAAAAAAATATGGCTATCTCACATTTTGCCGCCATTTTGTTTCAGAAAAATATCTTGCAGTAACTATGGTGTAACTTTGTAACTTTTCGAACGATTTTGCCTCAAAACTATACACCTTCAATCCACATCGAGGCTTGTGGATGGTCCAAATTTCAAGTTGATCGGACTTTCCGTTCGACCGCTATCGACAGACATAAAGTGCCATAAGAGTCAAGTGGAAACGCTTGCTTCGCTCGCTTAACTAATGTGTAGTTTATTTCGATCGTAATCAATTAAAAATTATCTATGTTTGATATAACTTTGAAATATCGATTTTTGATTGGTTATCGCTCACTCGTCGATGGTGTTCGGAGCCTACAGGGTTGGTTTAGTCACTTTAAATTAAAGTTCTTCCACTGAAAATCAGTCTTGTTACTAAGTGGGTATAGACTCTAAATGTGAATCTATTAAGCGAGCGAAGCGAGCGTTTCCACTCTACTCTTATTGCACTTCATTCTGTTTTTTTTTTTTTTTTTTTTTTTCTATGTCCGTCGATAGCGGTCGAACGGAAAGTCCGATCAACTTGAATTTTGGAATATCCACAAGCCTCGATGTGGATTGAAGGTGTATAGTTTTGAGGAAAAATCGTTTGAAAAGTTACAAAGTTACACCATAGTTACTGCAAAATATTTTTCTGAAACAAAATGGCGGCAAAATGTGTGATAGCCAGATTTTTCTACATTTTTGCCGGTCACGAATATGTTAATGTAATGGCGATCTAATAAGTATTGGCAAAGTTACACAAAAGTTACTCGAAAATATATTTCTGTAACACAGTAACAGCAACATGTGAGGTGGCTATCTTAAAGTAAATTTTCGTCTGGTCACGAATATACTTATGTTTACGCGATCCGATACGTATTAGAGGCAGAAATTACATTTCTATTGCTGTCAATAAGTGTTAGTAACGGTGGCGGACCGTGTTGAAAACATGACCACGAAAATTCTTAGCAACGCACATTGCACTGCATACAACAATGTCGGAAAGTATAATAGCCATGGAAATAAGAACAATTTTTGCAATGCGCATTCTTGAATTGTTATTAATTGTTGTTCGTATTAGCATTGAAAACTTTTCGCCAGAAAGTTCGTAGATATTGACGCGCTCGCTTATCAACGCGTCAAACAGAGCGTTTTCCTAGTTTATTTATTTGAAAGGTCTAGTGTTTCATTACAAACAGTTTAGGCCTACTTCCTGTCACTGTTATTGTTGGTCGGCTATTGTATGTTATTGTTTGCGGGTAAACACGCGAGTACACCTTCTTGTGATTATACAACAAGAAACTCAAGGCACTGTATACCTTGGCCACGTTGTGATGTGATGTGATATGCTGTTTAAGATAACCTAAATTTCAACTTGATGACTAACTTTTACAGGCCAGGCACAGGGGGGGTGGGGGGGGGGGGAGGGGGGACAAGGGTACAGCTGTACCGAGCCCCAGACTTCAGGGGGCCCCGTGTAGCTAGTAATGAGATTAACGAAACGAGGCATAATAACGACAAGGTAATCAATTTAGGGAATCATTTGCTTTGTTCCTTCGAAAATCGATACAAGTAGAGTAGGAACAACAGCTATATTATATAATAGGTAAACCAACCCCAACATCTTGTCTTGTCCACTCGCGTTCTTCACTCGTGTGCCGTGCCGCCCGCAAGTGCAGTGCACGGTAATGCAGTAATGATTCGAAGTTTTAATTAACTAACTACCTACCAAAAATACCTGTTTAGCTGTGTTCAGATGTGTACTTTACAGATAAACATTAACTGCTACGTAATATGTAGTACTTATAGGTAGGTACAGTCGACAACATGCCGAGCATAACAATAATTGAACTTTATACCGTTTTAACATATCTCGTTCTCATGCGTCACTCAGAAGTTGAAATCGAACAGTGTTACGTTGCCACAAACGATCGTAGTAACGGGCCCCAAAGTTTCTATCGCCGGGCCCGAACTTTTATGTTTGTAAAGTTATTGTATAGAATACGACACATTATGCACTTGTTTCTGGCTTGAGCCCCAGTTACATTCCGTGTTTATTACCTGAGTTGACCGCGGGATGATTTTACTGTGGTAACCCACTTACGATTATATTAATTTAATTTTACTGTCGTTGGTTTCCAACATTCATTCGCGTAGCACTGTACCCTAAACAAAAACCAACTTTCCGTTCTGCCACAAGATTGTGGGATGGTTTGGATAAAAGAGTAGTAAACCGGAAACCCCCTACCCGACCACATATCAAAATTTAAAAATATGCTCAAAAAATATCCTTACCAATAACTCTAGGCCAAATTCCTTTTATACTGTTTATCAGTAAAAAATTACTATTTTCTTTATCTTATTGTACTATTTTACCCTTTTATTTACCCATTATTATCTTTATTAATTTATTTCATGTGAGCAACACATACGTGGTATAAGTTCCTACCTAAATATTGTGATGCACTATTAATAAGCTGTAATATCGTGCAATATTATACCTGGTAAATGCTTTATGCTATGCTATGATATGCTATGATATGCTTTGCTATGCTATGCTATGCTATGCTATGCTATGCTATGCTATGCTATGCTATAATATAAATGCGTGGAAGAGCTCAAATCATGGTAAATATGAAAATAAACAATACACGCTTTCTTGACGTAAATAACAACAGCTGGGAACCCGATGTCAACATTACCTACAATTCACCTCTGTACAGTTCACAACATCGAGTCCAGTAGCGACGCTAGGAGGTTCCATTAGGGGAGGCAGTTCAGGGGCGAATATGCCAGTTGGGCGCGCAAACGCTATCGCATTCTGGACGTATAAAATACCCCCTCCCCCCCCCCCCCCTCATCGTCAACCCTTGGGTTAAGGATAAAATCGCAGCGGTTGTTATACTAAACTGGATGAAAATATATTCTTATGCTCGTTCTGTTGCTTAGCATCAAACCGCAGCACTTGTTACAAATTGATGTATTTTACGACTGATTTTTCAATGGATAAAATTGCCAAATCTCGGAGGCGATTGTTGCAAACGTAAGACACGGGAAGACTTGCGAGCGCTTGATGCAGGCTAACAGTGAATGAATTAAACCAACTGAAGGAGTATCGTGAAATGTTCGTTGCGTTCTCTGTTATGTCATCAGAACGTGGTCGGTTAGATTACTAGAATTGGGGGTTTAGTTCCTTTTACATTATATGCCCTACCTTTATAGCTACCGTATACACTTAAAATTATAAATACATATAATATATATATATATCTGACAATTTAACACGGTTTGGAATGCATGGCGATTGTCTAGTAGTTAATACTGTTTGTGGGGGGGGGGGGGGGGGGGGGGGCGACTGGGGGGTGACTGCCCCTCCTCGCCTCCCCTTAGCGTCGACTCTGATCGAGTCGCGTAGACAGTATAATCCACGGTATAAACATGAATATAAACGCATTATTTGTTAACTTTTTAGTTGATTCGAATAAGAACGTAATGGAAAACCTTTCGGTTTAAGTTGTTTGGTTATGTTTGACGTAATGAAATGACGTCACGATAAGTTAGTCATGGAAGTAGAACGTCCTCTGTTTGTTTACACTACTCGGATCATGGCCAGTTACTCGAGTTACTCCAAATACCAACTCGAGTAAAAAGTTGACCTGTGATAACTACTCGATAACGTTTACACGCTAAAATTATCAGCGTTATTTGCGTTAAAATGCGAGTAATGTAAACCAGGTCTAAGGGAAAACTTGTGAGACAGTTCGGATAAATTGACTATGATAAAAATGAAAATAAAAGAATGAAAACAATTAGAAAAACAAACCCTCAGCTAGCTCAAACTTTGGGTTGTAGAGCACAAAAAATATATATTGAAAAGTTGTTGTTGCTTAATTTAAAAGATGAATTAGTGGTTGTAGGATATGGAAATTAAAAAATAGAATTGTATAAAATATAAATGTTAATGTTAAATTAATTGACACAAATGACACAAAACGTTACACATACAAGGATACACAAAAAAATGAAAAACATAAACAAAAAAGAGTGAATGAATAACAAAATCTGGAATAAATATCGTTATTTCTATTCTACCTTCCTATGGCCATAGTATGGGTGAAAAAGTGATAACGATACCTGCTGTTGTAGCGCTGACTGGAGATGGCTTGATCGATGAATTGTTGTGATGGTGATGATGATCGATGTTGGTGATGGGTTGGTAGGTTTATTGTCTTTGGTGTTGTCGTTGTGGTCGTCTATTGTTGCCGATGGTTCTATAATTGCGTGATTGTTGTATTATTGGTATTATTTGTTGTTATTTCTTCATTTATGCTAACGTATTAATTAATTTGCTGATTCTTATTATTAGACTAATTTTTATTTTAACTTAAACAACACGTCCGCACACACACACGCACTCGGCTCGCCGGCCATTGTCTCGGTATTATTCCTCAGCCAGCGGCCGCCTTACGTCTAAAAAACTACCTCCTCGGCCAAAGGCCGTCTTCGTTCCCAAAAACCGACTTATTCGGCCCGCGGCCGTCTTCGTTCTGTTCCACACGTCCCTCAGGACTCCGGCTACAAACTTGCCCCTGTGTTCTTAGGGCGACCAATCAGAAGGCTCATAATTAGTGACGTCATGGAAGATTTTGAATTTGGTTTACCCTAACTAGGGGGGTGTAGTGGCCTAAAAATGGACTAGCCCGGAACTTAGACTTGAAGTGGAAGTTCTCACCCTCGGCGTGGTAACAACCTCTGACTTCCCCTCCAAGACAAATACCAGACCGTCATTAAAAATGTCAAATAATTTAGAAAACTGATACACTTCTGAGAGGTTTCCCTTGACTTGACGCGCATATGGCTTTTCCCAAGCCTTGTGGGACAAGCCTGTACCGTCTCACTTGTATACGTCAGTTACAATCACACAACTGTCATTAGTAACAGACCATCTGTCTAGCTAGATCAATTCTGAAATCATCAACACCCATAATACATGTATACGTACGTTCCCCCTTACAAAAGAGTTTTACGAAGAAGGCATTGATTGATTGATTAATTGATTGATGTTTATTTATCAGCAACAGGGTATTGGCCTACAAGTGCGATACAATAATAATACACATAATAATATCACACATAATAATTACTCATATTAATATTATAAATTGACAAAATTAAAAACAAGATCGGCCAAAACAAATGTTTCTATATTTAAACTGTGTTGGTTTGCCCGCTTCCACTACTACCGAAGAATATCATGCATCTCAAGTGACGTAGGAAACTGCGTATCGCGCGCATGATCGCATATCCGACCAATCAGAAGGCTCGTTTCAAATTACTGTCAACTGCCATTTGCTGCAGACTTACTCACACACAGATTGTCTTCCTTGTCGGATGTTCGGTGCCCAATTTAATTTCAGTTGTGATTGATTGATTAATTTGATTGTTATTGGTGTATCGATAGTTACTAAAAATCTAACTTATAACTTAATAGTGCGGTACGATAAGAATTCTACTTCAAAGTGACGGATGTATTTGTTAAAACTTCAAGTATTGTGGAACTTCAGTGAGTCATGCATGGAGTTATTGACGGTAAGACTGATCACTACAATGAATATAAAACAAGTGTGTAGAACATTATTGAGCATTAAAAATACTAGCATAATTCATGGCTGGTTCGTGGACTAGAACTTTTAAAGCCATTACTAAAATTAGCGCAGTTTTTGGCGTCGTCGTCAGCCATTTTGCTTTCTGTAGTGTTTTTTAGGTTTTACAGTTACTAATGTGTAGTTTACCTCGATTGTAATCAATTAATAATGATCTCTGTATGATATAACTTTGAAATATCGATCTTTGATTGGTTATCGCTCACTCGTCGATGGTGTTCGGAGCCTACTGGGTTGGTTTAGTCGCTTTAAATTAAAGTTCCCCCACTGAAAATCTGTGTTGTTACTGAGTGGGTAGACTCTAAATGTGAATTTATTTATTTATTTAAAAGGTTAATGGGAATCATCTAGGGTTTCATTACAAACAGTGTAGGTAGGTCTACTTACTGTCAATATTACGGTTCAATGTCAAGCCCTGTTATTGCTGGTCGGCCATTGTATGTTATTGTTAGCGGGTAAACACGCGCGTACACATTATTGTGATTATACAACAGGAAACTCAAGGCACTTCATACTTTAACGACGTTGTTGTGATGATGCTGTTCAAGATAACCTAAATTTCAACTTGATGACTAACTTTTACAGGCCAGGCACAGGGGGGGTGGGGGGGGGGGGGGGGGGAACAAAGGGTACAGCTGTACCGGGCCCCAGACTTCAGGGGGCCCCGTGTAGCTAGTAATGAGATAAACGAAACGAGGCATAATAACGACAAGGTAATCAATTTACGGAATCATTTGTTTTGTTCCTTCGAAAATCGATACAAGCAGGAACAACAGCTATATACTAGGGGGGTGGAGGGAGAGGACATTTTCGGCCCTCATGTGTGTGAGTGTAGGGGGGAGGGGGATACTCTAATTTCAGCTTTCAATTTAGCCAGGAGACGACACGACGATGAAATCTCTAATTGCGATCATACAATAAAAGTGTATAACGTTCTTCTTTACAGATCACCATAGTTCAACGCATAGTTCAACGCATAGAACATCTCATAATGCAACGTATGATGCAGTCCAATCTATGCAGACCACAAAGGGAATCGATACATCTTGACAAGACATCAACCAGCACCCTTCTCGTTTCTTGAAGAAGCGCGTTTCAGTATTTGGTTCATTCGTTTCTCGGTTTTGTAACAAATTCCTTGCATCAATTAATTCAAATACTGCCAGTAAATGCGTTAAAATGGTGGGGTGTCTGGCAGGCGATCAGTGAGGGTTTCGACTTCGAGATCGTCTGCGAGAACGTCGAGTATCTACGCCACTGGACTAAAGTAGGAAAACAGTGGAAACACAACTCATAACTTCGGTGTGACCGCTTTATACAATGTACCGGCAGGTTGTTTCGAGCTTTAGCTGGGTAGAATGCTCTTGCCAAAACTCTTCCCCCCCTAGGTAGGGCCTGTATTTAGCGGTCTTGAGCATTCACCTATTGTTGTGTGTGTATCTCCTAGTGCCACTGCTGGTACCATTGTATAAGTAAGTCACACGTGTGTCAACAGTAACCTTACATGGTCTGCTGCATTGTTCGCAGGGGTTTACAGCTGGGACAGGATCGTCTGGCTTCCAGAACTTCCCTTCACATGGTACGACCCTACACGGTGACCCTAGATAAACATGGTTAGACGCATCAATAGGCAACTTACTGATAATTCTGATTGTTTTTGGGCAATGCTTCTTCGTGCTGTAGCGGTAGTATAGTTTCGGGTCTAGGCCTAATAATAATACAAGTATTATTATAATAATAATAATAATTATTATTTTTATTATTATAAAAATTATTATTTTTGTTGTTGTTTTATTGTTGCAATACATACAAACTCAGTCAAAACCGGCGTAAGCATGTTGTACGGTGTACGGACATAAATGTCAAATATTTCCATGCGTTTACCTTATTAAGTCTACTTAGAACTAATTAAATATATCATTGTCCATATGATTATACTCGGATCATGGCCAGTTACTCGAGTTACTCCGAGTACCAACTCGAGTAAAAAGTTGACCTGTGATAGCTACATGATTACGTTTACACGCTAAAATTACCAGCGTTATTTGAGTTAATTTAAAAGCGAGTAATGTAAACCAGGTCTAAGAGAAAACTTGTACGACTGTTACAATCACACAACTGTCATAATTAACAGCCCATCTGTCTAGATTAACCTCGTTGTTTTCGTCGCATGTATTAGTTTTGAAACAGGAACACGAGTTAGGAATAATTATGATCATCCTTGTTTACAGGGCTGCTTCAGGGAAGAGATCGACTGGTCGTCAGCCAAGAAGATGAGGCGGGTAGCTGAGTCACTGGCATAGTGGGCACTGTGGGGGAGTTGACGGTGGGGGAGAGGAGCGCCGGGTGTTGCCATTGTGGTGCAGTTGGGGAACCCCCTTCAGCTGTAGGTACCAGTTGGTTGATGCACAAGCCTTCCGTAAGCGTACTAACGCAGTTGTAAGGGAGCTGGCTCATAGGGAGCAAACATAGGCATTGGGGAACCGCTGCCCCTCTGGTCTCAAACCCACAGATCGGCAACTCTTGCCACGGTGACCACTTCTACGCCTTGAACGCGTCACAACAAGCAAGAAGAGGTAAGTTCACTTGATAACACTAATGTCTTAATAACATTAGGACTAGGGGGTAGCTGAAATCCAAACCATCTGTATTTAAGAGCGTTCGGCAGTAGTCATTTTACTACTCAAAACATGTGGCCAAACTTACACTTGTAGCGCCTAAACTAGTAATAGGATTTGTCTTATTTTTTATATCCGGGTACGCAAAGGGTATATCGACTAAGACCACTGATAAAATATGTTATTTTATTGAAGAAAAATAATTTAAAAAAATAATGAAATATGTACATTTGTATGTTTGTATGTAGAATCGATGTGCACATTTTATTTATTTGTGCGAGTTTGACAAGAGCTAACAGAGCCATTAACAGTGATCTTAGTAGATAATTTTGTCCACTTTAGCGTTGTTATTTTTATTGGTATGTGCTTAGAACGATAATACAGTTATGAGTGTAAGTATACATGCTTGCATCCAAGGCCAATACCGGGATTTTTCCGTTATTTCCTTCACCGAGTTCAGCGTTTTGCCACAGATAGCTGCACGGTCGTTCGCTCCCATGGAACAAAAGACGATGTCTGGCCGACACCAAAGTCCACTAATCTATTAGCGATCTGGTGGACCTTGGCCGACACCGGCGAGCGCCAGCTACCATGTCTGAGAGGGCCTCTCAAGGGTGACGGGTCACAAAGGGTGCCATGAATAGAGATGATTACTTAGTAAACTTTCTAAAAATGATCAATATTTTTACGAAGTTTCATATGAAAACATCGTTGATCGCAATATCTCTCCGAGACATAAACAAAACTCTTTGAATTTTGGCTGTAGTTTAAAATCAAGTGTGCGAGTGTTCCTACTATATTCATTATCCGATTTATGATTAACAAAACCTGGGACAAAATTCCACTCAGGATTTACGGTGGTTGGAATCAAATCCGCGACCTCCCGAATTAGAGTCTCGCGCTCTACCCCTGAGCTATCTCTATTGGTGACAGTCTTCGTGAAAACGTTTAGTCAACAATTCCAGTGTTGGGAGTTGAAACCGTAACTTCCCGACTGTCACTATTCTTCTCTGAGTTTTGATCTACCTGTACTAATGCGAATTTATAATGTAACTAGCAAACATGCGTTGCAATGTCACTGAAAGAAATAAAGTGTTACCTAATGTTTTAATTCTGTTTCTTGAAGTGCTTTTTGACACACAATGTATTTTTCCGTCTGGTGGTACACAAAGGGGGGGGGGGCGGTTGTTATCATTCAGAAACCTTCGCGGGCGTGCGCCAACAACTCACCAAAGTTTCATCGCAATCGGATGAATGGTGTAGTAATGTATAAAGGACATATACACACACACACACAGACATACATACACAGTACACACACACACACACACACACACACACACACACACACACACACACACACACACACACACACACACACACACACACACACACACACACACACACACACACACACACACACACACACACACACACACACACACACACACACACACACACACACACACACACACACACACACACACACACACACACACACACACACACACACACACACACACACACACACACACACACACACACACACACACACACACACACACACACACACACACACACACACACACACACATACATTCGTTTTTATACATAATAACAATATAAAAATATATATGTAGAAGCTAGCTAAGTACATACAACTCTGTACTTATTTTCTGTCACGCACTAAGTTACAAGCACTTATTTCCAGCAGGGGTTATTACACGATAGGCATTATGTAAAAAAAAACTAGTAGCTTTCTTTTCGTAAAAAACCTGTGCAGGGACAAAATATCAATACTCAGATAACTAAACTTAGCATTGGGTGTAGGGATAGTTGGGAGGGAATTTCATAAGTTTTTTTTTTCATGCGAGCGAAGCGAGCGTCTCCACTAGACTCTTATGGCACTTCGTTCTGTTTTTTTTTGTTTTTTTGTTTTTTTTATGTCTGTCGATAGCGGCTGAACGGAAAGTTCGATCAACTTGAAGCCTCAATGTGGATTGAAGGTGTATAGTTTTGAGGCAAAATCGTTCGAAAAGTTACAAAGCTACACCATAGTTACTGCAAAATATTTTTCTGAAACAAAAAGGCGGCAAAATGTGAGATAGCCATATTTTTTTAAAGCTTATTCCGGTCACGAATATGTTTACTTAATGGCGATCTGTTTTATGATTGTATTTTTGCGTGGTAAATGAAATAGCGAACATATAAAGCGACATACATAACAGCAGAGTGATTTGGGTTCGTTCCCATTTGGTTCAATTTTGTAATTTAATCGCTATCACCGGGCACAATAACCACATTATCTGGCAAATTACTATAGCATAATATAACAATATAAAACAACACATTTTTACAAGCATGTGGAACACTATTGCCTACTTTACTCGAGAATGATTTTCATATTGACATTCTTTCTGTGGCGAAGGTTGAAGAACTAACAAAACTGTTATTTTGAGGCTTTTCTTAGAAATGATAATTATGATGTTTGCCAGTGAAGGGAGACGGGTGTCGCGAAGCAGGTAGATTTTGTGTGGATGGACGTTGGACCGCCGTAGTCGGAGGGGGGAGGGTAACAGCAGCCATAAAAGGTCGATAACAGCAGCCGCTAGAATAAGAATTTAGTTTCGACATTGACCGCAAAATCTGACAACGCTCTCCTCTGCCGAACGCTCTTAAAACCATTTATGTAATTTGATTATTTAAGTACAAGCAAAATTTGAATTCTGTACAATATGCAGGGCTGAGTTATGTTACGCTCGCCTCACGGTTGGGTCTTTAGTATTGAAGTGAAGATAAGTACTAGGACTGCCCAATCACAATAGTTCACAACAATGTATAATAATTTAACCGGATTTGAGCCCTTCTCATTACACATTCATTTGTATTCCTATATTCTACATGCAGTCTACACACTTCCCTGACAAGCGGGCTACCTATCTACGGCTACGTACCTAGCTCTTATTTTACTAGATAAAAATGCCTAGCTTATGCATAAAATATACAATTCTGACTTTATATAACATAACCTTGTAAATTTTTCGTGTTATAATAATGTACAATTAATAATGTTTTCACCTAATTTATTTTTGTTTTGCTTTAACTATATCATAAACTGACTGATAAGTCTGATTGTTTTTGGGATTAGGCCTTAGAAATACAATTATTACATTATTATTATTATTATTATTATTATTATTATTATTATTATTATTATTATTATTATTATTATTATTATTATTATTATTATTATTATTATTATTATTATTATTATTATTATTAATGTTATTATTATTATTTTTGTATTATATTATATTATAAAAACCACAGTTCTCTGGTGACAATGATTGCGTTAGGAAATACGTATATAAATATGTGTAACTACATATTTCGTGTTTGTCCACAGGCTGCCGACTGCGAGGGTCCTGCGTAGCTTTTGTGTCACTGGGCGAAGGTTCAAAGTGGTGAGGGTGTCGGTGTCTTGGCGGGGAATCCGGCAGGTACATGGCGTGCGTACGGAACGCCTGGCATGTGGACCTGCAAACCTGAGGGTGCTTCCAAACGGGTTTGGTCATCAGTATAAAGTCTCGCCTTTAGGCACCGCTTAATTGTGGGTGATTAGTGACGTTCAAGAGTTGTTCGTTGCTTCTCATTGTTGAGGTACTCCACGGAGGACCGATACTTAAGGACCTGCACGCCTGTACCCACCGCGAGCCTGATGACTTGCCATTGCGATCCCTAGCCCTTGTGTTCACATAGCTACCGTCGAGCGGCCTATTTGGCAATGTCTGGTGAGTAGCAATCATTCACGAGCAACCAGCGTATGTTATTTGTATTTATATAAAAATCTATTACATGTTTTTACTGTTCAGACATAAAAAATAATATAGTATTTATAATTTTGAGTCGTATAGATGCAAAACCTGCCATCTCCATAACGCTTGATTTTGATATAGACCGCAAGAAGAATTATGCCTGGTTCCCATGTCTCTTGCCGCGGCGCGGTAAATTTGTGCATCTATCCTTGCAACCTCCCACTTCATTTCATGCATCATACGCCATGTTCGACATTGTTACGATTTTGATTACTACTACTTTTAAGTATTCAAAAATGCTTAATTAATTTGCACTGAATATTTCAAGCACGGTTGTAACTCAAGTGTCCTGTTACAGCAAGTCACTGAACGTGTGGTTAGGCTGCCAGACAATGGCCCCATCCAGTTCACCTAGTCCATTGAGATGTTGGCACATCGTGCCGGGTGAGTACAATGAAAATTCAATTTCTTCTTTTAATAACTCCTAAAGATTGGAATGTTATTTTCTGCCCGTATCACTGACTGGTTTCTATACTGGACTAAGTGTATTCCCTACCTTCGGGCGGCGTGCATTTTGTTTGATTGAACACCTTTTAGGTGAGAGGGTGGGAGAGAGATGTCTTTCTTCAGGACCGCGTTAAGAGCATTAGAGTCGTATAGTTCCTTTGAGGTTCTCTTCAGAGGACCCTGAACTTCATGGGTTCGGTCCCTTTCGGACAGTTTGATCGCGAAGGTTGGCACAGCCACTTGGTTGTTTATGCGCTCGACAGATTTTCTACCGGATTAAGTGTATTCCCTACCTTCGGGCGGCGTGCATTTTTTCTGGTATAGACTTCTGCCGGTGTGTGTGTTCGTTCAGTGGTATGGCCATCCTTAGACTTGTTCGTTTGGGTTCAGGGGGTGAAGGGGACGAATCTATTTTTTGTGCGTGTTGCTTCTCCGTTTGCTCTGTTTTGCAGTTGTAGACGACGTCGATGGATATCATCGAGACTTCCTCCAACCCTTACCAAACACGAGGCAGGGGATGATCTTCGCAGAGAAAGCGCGCATGTATACATTGCGTCTAGTTCGCCGTGACGTCAGCATGGGACAAGACAGCGTGGAGTGAGTGTGTTTAAAATACAAGCGTTGTTGCTACGACGATAAAACTATTCCTTCATTGATATGATGTGTAATGAGTTAGGAACTAGATAACTTAATTGAGTTAATTTAATTATATTTGTTATTTCATTAAGGGGGCACAGCACGCTTATCTCTTTACATTGGGACGAAAAATTTCAATAGTTTGTGTAAAAATTCACGATAAAGAAAAGTACTGGCACTTGAATTGAAAAAGAATGACAGTTAAAAGCAATCTAGATTCGTAATGTATAGGATGTTTACGATTGTATTGCACATTTTAGGTTTACTACTTGTGACACACATAAGTTACCATGCCACCTTGTGTGTTTGGCCAAATTTACGCATCTTTTCTGGCAACCTCCTACTACATTTCATGCATCATACGCCATACTCGACATTGTTACGATTTTGAATACTACTACTTTTACGTATTCAAACATACTTAATTAGGCCGTATCTCAAAGCTCCAAGTATGGACTCAAATGAAGCCAACTGGTAACTAAATTAACTGCTAAATGCTAATCACTAGAGCTTTGGACATGATGACTAGATGGTAGTGACATAACCTTTAAATCCAACGAAAAATACCAAACATATTAATAAAGCCCACAGCATATGATTTAAATGATGCAATAAGCAATGTCTACACTGACATAAAGTCAGATATTGTATAATAATACATTGTTTACTCACATTTGATGTGCACCTCAGCTTTGTCTTCAATGTCCTCCATCTTTAGACGTTAGCTGTCGAATGAAGTCACCACTTTCGGTTCCTTACAGCTATCGACTAAAAGTGTAACGACTTTGAGTTTTAGTCGCCTACTTATTACGTCACTTCCTCCAAAATAGTTGACTATTTCGCCTACTAAGGAGCTTTGAGCTACGGCCTTAATTTGCACTGAATATTTCAAGCATGGTTGTAACTCAAGTGTCTTGTTACAGCAAGTCACTGAACGTGTGGTTAGGCTGCCAGACAATGTCCCCATCCAGTCCACCTAGTCCATTGAGACGTCGGCACATCGTGCCGGGTGAGTACATTGAAAATTCATTTACTTCTTTTAATAACTCCTAAAGATTGGAATGTTATTTTCTGCCTGTATCACTGACTGGTTTCTATACTGGACTAAGTGTATTCCCTACCTTCGGGCGGCGTGCATTTTGTTTGATTGAACACCTTTAAGGTGAGAGGGTGGGAGAGAGATGTCTTTCTTCAAGGACCGCGTTTAGAGCATAAGAGTCGTATAGTTCCTTTGAGAATCTCTTCAGAGGATCCGGGAACTTCATGGGTTCGGTCCATTTCGGACAGTTTGATCGCGAAGGTTGGCACAGCCACTTGGTTGTTTATGCGCTCGACAGATTTTCTACCGGATTAAGTGTATTCCCTACCTTCGGGCGGCGTGCATTTTTTCTGGTATAGATGTCTGCCGGTGTGTGTGTTCGTTCAGTGGTATGGCCATCCTTTGACTCGTTCGTTTGCGTTGAGGAAGTGAAGGGGATGGATCTATTTTTTGTTGGTATTGCTTCTCCGTTTGCTCTGTTTTGCAGTTGTAGACGACGTCGATGGATATCTTCGAGACTTCCTCCAACCCTTACCAAACACGAGGCAGGGGATGATCTTCGCAGAGAAAGCGCGCATGTATACATTGCGTCTAGTTCGCCGTGACGTCAGCATGGGACAAGACAGCGTGGAGTGAGTGTGTTGAAAATACAAGCGTTGTTGCTAAGACGATAAAACTATTCCTTCATTGATATGATGTGTAAAGAGTTAGGAACTAGATAACTTAATTCCGTAAATTTAATTATATTTATTATTTCATTAAGGGGGCACAGCACGCCTATCTCTTTACATTGGGACGGAAAATTTCAATAGTTTGTGTATAAATTCACGATAAAGAAAAGTACTTGCACTTGTATTGAAAAAGAATGACGAATTAAAGCAATCTAGATTCGTACTGTATAGGATGTTCTAATTACGAATGTATTGCAAATTTTAGGTTTACTACTTGTGACACACATAAGTTACCATGCCACCTTGTGTGTTTGGGCAAATTTACGCATCTTTTCTGGCAACCTCCTACTACATTTCATGCATCATACGCCATACTCGACATTGTTACGATTTTGAATACTACTTCTTTTACGTATTCAAAAATAATTAATTAGGCCGTATCTCAAAGCTCCAAGTATGGACTCAAATGAAGTCAACTGGGAACTAAATTAACTGCTTAATGCTAATCACTAGAGCTTTGAACATGATGACTAGATGGTAGTGACATAACCTTTAAATCCAACGAAAAATACCAAACATATTAATAAAGCCCACAGCATATGATTTAAATGATGCAATAAGCAATGTCTACACTGACATAAAGTCAGATATTGTAAAATAATACATTGTTTACTCACATTTGATGTGCACCTCAGCTTTGTCTTCAATGTCCTCCATCTTTAGACGTTAGCTGTCGAATGAAGTCACCACTTTCGGTTCCTAACAGCTGCTATCGACTAAAAGTGTAACGACTTTGAGTATTAGTCGCCTACTTATTACGTCACTTCCTCCAAAATAGTTGACTATTTTGCCTTTTAAGGAGCTTTGAGATACGGCCTTAATTTGCACTGAATATTTCAAGCATGGTTGTAACTCAAGTGTCCTGTTACAGCAAGTCACTGAACGTGGGGTTGGGCTGCCAGACAATAGCCCCATCCAGTCCACCTAGTCCATTGAGATGTTGGCACATCGTGCCGGGTGAGTACAATGAAAATTCAATTACTTCTTTTAATAACTCCTAAAGATTGAAATGTTATTTTCTGCCTTTGTCACTGACTGGTTACTATACTGGACTAAGTGTATTCCCTACCTTCGGGCGGCGTGCATTTTGTTTGATTGAACACCTGTTAGGTGAGAGGGTGGGAGAGAGATGTCTTTCTTCAGGACCGCGTTTAGAGCATTAGAGTCGTATAGTTCCTTTGAGGTTCTCTTCAGAGGACCCGGGAACTTCATGGGTTCTGTCCATTTCGGACAGTTTGATCGTGAAGGTTGGCACAGCCACTTGGTTGTTCATGCGCTTGACAGAACTTCAACCGGATTTAGTGTATTCCCTACCTTCGGGCGGCGTGCATTTTTTCAGGTATAGATGTCTGCCGGTGTGTGTGTTCGTTCAGTGGTATGGCCATCCTTAGACTTGTTCGTTTGGGTTCAGGGGGTGAAGGGGATGAATCTATTTTTTGTGCGTGTTGCTTCTGCGTTGGCTTTGTTTTGCAGCTGTAGACGACGTCGATGGGTATCTTCGAGACTTCCTCAAACCCTTACCGAACACGAGGCAGATCTTCGCAGAGAAAGTGCGCATGTACATTGTCTTTAGTTCGCTGTGACGTCAGCATGGGACAAGACAGCGTGGAGTGAGTGTGTTGCAAAATACAACGGGTAGTGTGGAAAAGGGAGAAACAAGGATAATGGACTCATCAAATTACCTTGAGAGAGAGAGGTAGTCTCAATATTTCGTGAACTGTTGCTAACCGTGATGGCCTAGCTTGGCGATTAGGGCGCAGATCCTTGGCGTGTACCGCATCTAGGGACGTGGGTTCGAATCCCACATAAGACATCATGGGCTTCTTTTTGTCTAATTGTCTACTCTACTGCAATGATAGAGACGCAAACTGACAAGTATCATTGATATCATCGAGTTGCAAACACATGCGGGGGAAGTGGGGGGTTGCGGGCTATGTATATATTATTTTTATTTATTTTTTCTTTTAAAATTTTTTTTTGTATTATTATTTTTATCGTTTCTCTTCAACTATTCTCATACCCTACTAACCCAACGCTTCAAGTTGGATTTTTAACATGTTTTGTATAATGGAGCAGTGCATGACTGGGGGGGTGGAGGGAGAGGACATTTTCCGCCCTCATGTGTGTGAGTGTAGGGGGGAGGGGGATAGTCTAATTTCAGCTTTCAATTTAGCCAGGAGACGACACGACGATGAAATCTCTAATTGCGATTATACAATAAAAGTGTATAACGTTCTTCTTTACAGATCACCATAGTTCAACGCATAGTTCAACGCATAGAACATCTCATATTGCAACGTATGATGCAGTCCAATCCATGCAGACCACAAAGGGAATCGATACATCTTGACAAGACATCAACCAGCACCCTTCTCGTTTCTTGAAGAAGCGCGTTTCAGTATTTGGTTCATTCGTTTCTCGGTTTTGTAACAAATTCCTTGCATCAATTAATTCAAATACTGCAAACGCCACAGTAAATGCGTTAAAATGGTGGGGTGTCTGGCAGGCGATCAGTGAGGGTTTCGACTTCGAGATCGTCTGCGAGAACGTCGAGTATCTACGCCACTGGACTCGAGTAGGAAAACAGTGGAAACACAACTCATAACTTCGGTGTGACCGCTTTATACAATGTACCGGCAGGTTGTTTCGAGCTTTAGCTGGGTAGAATGCTCTTGCCAAAACTCTTCCCCCCCTAGGTAGGGCCTGTATTTAGCGGTCTTGAGCATTCACCCATTGTTGTGTGTGTATCTCCTAGTGCCACTGCTGGTACCATTCTATAAGTAAGTCACACGTGTGTCAACAGAAACCTTACATGGTCTGCTGCATTGTTCGCAGGGGTTTACAGCTGGGACAGGATCGTCTGGCTTCCAGAACTTCCCTTCACATGGTACGACCCTACACGGTGACCCTAGATATACATGGTTAGACGCATCAATAGGCAACTTACTGATAATTCTGATTGTTTTTGGGCAATGCTTCTTCGTGCTGTAGCGGTAGTATAGTTTCGAGTCTAGGCCTAATAATAATACAAATATTATTATAATAATAATAATAATTATTATTATTATTATAAAAATTATTATTTTTGTTGTTGTTTTATTGTTGCAATACATACAAACTCAGTCAAAACCGGCGTAAGCATGTTGTACGGACATAAATGTCAAATATTTCCATGCGTTTACCTTATTAAGTCTACTTAGAACTAATTAAATATATCATTGTCCATATGATTATACTCGGATCATGGCCAGTTACTCGAGTTACTCCGAGTACCAACTCGAGTAAAAAGTTGACCTGTGATAGCTACATGATTACGTTTACACGCTAAAATTACCAGCGTTATTTGAGTTAATTTAAAAGCGAGTAATGTAAACCAGGTCTAAGAGAAAACTTGTACGACTGTTACAATCACACAACTGTCATAATTAACAGCCCATCTGTCTAGATTAACCTCGTTGTTGTCGTCGCATGTATTAGTTTTGAAACAGGAACCCGAGTTAGGAATAATTATGAACATCCTTGTTTACAGGGCTGCTTCAGGGAAGAGATCGACTGGTCGTCAGCCAAGAAGATGAGGCGGGTAGCTGAGTCACTGGCATAGTGGGCACTGTGGGGGAGTTGACGGTGGGGGAGAGGAGCGCCGGGTGTTGCCATTGTGGTGCAGTTGGGGAACCCCCTTCAGCTGTAGGTACCAGTTGAATGATGCACAAGCCTTCCGTAAGCGTACTAACGCAGTTGTAAGGGAGCTGGCTCATAGGGAGCAAACATAGGCATTGGGGAACCGCTGCCCCTCTGGTCTCAAACCCACAGATCGGCAACTCTTGCCACGGTGACCACTTCTACGCCTTGAACGCGTCACATCAAGCAAGAAGAGGTAAGTTCACTTGATAACACTAATGTCTTAATAACATTAGGACTAGGGGGTAGCTGAAATCCAAACCATCTGTATTTAAGAGCGTTCGGCAGTAGTCATTTTACTACTAAAAACATGTGGCCAAACTTACACTTGTAGCGCCTAAACTAGTAATAGGATTTGTCTTATTTTTTATATCCGGGTACGCAAAGGGTATATCGACTAAGACCACTGATAAAATATGTTATTTTATTGAAGAAAAATAATTTAAAAAAATAATGAAATATGTACATTTGTATGTTTGTATGTAGAATCGCCCTTATGGAAATTAAAGGTTACCAAAAAGTATCCAAATGGTATCCATATAGTGGCCATATTGTAAGCCAACTAGTACCCAAATCCTTGCCAAGGAGTAACCAAACATGGCAACCATATGCTCACCATATGATAACCACATGGTATCCAAGTAGTCGTTTTTGTGCCAAAATACGACTACTTGGATACCTTGGATACCATACTATCTCATGCTCAAGTATCCAAGTGGTTAGCAATGTTGACCATTTATATCACCATACGCTCATTTAAGGTATCCATATGACACTGAATTGCTCACCATATGGTCAACTAAAGTATCCATATAGTGGCCACATGGTCACGATATGGTTGCTAAAGATAGCCATGTGGATGCCTAATGTTGACCATATGGCAGCCAAATGGTCACTAAAATATGTATCCATATGGCCACCATATGGAGGCTAAAAGTAGCCATATTCTATATGGCTATAAATTATTGTTAATTATTACAAATAATTATTAATTAAAAACGATATTGAATTAAAAACGATTATTAATTATTGGAATAATATTTTCCAATATACAAATATATTCAGTATGGTATATCTAGTAAATGTAATTTTTGGTTGATTTAAATTTGAGAAAGCAGAGTTTGATTTGAATTCTAGAAATTAAAAAAATACACGTCCCTGCCACACAGGTATTATAATGCACAAACACCAAAAATTTAGTTTGCCAGTCCCGGTAGCTCACGAGTAGAAAGGTGCCTGCCAGCAGTGGGAGAGCTGGGTTCGATTTCCAGTCAGATTAATTTTTTAATTGCTGGAATTCAAAACAATTTCATTTATAAAAGGTGGATCATTCAAGTACAGTAGATAAAATATAAACAAGGTATGCAAACCTCAGTACAAATTGTGGTATGAAATAAATCATTGGACAAATTGACAACACAGTCCTTAATTTTAATTCAAATACAGTCGAGCCCACTTTTAAAGAACTCATATTTAACAAAATTCTGGTTAACAAAGTAATTTGTATTCACCACAAACAAAATTACAATAAAGATGGTTATTGTTTAACACAGTAATAATCAGTTACCTTCAAGGTTGTTTAAAGTAGGCTGGACTATAAGTAAGTATGGAATGGAACAGATAATTGAGGATTCAGTGGGTATTACTTAAAAGAATAAAATGTTAGTTCCACGCTTTTTAATAATACATATTATATTATAAACAAGTTGTAAATGTCAATTATTTTTTAAAATTTAAAGTGCAATATGATTAAATTATAAAAAGAAAAAACATGTATAAAATAGTTTATACATTAATATTACAATGTAATAATATATCAACCATATTCTGCACTAATAATAAAATAACGAAAGTACAATGTTTGCCCCTCTTGGCACAATGTTGACCATTAAAAGAAATACACTTTTTCGTGATTATTCGATATTATGGTGAATTAGAAAAATCGCTTGATTTTGCTCTTTAATTTTACTTTCAATGGCTGTGTATGAGTAGGCCTAGATTTGTCCAATACACGTACAAAATAAAAAACGAAAATATAATGCCTCTTCAACAAAATTGAAAATTTAAAGGAGATCACTCACATAGCCCTAGGTCATACCATTACACAAGCATCAACTTTTCCAAGAAATTAAATTCCCCTCTATTGGTTGGACGGGATCACTTGCTGGTGCGGGCTGGGGTGGTGTGCCTTGTGCTGCATTTGGGTTAGCAGCATTCTGTCTTTTCGATGTGGGTGGCATCCTGAAAAGTAACATACAAGGTACGATAGACGATGGGGTGCAAGTATTGAACAGCAGAACTTCAGTGTTGGGGATTAAAGGCACCATGATTATGTCTAAGCTAGTTCCCCTTGTGAAAATGTACTATTGAGATTAGTGATGTATAAATTCCCGGAATTTACTTTTGGGGAATATTCCCGGAAAAATTCCTGGGAATATTCCCCAGAGTCGAGAATTTTAGGGAATTTTTATGTTTAGGCTACAAGAATAAATGATAGGTCTAAGTAAATGCTCCAAGTAAAAACAAGATGTGTCATAAAATGCTTGAAATGATTTCTATTTACGCTACCTATGATAGGTGGAGGGTAAGCTGAAAGTAAATTTCCAATCTAAAAATATGAGTTAGTTTGTTTTATGACAGACAAATTTTAATTTTAATGGCGTTTTCCAATGGCCGCACTAGACCGCACCGAGTGCACCTTCAACGATTAAAAGAACAATGCACAACCATAGGCGTGCGCAGTGTCTAACATTAGACCCCGCACAAGGTGGCGCGGTACAACTGGAGTCTGGGCCGAAGCCCCAGCCGCCGGAAGCAATTTCGCCAATGGCGAAATTTTTTTCGGTTGATGCATTAACTTTTATAGCATAAAACGCGATTTTAGTACGCGATGACGCATTCCAGTGCCATGGGATCTACTGGCCCGTATAGAGCCATGTTTCGTTTAATATGTTTCGTTCCGATGGCGGTCGAAGTTGATACCCGGCCTGGGCCGTGCGCACGCCTATGTGCACAACAATATAATAGGCGCACTGAGTGCAGCCCATTGGAAAACGTCATAAGTGTATAATATATTATCTGCGGTTTTACTAATGTAAGGGCCGCTTTCATTTAGGGACCTACTTAGCATTATAAGCTGACATATTCAGCCATCAAGAGAAAATTTAACTAAATATCAAAATGAATGAGTTGTATGTAATAATATGGTTGTACTGTATACCTACACTGTAAGGGAAACAGAAGCTTGCAAACCCCCCCAAGAATGCAAGCCCAGCATGAGACATCCCCCCCCCCCCCCTCCACCTACAACAGTATCTAGTGGGTTTATTGTAGGCCTAAGCCTACTACTTATGTATAATGACCTGGGATGAACACATTTATCTGGGAATTGATTTCGTAAAAAAAAAAACATAAATTCCCTACTTTTGGGAATTTATATGGGGTCGGGGAATATTCCCAGGGGAATATTCCTGCCCGTACATCACTAATTGAGATTACTCTTGATATCACTGTTGAAAAATTACGTGCTAGTAAATTTGGACAAACTATTCAGATTTACTATTCATAATTGCTATTGAAAATTAGTGATTACTATTGGGATTTAACATGGCAACTAAAAAGTCAATATTAAATTAGTAAATTATTATTGGCTGCTGCAATAGTTAACTATTCATGAGATCAATAGTAAACTATTGGCTGCTGTAATAGTAGGCCTATATTATTGGATGCACATACATAGTACAGAAAACATACAGAAAAAATTAATTATTAACTGGCTGCCCTAATGACAACCGTTATGATTGCAAATCCAGATTTTAGTGTCACGAAAACAATTCCCTCATTTGACACTTTTCCAATATTGCGTGGTGTTTCCAAAATATAACTAAAGAACGTTAATGTGGTGTAGTTTTAACAGCAAGACTATATCCTTAGGCGTTTATGAAATGGTAAGACTAAACCCTACTGTTAATCATTTTGGGCTAGTGTATTAGGAGGATACTCACTCGCGCAATGGGCGAGTGCTAAAAAGTATTTAAAATTTGAGCCCTGTATATTGTATAAGGCTGTGTATAAAAAATATACATATATCTATCTTATTTGCACTTACAAATTGCATGTAGACATATACTCGCAGGCATGTAAATCAATGCTTGTACAGGGAAGCGTTTGACTGTTGCCCGACTGAAATATACTTTTTAAGTAACTGCGTAGATATTTGGTGGTGAAGATGGAATAAGCTGTCTAGCAGGCTACTTTAGGCTTCTATCAGACACTTTTATGCTGCTAGAAACATGTTTAAGGTTTGCAAACATTTTTAATTTCTTTAGAGTAGCATATTTACTGATATCATATTTTTATTTTTAAGTCTGAAACCAAAGTAGGTGATATTTGCTAACTTTTCAGTTCAAAATTAAAAAGTAAGTGGTAAAAACTAGTGGTACCCGTATTTAAATTCTTCTCCCAGTTACCCTACATTGTTAGATCTGAAGAGAATACGGGCAGGTAGGCCTAACGGTGGGTTTACAGCTAAGCGTTGGTTAGCTGTAATCGCACTATAAGTGTAATACTCATATGGCATGGTTTTACAGCCTTGGCTACACCATACGTGCATAATTAACTAATAAAGCTAGTGATAAACACCTTTTAGACTTAAAAAATGTATGCTGTGAGCCAGGCCAAGTCTAAGACATTTTAATAAACTTTTAGTTGCGAGATGAGCTGTTAATGAGAGATATGCTCCGAACAAATATAGCCCAGGCTGCCAGAAGATACCATGGACTTTGTATGTAGGCATGTGTTTGTTGAAACCATTATAATAACAAATCAGAGATTATCAAAGCTGTAAATTAAAACCTTTGGTAAAATTGGACCTAAAGAACCAAAAAATATGCAAACCTTAATCATCTTGGCCTTGAGTGCAATACATGCTCCTAAAGCTGCCGTTACTGCAGAATGTTGCTCGCGACGTGTTAGCTGCGTCGCTCGCGTCGAAGTGTTTACGGTAGCCAATCTTTCGTAGACCTAACGCGAGCAAACAACAACAAGACACTTGTCATAAAATGTGCATAACCCTGGAAACTATAGGCCTGTGGGCCAATGGTATCTGTCCCAGTAATGCCAACTTCAGGAAAAATAAACTCCATCAGGCATCGGCCTGCGGGAATGGTATAATGTATTCTCATCATAAAATGTATGCCTAGGCCTAACAAGTAAATTTGCGTTATGCTTACAATTGCAGGAGTAATGACAAGTCAGGCCTACTGATATTGTTACCTGGAACATTGGGTTTGAAATATTTCAAACCCAATGCCCAGGACTCAGTGCATCGGCATCAAGGTGCAATGTATCATAAAGGAAATGTTCCTCGTTCACAATAAACTGTATTGATTGTAGTGAGAACGTATATTAGGGCCTACGTGTATTTTGATGAACAGAGTAGGGACTGCCAAATATGCGGCATGAACAGGGCCTGCCACTAGGCCTACGCAACAGTGAGGTTAGGTTAACCTACGCAACAAGGGATTATTGTAACCGTTATTTACAGCTCAAGTCTAGAGGTTATTGCGTAGAATTCCATTACAAAAAGCTTGGCCCAGTACAATTCAATTATAATATTATTATATAAACAACAACTAAATGCTGTACTTACCGAAATATCAGACGATCGACCGTTACAATCTCGATGTAGGCAGGCATGGTCAACTACGCAGTACGCACTCCGACTCGGAGGCGACCCCGCGGAGAGTGCAGACGCAGTTCGAACAACCACTGAACACCAGCAGTTCCGTCTGCCGTTTTGATACGCGCGCGTATTCAAAGATCATGCTCAAATTTGAAAAGATTGATCATGATAGAAAGAAGATTTGGTGAATGGAAAGAAGAAGATACGGCTTATGTATGATGTGCATACTATGTATTAATTATAGCTTCTTCAAAATTATATAATTACTACCTTCACACAAATCAACGTTGACACATTGATAAACGAGTGAATATTAGATGGATTGCAGTGTGAATTGTGATACGTAAAGATAGATATTTTTGTAACTTGGCTAATTGAGACAACGAGTGGGTAAAATATGAAGATGAAGAACTCGTATCAAACTCGAATTGGACTGGATGCCAATTTCGTTACTAGTTTGATATGTTATGGAAAGCAGATGGATAGCAGTACGATTTCAGAACCTCTCCATGTGAAGGGCGTGTACACACTCGTGCCTGCTTACCCAATAGTGATGCACGTGAATTAGGGTGTGCACTGTGCACATGCATTTTGTGTACGATGTTGGTTCAGCGGCGCTGTCGGTCGACGCTGTGGCCGGTCGCACACACTTTAACCCTGTGTGGGCGGCCTGCACAGGTCCATGCGTTTAATATTTAGATGAAAATAGTAAACGTGCACTTGTATTAAAACATTTACATATTATGTAGGTACACTATCTCATCTTTATAGCTATGTTACTTAGTTGGTAAGCAAATGGCGACCTATTGGCTAGCTTTGGCCACCTAGTTTTATGTTGCCAACTGGTAACCAAAAGGTTGCCAAATGGCTACCACTTGGTGAACATATGGTGACCTGATGGCCAGCATTTGGTCATCCAGTTTCATGTTGCCAACTAGTAACCAAATGTTTGCCAAATGGCTACCACTTGGTGAACATATGGTGACCTGTTGGCCAGCATTTGGTCATCCAGTTTTATGTTGCCAACTGGTAACCAAAACGTTGCCATATGGCTACCACTTTGTGAACATATGGTGACCTGTTGGCCAGCATTTGGTTACCTTTTCCGCCAGGTATCCACATGGTACCGTATCCATGCTGTTTGGCCACCAAATGGTTACCATTATTTTAATAGAAGTTTCATTGGATACCTCTGGCTTCCACTAGGTGACTACTTGGTTATCAAAATTAGATTGTGGATATCACTTGGATATCAGTTGGATACCATTTGGCTACTTATATTTTCTGTAAGGGCGATGTGCACATTTTATTTATTTGTGCGAGTTTGACAAGAGCTAACAGAGCCATTAACAGTGATCTTAGTAGATAATTTTGTCCACTTTAGCGTTGTTATTTTTATTGGTATGTGCTTAGAACGATAATACAGTTATGAGTGTAAGTATACATGCTTGCATCCAAGGCCAATACCGGGATTTTTCCGTTATTTCCTTCACCGAGTTCAGCGTTTTGCCACAGATAGCTGCACGGTCGTTCGCTCCCATGGAACAAAAGACGATGTCTGGCCGACACCAAAGTCCACTAATCTATTACCGATCTGGTGGACCTTGGCCGACACCGGCGAGCGCCAGCTACCATGTCTGAGAGGGCCTCTCAAGGGTGACGGGTCACAAAGGGTGCCATGAATAGAGATGATTACTTAGTAAACTTTCTAAAAATGATCAATATTTTTACGAAGTTTCATATGAAAACATCGTTGATCGCAATATCTCTCCGAGACATAAACAAAACTCTTTGAATTTTGGCTGTAGTTTAAAATCAAGTGTGCGAGTGTTCCTACTATATTCATTATCCGATTTATGATTAACAAAACCTGGGACAAAATTCCACTCAGGATTTACGGTGGTTGGAATCAAATCCGCGACCTCCCGAATTAGAGTCTCGCGCTCTACCACTGAGCTATCTCTATTGGTGACAGTCTTCGTGAAAACGTTTAGTCAACATTTCCAGTGTTGGGAGTTGAAACCGTAACTTCCCGACTGTCACTATTCTTCTCTGAGTTTTGATCTACCTGTACTAATGCGAATTTATAATGTAACTAGCAAACATGCGTTGCAATGTCACTGAAAGAAATAAAGTGTTACCTAATGTTTTAATTCTGTTTCTTGAAGTGCTTTTTGACACACAATGTATTTTTCCGTCTGGTGGTACACAAAGGGGGGGGGGGGGGCGGTTGTAATCATTCAGAAACCTTCGCGGGCGTGCGCCAACAACTCACCAAAGTTTCATCGCAATCGGATGAATGGTGTAGTAATGTATAAAGGACATATACACACACACACACACACACAGACATACATACACAGTACACACACACACACACACACACACACACACACACACACACACACACACACACACACACACACACACACACTACTAGACTATCCACTACCACTACTAGATTGTATACTATTTTTAATTTTACACTTGGACTGATACCTAAAACATACGGATCTACGTATATTTCGGCCTCACGGGAACCCGCGTCCGTATTATGAAATACATTTACATGAAGTTTTATGATTGTATTTGTGCGTGGTAAATGAAATAGCGAACATATAAAGCGACATACATAACAGCAGAGTGATTTGGGTTCGTTCCCATTTGGTTCAATTTTGTAATTTAATCGCTATCACCGGGCACAATAACCACATTATCTGGCAAATTACTATAGCATAATATAACAATATAAAACAACACATTTTTACAAGCATGTGGAACACTATTGCCTACTTTACTCGAGAATGATTTTCATATTGACATTTCCCAAGTAGAACACGAACGCCGTTCCAACGTTGTTCCGCCGGTACCATTTGCGTCGGAACAACGTCGGATTTATGTCGTGATACTGCGGCGGATTTCCGGAGTTATGACTAGCTGAACGGCATCGGTACGACGACGGTTTACGCTCTCCACAGGATCAGAACAACCGAAACAGGCCTCAATCCCTCGACCGAAACCCCTTTAATACGCCGCGAATACGCGTTGGTACGACGGTGGAAATTAGTGGCGTATTTACGCCGTATTAGCAGCGTATTCACCCTCGTTTCAGCAGCAGGAGCGCACTGTAAACTGCACAAACCCACTTCTGATACGCCGCGAATACGCTTTGGTCCGACGGTGGAAATTAGTGGCGTATTTACGCCGTATTAGTAGCGTATTCACCCTCGTTTCAGCAGCAGAAGCGCCATGTTAACTGCACAAACCCACTTCTAATACGCCGCGAATACGCGTTGGTACGACGGTGGAAATTAGTGGCGTATTTACGCCGTATTAGTAGCGTATTCACTTCGTTTCAGCAGCAGAAGCGCCATGTAAACTGCACAAACCCACTTCTAATACGCCGCGAATACGCGTTGGTCCGACGGTGGAAATAAGTGGCGTATTTACGCCGTATTAGTAGCGTATTCACCCTCGTTTCAGCAGCAGAAGCGCCATGTAAACTGCACAAACCCACTTCTAATTCGCGTTGGTCCGACGGTGGAAATAAGTGGCGTATTTACGCCGTATTAGTAGCGTATTCACCCTCGTTTCAGCAGCAGAAGCGGCATGTAAACGGCACAAACCCACTTCTAATACGCCGCGAATACGCGTTGGTCCGACGGTGGAAATTATGGTCGTATTTACGCCGTATTAGTAGCGTATTCACTTCGTTTCAGCAGCAGAAGCGCCATGTAAACTGCACAAACCCACTTCTAATACGCCGCGAATACGCGTTGGTCCGACGGTGGAAATTATGGTCGTATTTACGCCGTATTAGTAGCGTATTCACCCTCGTTTCAGCAGCAGAAGCGCCATGCAAACGGCACAAACCCACTTCTAATACGCCCCGAATACGCGTTGGTCCGTCGGTGGCAATAAGTGGCGTATTTACGCCGTATTAGTAGCGTATTCACCCTCGTTTCAGCAGCAGAAGCGCCATGCAAACGGCACAAACCCACTTCTAATACGCCCCGAATACGCGTTGGTCCGTCGGTGGCAATAAGTGGCGTATTTACGCCGTATTAGTAGCGTATTCACCCTCGTTTCAGTAGTAGAAGCGCCATGTCAGTCACGCCAGTCGGAAACACCTGTATTCAATATCAACATATATACATTCTAACACAAGTAGTGGAAGGTATTGTTTTAACTGTATGGAATTATAGTACATCTGTAAGACTTTTTACTACAGTAGAGATTATGTTTGTTTATTACAGATTCATTTTTCATGAGACAGACGTACTTTTACAACCAAACCCATGTATTCTATAACCAACAATGTAGATATGTAGTAATAATTAAGAGCAAATACTCATATACTTAGTAATTATGCCTACGAAGGGGTTAATTAATGTATTTAACAATATTGATTATTTGATACAATTCGATATGCAAGAAAATCGAGCTGATGTTGATTTTGTCATACTCATATCGGAACGATATCATGATATCGTAGGCCATTAATAACCTTAAAGGTCGGTGCACAATAGCCCGGTAAGGAGCTCCGGTAGCGGTAACGGGAAAGTTCGCTATATAATTTAACATTGCCCGGTAACGTTAACGGTAACGGGAAGCTCCTTCCCGGGCTATTGTGCACCGACCATTACAATTCAAAAGATAAAAACAGCTCAAGCTGCCGTCACTGTAGAACGTTGCTTGCGTCGAAGTGTTTACAGTAGCGCGATCTTTGGTAGATCTAACGCGACGAGCAAACGACAACATGACAACTGTCATCACATGTTCATAACCTAAATGTATACGTGATGGAAGACACACGAAGACACACGAAGACACTGACACACCTAGCGCCCTGGTGAAAGACACACAAGTCATATCCGCTCAGCGCAAACAAACACGTATAAGTCGACTTATCTTAGCACCCTGGGAAACACAGACACGTCTACTCCTCCTAGCGCCCTGGTGAAAGACACACAAGTCATATCCGCTCAGCGCCCTCTGAAACAAACACGTATAAGTCGACTTATCTTAGCACCCTGGGAAACACAGACACGTCTACTCCTCCTAGCGCCCTGGTGAAAGACACACAAGTCATCTCCGCTCAGCGCCCTCTGAAACAAACACGTATAAGTCGACTCATCTCAGCACCCTGGGAAACTCAGACACACGTCTACTCCTCCTAGCGCCCTGGTGAAAGACACACAAGTCATCTCCGCTCAGCGCCCTCTGAAACAAACACGTATAAGTCGACTTATCTCAGCATCCTGGGAAACTCAGACACACGTCTACTCCTCCTAGCGCCCTGGTGAAAGACACACAAGTCATATCCTCTCAGCGCTCTTTGAAACAAACACGTATAAGTCGACTCATCTCAGCACCCTGAGAAACTCAGACACACGTCTACTCCTCCTAGCGCCCTGGTGAAAGACACACAAGTCATCTTCCCTCAGCGCCCTCTGAAACAAACACGTATAAGTCGACTTATCTCAGCACCCTGGGAAACTCAGACACACGTCTACTCCTCCTAGTGCCCTGGTGAAAGACACACAAGTCATATCCCCTCAGCGCCCTCTGAAACAAACACGTATAAGTCGACTCATCTCAGCACCCTGGGAAACTCAGACACACGTCTACTCCTCCTAGCGCCCTGGTGAAAGACACACAAGTCATCTTCCCTCAGCGCCCTCTGAAACAAACACGTATAAGTCGACTTATCTCAGCACCCTGGGAAACTCAGACACACGTCTACTCCTCCTAGCGCCCTGGTGAAAGACACACAAGTTATCTCCGCTCAGCGCCCTCTGAAACAAACACGTATAAGTCGACTTATCTCAGCATCCTGGGAAACTCAGACACACGTCTACTCCTCCTAGCGCCCTGGTGAAAGACACACAAGTCATATCCTCTCAGCGCTCTCTGAAACAAACACGTATAAGTCGACTTATCTCAGCATCCTGGGAAACTCAGACACACGTCTACTCCTCCTAGCGCCCTGGTGAAAGACACATAAGTCATATCCGCTCAGCGCCCTCTAAAACAAACACGTATAAGTCGACTTATCTCAGCACCCTGGGAAACTCAGACACACGTCTACTCCTCCTAGCGCCCGGGTGAAAGACACACAAGTCATATCCTCTCAGCGCCCTCTGAAACAAACACGTATAAGTCGACTTATCTTAGCACTCTGGGAAACTCAGACACACGTCTACTCTTCCTAGCTCCCTGGTGAAAGACACACATGTCATCTCCTCTCAGCGCCCTCTGAAACAAACACGTATAAGTCGACTCATCTCAGCACCCTGGGAAACTCAGACACACGTCTACTCCTCCTAGCGCCCTGGTGAGAGACACACAAGTCATATCCTCTCAGCGCCCTCTGAAACAAACACGTATAAGTCGACTTATCTTAGCACCCTGGGAAACTCAGACACACGTCTACTCCTCCTAGCGCCCTGGTGAAAGACACACAAGTCATATCCTCTCAGCGCTCTCTGAAACAAACACGTATAAGTCGACTTATCTTAGCACCCTGGGAAACACACACATGCCATCTATACTAAGCGCTCTTGTGAAAGACACATAATTTGTCTCAGCACCCTGGTGAAAGAACAAGTAATCTCGTCTTGGAGACCTGGAGACAAACGCATATATAAGTCGTATCATCTCAGAGTCCTGTAACAAACTAAGACAATTATCCCAAAACAAAGCGTTAAATGGATAAGTTGTTAATTCTGCGATATTATCTCGAATCAAGTATAGGTACCATTTTCGAGACTCTTCATATGCCAGAACCTTGGAATAAATGTAACATTATGCAGTTATATTCGTGTGTTGACGACCCCTCGTGTTTGAAATCTGAAACAACAAAACCAATTGGATCAGCTTATGCCTGTAGCCTCCATGTACTCTAGTTGACGACTTAGTTTGAACTGAGGCAAGCGAAGGGTTTAGTCTTGTCTTTTGACCGCGGCGAAAGTTTTTCTCCACATCTGGCAATGTCCGTTACGCTGGCCTTGAGCCCACAGAGCTTCTATGGGCTTTATGATGTATTGTCGCGTGTTGGTCAGGGCGTGGGGGGGGGGGGGGGGGGGGGGGTTGGGTTGGGGTGGATTTCTCTAGCAATAGCTTCAATCACACGGAAAGTTCTAATTAATTATCTGTGCTTTATTGGCGTAAGTGCTGGTATTTGTATCGGCAGTTGGTCTCCTCTATTAGTAATGTTTATTCAAATCAATGTATTACTGTTTTATTTTTAATACTGCAACCACAGATAACAAGCTCACTTCGTGATGAAGTTGTTGCCTGTGCGGCAAAAAAATAAAATAGTAATAAAATAAATATTGCACAGGTTTACATGAGACAATTTAGTAAGACCGTCACACCGTGTACGGGATCCTTGCAAGATGATTCCAAGTATTACCAATAGCATAATAACAGGCTGCTATATGGATTTTAGGAAATCGTACATTTGCGATTTTTGGCTTAGGCCTACGTAAAAACAAAACATTTCGATTTACATCAATACTGTACGTTGCCCATGTATGGCTTTAAATGTAATTCTTCAGTTTTGACGGCTCCTTATGCATTATTTATCATGACGAAACACCAATAGTTTGGTCAGTGTAAGCACACGATGCTCCAATTCGCCAGCACGCCAGTTCGATTCCAGGCACCGGTAATCCTAACTGAAAGTTTCTTAGTAGAGATGAGGAACGATTTAAAATCTATATTAGTAATCATGTGTAAGATGAATGTCTTAAATCATCACAATTATAGTCTTGCAGCGAGAGTATATATCTTCTCGTGTGTGGTTAAATAAATTCAGTACGATCGGAAGCACACTTGTGGCGTAGATGATGGGTTATGGAGGGGGCGCGGTCTAAATTTGTGTGACAATCTTGAGGATGAGCCAATTGAAATAAGTAATTCCATAAGAATTAAGAACCAAAGAGTGTCTAATTCATCATATTGTACTAAGTAGATGATATTGGTAATAATATGCAAGCCTCGTTATTTACGTGACAAAATTTCAAGAAAACCTGTTACTTTTTAAAATTTAAACGTAGTAAACGGAGTTGCAATTAAGTGTGTAATTCACATTCCGTTTGTTCAGAGAATGTTTTAAGAGTGTTGTGACAATGATACTTATTACTTTTACGCCCAGCAAAATTCGAAACTGGAAAGCAGAGTGCGGTTTACTGCCAATGCCTAACCCCTAGAGTTTTAGTTTACTCAACTATTCTCTAGTGAATATAATTTACGTGTATTTTAGAAACTAATACAGATGAATGATTTACACGTATAATACTCTCGCGTTTGTCTCGCACCTCCATTGGCTCCAATACAACTGCGCTACACAATATAATTACAAAACATTGCTTCATCGCTTATCAGACAAACTCGACTCGAAGCACAGCTCGAAGTCAAGACAATTGAGCCCCCTTGAGTGGCAGAGTACACTATCCTGGTCATAAACTCACGAAGGACGCAACCTTTTGATGTATCTCTCCTTCGCACCCTGCATGTTTGAACGGCATTCTTTTCAAATATTGGGTGGAATACTTTGGGTAGCGGTGTGGGTGGGTGGGGGGGGAAGGGGGGGGGGCAGGCATTATCCCCCCGATGGCTTCGACCGAGTCTCCAGCCGAACATGTTTCTCTTGAGACACTTGTTGTATGTGTACTTGTGCGTGCGAGAGAGGTTATTGTAATTTTCATTGCCCCACCTCCCACTGGTAAAAATTATGTGGGTGCACTTGACCATTGTCTAATTGTAGTTATGGAGCCAGCTTACTGTGCACTTTTTTTATTTTGCAGTTTAATATTCACTTTTTGTATTAGTAGGATAATTATTTTTATTTAATGTGAAATCCCAATGTTAAATATACATAAAATTTCAAATTATTGACAATAATTCATCGGAATTTGATATGAACTTATATATCAGAATCGTTCGCCATCATAATCACTTGCACAAATAACTACTTTTAGCTTTTATCAAATGTGATGGTAATTTCGTGTATTATTTGCATACGTGTTTTATAATATAATTACAACTGATGTTTAATGTGGGGAGTGGGGGGCTAGAGAGTCAACAGTCTCCCCCCCCCCCCCCCCCCTCCGCCATCATACTACTACTAATACTGTAAACGCCAATATACACGGATTTCGCAAAACTCTTTGCATCTTCGAAACAAATGCAACTAGAACCATATGTCTTATCGATGACACCTTTCCTTTTGCTCATTGGAGTTGTAGCATGTCGAGCCCCGTATTCTCAAATATCTTCATAACATCATAATATGTAAACAAAACTTACCTTGTAACCATTCTTATAATAATAATAATCATAATAATAATAATAATAATAATAATAATAATAATAATAATAATAATAATAATAATAATAATAATAATAATAATAATAATAATAATAATAATAATAATAATAATAATAATAATAATAATAATAATAATAATAATAATAATAATAATAATAATACAGAAGTCATCACCCTAAGTCAGCAATAGAACGAGTGACTCTACCTAGAGAAAAAGGAGGAAGAGGCTTGATTGATTTAAACAATTTATATTATAAACAAATTGAAATTCTAAGAAAGTACTTTTATACAAAATGCCCACATTCACAAATTCATAGAGCTATAGTATCGGCAGACAAGTCGCTTTCTCCCCTCAATTTAAATGACGGAAATTTAAACTTGCTTCAAAAACTAAATTCTGACACAGCAAAAGAGATCAGAATATCAGAAAAGACGTTACATAGCAGACATTATAAAGAACTTCTTAAGGATAACGTCGATAGGGTAGCATCGAACAAATGGTTAACGTCCGGGGACATTTTCAGCGAAACAGAGGGATTTATGATCGCTATTCAAGATAAAGTAATCAATACTAACAATTACAAAAAATACATACTGAAAGACGTCACAGTGCAAGATAAATGTAGAAAATGTAATACGAACGGCGAAACAATTGAACATATCGTATCTGGGTGCAAAATGCTTTGTCAAACAGATTATCTTCATAGGCATAACCAAGTTGCAAACATTGTACATCAAAAATTAGCCACGAAGTATAAACTTATAAACACAACCACTGCATATTACAAATACAAGCCTGAAAAGGTATTAGATAGTAAAGACTACAAATTATATTACGACCGGGCAGTTATAACAGACCAAACCATACATCACAATAGACCGGATATTATATTTATTGACAAGAAGAAACAAGAAACGATTTTAATTGATGTTGCCGTCCCTTTATGCCACAATGTAGAGACAACTTGGCGGGAAAAGATAAACAGATATAAGGAATTGTCTATTGAAATAAAAAGGTTGTGGAAGCAGAATAATGTAACTGTTATACCGTTAATTATATCAGCAAATGGCATTGTTCCACGTAAACTCCATGACAGTATTAAACTAATTGGTCTCCAACCGAACATATACATCGAGATGCAAAAAGCAATTATTTTGAACACGTGTAGGATAGTGCGAAAATTTTTGAACTAAGAAGAATGAAGACTTCAAGAAATTCTCCATCCCGATGGTGGTTTTCGTGGTTTCCACCGTACAAAGAGCGAATGCTGGGATGAGTACAAATCGGCCACGACCGTACATAGCATCCACAATTCGGTTTGGAAAAAATAATGTGGACAATGATATATTAAGTAGTATAGCCAAATGTGGACATTTGAGAAGCAGAAGAAGAAGAAGAAGAAGAAGAAGAAGAAGAAGAACAAGAAGAAGAAGTAGAAGAAGATATATTTAGTAGTTCTAAGTAGATTTTAATAAGGTAAACACATGGAAATACTTGACATTTGTGTCCGTACAACATGTTTATGCCGGTTTTGACCGAGTTTGTATGTATTGCAACAATAAAATAATAATAATAATAATAATAATAATAATAATAATAATAATAATAATAATAATAATAATAATAATAATAATAATAATAATAATAATAATAATAATAATTAAATATCTGCGAAATAAATAAACAGGCGTTTACCAACTCAATTCTCTTTTAGCACAATCATAACGCGATGTGATAGCAAAGTGTGCAAACAAGCATAAATGACTATTGACTAAATTGACTATTGACTACAACCCCACCGTGATTATTTCTTAGTCAAGCCACAAAACTAACAAGACTCCTTTCATTGGCTGCGAGCGAGAGTTCTGCGCGCTGATTGGCTGTGACTAAGACTTGACCAAGGAATTGAGATATTTCAATTCGTTAGTCAATAGTCAATAGTCAAAAGTTACGACGAACATGTGCGGATTTAATTCTAAGTCGGGGTTTGTTTTGTAATTTATGGATACGAAGAGTTTGTCTCGTAGGCTTGATGATTCAATTGGAAAACACAGCGGAATGTAGAAGTGGATGTTCTGTTTTTAAGTTCCGCAGTCGTAGAAAACTCCCATGGCATTATAAAACTCTGACACATTCACATCGCAACAACGGAAAAAACATTTCAATTTGTATGTTTGTATTTGTATTTGATTTGTCTTTTTCCTTGTGTACCTGGTGACCTGTAGGTCCATGGTTGTTTTATTAGGCTGCAGAGGGCTGTATATTGTGGACCTAAATCAGCCTTCTCGCCTCCGGGCGAAAAAATACCAATAAATAATAATAATAATAATTTTGGTTGTTTGGTAACCTTTATTGAATTATTTAGAATATTGAAGCAAAACTAACATACCCTCGTTTTTCAATCACAAAAAAACACCAACAATTAAGCTAGCTTAAACACATGTAGTTTTTAGCTTCGGTAATAGATTATGAAATAATCTATGTCGAAATAGTGAGCGAGTGAGTGAGTGAGTGAGTGGCGAGTTGTGTTCAATGTTTGATAACAATGACGGTGACGATAATGATCGATAGTTGTTTGTGAATGGTTTTTTCCATAAGTTAACTTTATTGTTATTTATTTTCAAGTTGGCTACTGTATGTGGCGTATTTAACGGTGTACATTTTAATAATAGTTGCATATTTTGCAGATGTTTAACAATGCCCGTGTGGTTCATGTGAATCTTTGCTAGTCTACAATTTCATTTACTGACAAGGCATCTATTGTTTATGTTGTTTATGGTAAATTGTTGTATAAATTTTAATTCACCATCATTGTTTTTATTTATGTATTGTTTTATTGGTACATTTTTAATGGTATCTAATTCCCATGTAATATAAAACTGGTTTTCAAAGTCATGATTTGACCTTTGATATGCGTTTGAGTCGCAAAACTGATCATATTACAATATGAAGAGTTAATGTTAGTAAATAACTATTATCTCATTTCTGTTTATATGACATTGAATCACTTCATCGTCACCGTCATTGTTATCAAACATTGAACACAACTCGTTCACTCACTCAATCACTCACTCACTCACTCACTCACTCACTCACTCACTCACTCACTCACTCACTCACCATTTCGACATAGATTATTACATAATCTATCACCAAAGCTAAAAACTACATAGGTTTAATTCACATGTGTTTACTACCTCAATTTCTGGTGTTTTCTGCAATTCAATCACGATGGTATGTAAGTTTTTCTTCAATATTCAAAATAATTCGATAAAAGTAACAAAACAACCAAAAAGTGAGTTTTTAAATTTCAACTGTTACCAATTACCATTACCTTTATGGGTCATATCTGCGGAATGTCAATAGTCGTTGACCCTTGTTGAGTAGCCGACTTGATGTAAACTTGGCCGTCCCGTCTTTAAAGCTCAATACTTTTTTAATGGTTCCAGCACTTACATGGAAATTTGAGCACTAGCCAGCACTAACGTAGCAATTACCGTTAAATGATAGTGAATGGGTTGGCTGTTTTGGGCGGGCCATCTTGACACACGCTGGGGGAAGAGCGCGGCGGAGAAGTTTACCTGCCTCAGTGCAATCTTTCCCTGGCAGACTTTAGACTATGATAGCAGCGGTATCCGAACCAAATCCGACGTTGTACCGACGCCGTTTTACGGCTCAAATACATCTCTAACCTAGCAGCGGAATCCGAACCAAAACCAACGTGGTACCGACGCCGTTTTACGACTCAAATACATCTATAACCTAGCAGCGGAATCCGAACCAAAACCAACGTGGTACCGACGCCGTTTTACGACTCAAATACATCTATAACCTAGCAGCGGAATCCGAACCAAAACCAACGTGGTACCGACGCCGTTTTACGACTCAAATACATCTATAACCTAGCAGCGGAATCCGAACCAAAACCAACGTGGTACCGACGCCGTTTTACGGCTCAAATACATCTCTAACCTAGCAGCGGAATCCGAACCAAAACCAACGTGGTACCGACGCCGTTTTACGACTCAAATACATCTATAACCTAGCAGCGGAATCCGAACCAAATCCAACGTGGTACCGACGCCGTTTGACGACTCAAATACATGCCTAGCCTAGCAGCGGAATCCGAAACAAATCCAACGTGGTACCGACGCCGTTTGACGACTCAAATACATGCCTAGCCTAGCAGAGGAATCCGAAACCAATCCAACGTGGTACCGACGCCGTTTGACGACTCAAATACATGCCTAGCCTAGCAGCGGAATCCGAACCAAAACCAACGTGGTACCGACGCCGTTTTACGACTCAAATACATCTATAACCTAGCAGCGGAATCCGAACCCAATCCGACGTTGTACCGACGCCGTTTTACGACTCAAATACATCTATAACCTAGCAGCGGAATCCGAACCAAAACCAACGTGGTACCGACGCCGTTTTACGACTCAAATACATGCCTAGCCTAGCAGCGGAATCCGAACCCAATCCGACGTTGTACCGACGCCGTTTTACGATTCAAATACATCTCTAACCTAGCAGCGGAATCCGAATCAAATCCAACGTGGTACCTACGCCGTTTTACGATTCAAATACATCTATAACCTAGCAGCGGAATCCGAATCAAATCCAACGTGGTACCGACGCCGTTTTACGACTCAAATACATCTATAACCTAGCAGCGGAATCCGAATCAAATCCAACGTGGTACCTACGCCGTTTTACGATTCAAATCCTAATTTAGTGTAGCAGCGGAATCCACGTTAAATACAACGTTGGACCAACGTTGGATTGGCGTCGGTAATCGAAGAAAAATTTCCCGCCGTTGCACGCCACAAATACAACGTCGTTCCGACGCAGCTGTTCTACTTGGGTTATTTCTGTGGCGAAGGTTGAAGAACTAAAAAAACTGTTATTTTGAGGCTTTCCTTAGAAATGATAATTATGATGTTTGCCAGTGAAGGGAGACGGGTGTCGCGAAGCAGGTAGATTTTGTGTGGATGGACGTTGGACCGCCGTAGTCGGAGGGGGGAGGGTAACAGCAGCCATAAAAGGTCGATAACAGCAGCCGCTAGAATAAGAATTTAGTTTCGACATTGACCGCAAAATCTGACAACGCTCTCCTCTGCCGAACGCTCTTAAAACCATTTATGTAATTTGATTATTTAAGTACAAGCAAAATTTGAATTCTGTACAATATGCAGGGCTGAGTTATGTTACGCTCGCCTCACGGTTGGGTCTTTAGTATTGAAGTGAAGATAAGTACTAGGACTGCCCAATCACAATAGTTCACAACAATGTATAATAATTTAACCGGATTTGAGCCCTTCTCATTACACATTCATTTGTATTCCTATATTCTACATGCAGTCTACACACTTCCCTGACAGGCGGGCTACCTATCTACGGCTACGTACCTAGCTCATATTTTACTAGATAAAAATGCCTAGCTTATGCATAAAATATACAATTCTGACTTTATATAACATAACCTTGTAAATTTTTCGTGTTATAATAATGTACAATTAATAATGTTTTCACCTAATTTATTTTTGTTTTGCTTTAACTATATCATAAACTGACTGATAAGTCTGATTGTTTTTGGGATTAGGCCTTAGTAATACAATTATAACATTATTATTATTATTATTATTATTATTATTATTATTATTATTATTATTATTATTATTATTATTATTATTATTATTATTATTATTATTATTATTATTATTATTATTATTATTATTATTATTATTATTATTATTATTATTATTATTATTATTATTGTATGTTATTATATTATAAAAACCACAGTTCTCTGGTGACAATGATTGCGTTAGGAAATACGTATATAAATATGTGTAACTACATATTTCGTGTTTGTCCACAGGCTGCCGACTGCGAGGGTCCTGCGTAGCTTTTGTGTCACTGGGCGAAGGTTCAAAGTGGTGAGGGTGTCGGTGTCTTGGCGGGGAATCCGGCAGGTACATGGCGTGCGTACGGAACGCCTGGCATGTGGACCTGCAAACCTGAGGGTGCTTCCAAACGGGTTTGGTCATCAGTATAAAGTCTCGCCTTTAGGCACCGCTTAATTGTGGGTGATTAGTGACGTTCAAGAGTTGTTCGTTGCTTCTCATTGTTGAGGTACTCCACGGAGGACCGATACTTAAGGACCTGCACGCCTGTACCCACCGCGAGCCTGATGACTTGCCATTGCGATCCCTAGCCCTTGTGTTCACATAGCTACCGTCGAGCGGCCTATTTGGCAATGTCTGGTGAGTAGCAATCATTCACGAGCAACCAGCGTATGTTATTTGTATTTATATAAAAATCTATTAAATGTTTTTACTGTTCAGACATAAAAAATAATATAGTATTTATAATTTTGAGTCGTATAGATGCAAAACCTGCCATCTCCATAACGCTTGATTTTGATATAGACCGCAAGAAGAATTATGCCTGGTTCCCATGTCTCTTGCCGCGGCGCGGTAAATTTGTGCATCTATCCTGGCAACCTCCCACTTCATTTCATGCATCATACGCCATGTTCGACATTGTTACGATTTTGATTACTACTACTTTTAAGTATTCAAAAATGCTTAATTAATTTGCACTGAATATTTCAAGCACGGTTGTAACTCAAGTGTCCTGTTACAGCAAGTCACTGAACGTGTGGTTAGGCTGCCAGACAATGGCCCCATCCAGTTCACCTAGTCCATTGAGATGTTGGCACATCGTGCCGGGTGAGTACAATGAAAATTCAATTTCTTCTTTTAATAACTCCTAAAGATTGGAATGTTATTTTCTGCCCGTATCACTGACTGGTTTCTATACTGGACTAAGTGTATTCCCTACCTTCGGGCGGCGTGCATTTTGTTTGATTGAACACCTTTTAGGTGAGAGGGTGGGAGAGAGATGTCTTTCTTCAGGACCGCGTTTAGAGCATTAGAGTCGTATAGTTCCTTTGAGGTTCTCTTCAGAGGACCCTGAACTTCATGGGTTCGGTCCCTTTCGGACAGTTTGATCGCGAAGGTTGGCACAGCCACTTGGTTGTTTATGCGCTCGACAGATTTTCTACCGGATTAAGTGTATTCCCTACCTTCGGGCGGCGTGCATTTTTTCTGGTATAGACTTCTGCCGGTGTGTGTGTTCGTTCAGTGGTATGGCCATCCTTAGACTTGTTCGTTTGGGTTCAGGGGGTGAAGGGGACGAATCTATTTTTTGTGCGTGTTGCTTCTCCGTTTGCTCTGTTTTGCAGTTGTAGACGACGTCGATGGATATCTTCGAGACTTCCTCCAACCCTTACCAAACACGAGGCAGGGGGTGATCTTCGCAGAGAAAGCGCGCATGTATACATTGCGTCTAGTTCGCCGTGACGTCAGCATGGGACAAGACAGCGTGGAGTGAGTGTGTTGAAAATACAAGCGTTGTTGCTACGACGATAAAACTATTCCTTCATTGATATGATGTGTAATGAGTTAGGAACTAGATAACTTAATTGAGTTAATTTAATTATATTTGTTATTTCATTAAGGGGGCACAGCACGCTTATCTCTTTACATTGGGACGAAAAATTTCAATAGTTTGTGTAAAAATTCACGATAAAGAAAAGTACTGGCACTTGAATTGAAAAAGAATGACAGTTAAAAGCAATCTAGATTCGTAATGTATAGGATGTTTACGATTGTATTGCACATTTTAGGTTTACTACTTGTGACACACATAAGTTACCATGCCACCTTGTGTGTTTGGCCAAATTTACGCATCTTTTCTGGCAACCTCCTACTACATTTCATGCATCATACGCCATACTCGACATTGTTACGATTTTGAATACTACTACTTTTACGTATTCAAAAATACTTAATTAGGCCGTATCTCAAAGCTCCAAGTATGGACTCAAATGAAGTCAACTGGTAACTAAATTAACTGCTAAATGCTAATCACTAGAGCTTTGGACATGATGACTAGATGGTAGTGACATAACCTTTAAATCCAACGAAAAATACCAAACATATTAATAAAGCCCACAGCATATGATTTAAATGATGCAATAAGCAATGTCTACACTGACATAAAGTCAGATATTGTATAATAATACATTGTTTACTCACATTTGATGTGCACCTCAGCTTTGTCTTCAATGTCCTCCATCTTTAGACTTTAGCTGTCGAATGAAGTCACCACTTTCGGTTCCTTACAGCTATCGACTAAAAGTGTAACGACTTTGAGTTTTAGTCGCCTACTTATTACGTCACTTCCTCCAAAATAGTTTACTATTTCGCCTACTAAGGAGCTTTGAGCTACGGCCTTAATTTGCACTGAATATTTCAAGCATGGTTGTAACTCAAGTGTCTTGTTACAGCAAGTCACTGAACGTGTGGTTAGGCTGCCAGACAATGTCCCCATCCAGTCCACCTAGTCCATTGAGACGTCGGCACATCGTGCCGGGTGAGTACATTGAAAATTCATTTACTTCTTTTAATAACTCCTAAAGATTGGAATGTTATTTTCTGCCTGTATCACTGACTGGTTTCTATACTGGACTAAGTGTATTCCCTACCTTCGGGCGGCGTGCATTTTGTTTGATTGAACACCTTTAAGGTGAGAGGGTGGGAGAGAGATGTCTTTCTTCAGGACCGCGTTTAGAGCATAAGAGTCGTATAGTTCCTTTGAGAATCTCTTCAGAGGATCCGGGAACTTCATGGGTTCGGTCCATTTCGGACAGTTTGATCGCGAAGGTTGGCACAGCCACTTGGTTGTTTATGCGCTCCACAGATTTTCTACCGGATTAAGTGTATTCCCTACCTTCGGGCGGCGTGCATTTTTTCGGGTATAGATGTCTGCCGGTGTGTGTGTTCGTTCAGTGGTATGGCCATCCTTTGACTCGTTCGTTTGGGTTGAGGAAGTGAAGGGGATGGATCTATTTTTTGTTGGTATTGCTTCTCCGTTTGCTCTGTTTTGCAGTTGTAGACGACGTCGATGGATATCTTCGAGACTTCCTCCAACCCTTACCAAACACGAGGCAGGGGATGATCTTCGCAGAGAAAGCGCGCATGTATACATTGCGTCTAGTTCGCCGTGACGTCAGCATGGGACAAGACAGCGTGGAGTGAGTGTGTTGAAAATACAAGCGTTGTTGCTAAGACGATAAAACTATTTCTTCTTTGATATGATGTGTAAAGAGTTAGGAACTAGATAACTTAATTTCGTAAATTTAATTATATTTATTATTTCATTAAGGGGGCACAGCACGCCTATCTCTTTACATTGGGACGGAAAATTTCAATAGTTTGTGTATAAATTCACGATAAAGAAAAGTACTTGCACTTGTATTGAAAAAGAATGACGAATTAAAGCAATCTAGATTCGTACTGTATAGGATGTTCTAATTACGAATGTATTGCAAATTTTAGGTTTTTTACTTGTGACACACATAAGTTACCATGCCACCTTGTGTGTTTGGGCAAATTTACGCATCTTTTCTGGCAACCTCCTACTACATTTCATGCATCATACGCCATACTCGACATTGTTACGATTTTGAATACTACTACTTTTACGTATTCAAAAATAATTAATTAGGCCGTATCTCAAAGCTCCAAGTATGGACTCAAATGAAGTCAACTGGGAACTAAATTAAGTGCTTAATGCTAATCACTAGAGCTTTGGACATGATGACTAGATGGTAGTGACATAACCTTTAAATCCAACGAAAAATACCAAACATATTAATAAAGCCCACAGCATATGATTTAAATGATGCAAAAAGCAATGTCTACACTGACATAAAGTCAGATATTGTAAAATAATACATTGTTTACTCACATTTGATGTGCACCTCAGCTTTGTCTTCAATGTCCTCCATCTTTAGACGTTAGCTGTCGAATGAAGTCACCACTTTCGGTTCCTAACAGCTGCTATCGACTAAAAGTGTAACGACTTTGAGTATTAGTCGCCTACTTATTACGTCACTTCCTCCAAAATAGTTGACTATTTTGCCTTTTAAGGAGCTTTGAGATACGGCCTTAATTTGCACTGAATATTTCAAGCATGGTTGTAACTCAAGTGTCCTGTTACAGCAAGTCACTAAACGTGGGGTTGGGCTGCCAGACAATGGCCCCATCCAGTCCACCTAGTCCATTGAGATGTTGGCACATCGTGCCGGGTGAGTACAATGAAAATTCAATTACTTCTTTTAATAACTCCTAAAGATTGAAATGTTATTTTCTGCCTTTGTCACTGACTGGTTACTATACTGGACCAAGTGTATTCCCTACCTTCGGGCGGCGTGCATTTTGTTTGATTGAACACCTGTTAGGTGAGAGGGTGGGAGAGAGATGTCTTTCTTCAGGACCGCGTTTAGAGCATTAGAGTCGTATAGTTCCTTTGAGGTTCTCTTCAGAGGACCCGGGAACTTCATGGGTTCTGTCCATTTCGGACAGTTTGATCGTGAAGGTTGGCACAGCCACTTGGTTGTTCATGCGCTTGACAGAACTTCAACCGGATTTAGTGTATTCCCTACCTTCGGGCGGCGTGCATTTTTTCAGGTATAGATGTCTGCCGGTGAGTGTGTTCGTTCAGTGGTATGGCCATCCTTAGACTTGTTTGTTTGGGTTCAGGGGGTGAAGGGGATGAATCTATTTTTTGTGCGTGTTGCTTCTGCGTTGGCTTTGTTTTGCAGCTGTAGACGACGTCGATGGGTATCTTCGAGACTTCCTCCAACCCTTACCGAACACGAGGCAGATCTTCGCAGAGAAAGTGCGCATGTACATTGTCTTTAGTTCGCTGTGACGTCAGCATGGGACAAGACAGCGTGGAGTGAGTGTGTTGCAAAATACAACGGGTAGTGTGGAAAAGGGAGAAACAAGGATAATGGACTCATCAAATTACCTTGAGAGAGAGAGGTAGTCTCAATATTTCGTGAACTGTTGCTAACCGTGATGGCCTAGCTTGGCGATTAGGGCGCAGATCCTTGGCGTGTACCGCATCTAGGGACGTGGGTTCGAATCCCACATAAGACATCATGGGCTTCTTTTTGTCTAATTGTGTACTCTACTGCAATGATAGAGACGCAAACTGACAAGTATCATTGATATCATCGAGTTGCAAACACATGCGGGGGAGGTGGGGGGTTGCGGGCTATGTATATATTATTTTTATTTATTTATTCTTTTAAAATTTTTTTTTGTATTATTATTTTTATCGTTTCTCTTCAACTATTCTCATACCCTACTAACCCAACGCTTCAAGTTGGATTTTTAACATGTTTTGTATAATGGAGCAGTGCATGTCTGGGGGGGTGGAGGGAGAGGACATTTTTCGCCCTCATGTGTGTGAGTGTATGGGGGAGGGGGATAGTCTAATTTCAGCTTTCAATTTAGCCAGGAGACGACACGACGATGAAATCTCTAATTGCGATTATACAATAAAAGTGTATAACGTTCTTCTTTACAGATCACCATAGTTCAACGCATAGTTCAACGCATAGAACATCTCATATTGCAACGTATGATGCAGTCCAATCCATGCAGACCACAAAGGGAATCAATACATCTTGACAAGACATCAACCAGCACCCTTCTCGTTTCTTGAAGAAGCGCGTTTCAGTATTTGGTTCATTCGTTTCTCGGTTTTGTAACAAATTCCTTGCATCAATTAATTCAAATACTGCAAACGCCACAGTAAATGCGTTAAAATGGTGGGGTGTCTGGCAGGCGATCAGTGAGGGTTTCGACTTCGAGATCGTCTGCGAGAACGTCGAGTATCTACGCCACTGGACTCGAGTAGGAAAACAGTGGAAACACAACTCATAACTTCGGTGTGACCGCTTTATACAATGTACCGGCAGGTTGTTTCGAGCTTTAGCTGGGTAGAATGCTCTTGCCAAAACTCTTCCCCCCCTAGGTAGGGCCTGTATTTAGCGGTCTTGAGCATTCACCCATTGTTGTGTGTGTATCTCCTAGTGCCACTGCTGGTACCATTCTATAAGTAAGTCACACGTGTGTCAACAGAAACCTTACATGGTCTGCTGCATTGTTCGCAGGGGTTTACAGCTGGGACAGGATCGTCTGGCTTCCAGAACTTCCCTTCACATGGTACGACCCTACACGGTGACCCTAGATATACATGGTTAGACGCATCAATAGGCAACTTACTGATAATTCTGATTGTTTTTGGGCAATGCTTCTTCGTGCTGTAGCGGTAGTATAGTTTCGAGTCTAGGCCTAATAATAATACAAATATTATTATAATAATAATAATAATAATTATTATTATTATTATAAAAATTATTATTTTTGTTGTTGTTTTATTGTTGAAATACATACAAACTCAGTCAAAACCGGCGTAAGCATGTTGTACGGACATAAATGTCAAATATTTCCATGCGTTTACCTTATTAAGTCTACTTAGAACTAATTAAATATATCATTGTCCATATGATTATACTCGGATCATGGCCAGTTACTCGAGTTACTCCGAGTACCAACTCGAGTTAAAAGTTAACCTGTGATAGCTACATGATTACGTTTACACGCTAAAATTACCAGCGTTATTTGAGTTAATTTAAAAGCGAGTAATGTAAACCAGGTCTAAGAGAAAACTTGTACGACTGTTACAATCACACAACTGTCATAATTAACAGCCCATCTGTCTAGATTAACCTCGTTGTTGTCGTCGCATGTATTAGTTTTGAAACAGGAACCCGAGTTAGGAATAATTATGATCATCCTTGTTTACAGGGCTGCTTCAGGGAAGAGATCGACTGGTCGTCAGCCAAGAAGATGAGGCGGGTAGCTGAGTCACTGGCATAGTGGGCACTGTGGGGGAGTTGACGGTGGGGGAGAGGAGCGCCGGGTGTTGCCATTGTGGTGCAGTTGGGGAACCCCCTTCAGCTGTAGGTACCAGTTGGTTGATGCACAAGCCTTCCGTAAGCGTACTAACGCAGTTGTAAGGGAGCTGGCTCATAGGGAGCAAACATAGGCATTGGGGAACCGCTGCCCCTCTGGTCTCAAACCCACAGATCGGCAACTCTTGCCACGGTGACCACTTCTACGCCTTGAACGCGTCACATCAAGCAAGAAGAGGTAAGTTCACTTGATAACACTAATGTCTTAATAACATTAGGACTAGGGGGTAGCTGAAATCCAAACCATCTGTATTTAAGAGCGTTCGGCAGTAGTCATTTTACTACTAAAAACATGTGGCCAAACTTACACTTGTAGCGCCTAAACTAGTAATAGGATTTGTCTTATTTTTTATATCCGGGTACGCAAAGGGTATATCGACTAAGACCACTGATAAAATATGTTATTTTATTGAAGAAAAATAATTTAAAAAAATAATGAAATATGTACATTTGTATGTTTGTATGTAGAATCGATGTGCACATTTTATTTATTTGTGCGAGTTTGACAAGAGCTAGCAGAGCCATTAACAGTGATCTTAGTAGATAATTTTGTCCACTTTAGCGTTGTTATTTTTATTGGTATGTGCTTAGAACGATAATACAGTTATGAGTGTAAGTATACATGCTTGCATCCAAGGCCAATACCGGGATTTTTCCGTTATTTCCTTCACCGAGTTCAGCGTTTTGCCACAGATAGCTGCACGGTCGTTCGCTCCCATGGAACAAAAGACGATGTCTGGCCGACACCAAAGTCCACTAATCTATTAGCGATCTGGTGGACCTTGGCCAACACCGGCGAGCGCCAGCTACCATGTCTGAGAGGGCCTCTCAAGGGTGACGGGTCACAAAGGGTGCCATGAATAGAGATGATTACTTAGTAAACTTTCTAAAAATGATCAATATTTTTACGAAGTTTCATATGAAAACATCGTTGATCGCAATATCTCTCCGAGACATATACAAAACTCTTTGAATTTTGGCTGTAGTTTAAAATCAAGTGTGCGAGTGTTCCTACTATATTCATTATCCGATTTATGATTAACAAAACCTGGGACAAAATTCCACTCAGGATTTACGGTGGTTGGAATCAAATCCGCGACCTCCCGAATTAGAGTCTCGCGCTCTACCCCTGAGCTATCTCTATTGGTGACAGTCTTCGTGAAAACGTTTAGTCAACATTTCCAGTGTTGGGAGTTGAAACCGTAACTTCCCGACTGTCACTATTCTTCTCTGAGTTTTGATCTACCTGTACTAATGCGAATTTATAATGTAACTAGCAAACATGCGTTGCAATGTCACTGAAAGAAATAAAGTGTTACCTAATGTTTTAATTCTGTTTCTTGAAGTGCTTTTTGACACACAATGTATTTTTCCGTCTGGTGGTACACAAAGGGGGGGGGGGGGGGGGGGCGGTTGCTATCATTCAGAAACCTTCGCGGGCGTGCGCCAACAACTCACCAAAGTTTCATCGCAATCGGATGAATGGTGTAGTAATGTATAAAGGAAAAGGACATATACACACACACACACACAGACATACATACACAGTACACACACACACACACACACACACACACACACACACACACACACACACACACACACACACACACACACACACACACACACACACACACACACACACACACACACACACACACACACACACACACACACAAACACACAAACACACACACACACACACACACACACACACACACACACACACACACACACACACACACACACACACACACACACACACACACACACACACACACACACACACACACACACACACACACACACACACACACACACACACACACACACACACACACACACACACACACACACACACACACACACACACACACACACACACACACACACACACACACACACACACACACACACACACACACACACACACACACACACACACACACACACACACACACACACACACACACACACACACACACACACACACACACACACACACACACACACACACACACACACACACACACACACACACACACACACACACACACACACACACACACACACACACACACACACATACATTCGTTTTTATACATAATAACCATATAAAAATATATATGTAGAAGCTAGCTAAGTACATACAACTCTGTACTTATTTTCTGTCACGCACTAAGTTACAAGCACTTATTTCCAGCAGGGGTTATTACACGATAGGCATTATGTAAAAAAAAAACTAGTAGCTTTCTTTTCGTAAAAAACCTGTGCAGGGACAAAATATCAATACTCAGATAACTAAACTTAGCATTGGGTGTAGGGATAGTTGGGAGGGAATTTCATAAGTTTTTTTTTTCAAGCGAGCGAAGCGAGCGTCTCCACTAGACTCTTATGGCACTTCGTTCTGTTTTTTTTTTGTTTTTTTTGTTTTTTTTTATGTCTGTCGATAGAGGCTGAACGTAAAGTTCGATCAACTTGAAGCCTCAATGTGGATTGAAGGTGTATAGTTTTGAGGCAAAATCGTTCGAAAAAATTCAAAGCTACACCATAGTTACTGCAAAATATTGTTCTGAAACAAAAAGGCGGCAAAATGTGAGATAGCCATATTTTTTTAAAGCTTATTCCGGTCACGAATATGTTTACTTTATGGCGATCTGATAAATATTGGCAAAGTTACACAAAAGTTACTCGAAAATATATTTCTGAAACACAGTGACATCAAAATGTGAGGTGGCTATCTTATAGTTAATTTTTGTCCGGTCACGAATATACTAATTTAAAAGCGATCCGATACGTATTTGAGGCAGAAATTACATTTCTATTGCTGTCAATAACTGTTAGTAACGGTGGCGGACCGTGTTGAAAACATGACGACGAAAATTCTTAGCAACGCACATTGCACTGCATCCAACAATGTCTGGAAGTATAAAAGCTATGGAAATTAGAAAAAATTTTGCAATGCGCATTCTTGAATTGTTGTTTATTGTTGTTTGTATAAGCATTGAAAACTTTTCGCCAGAAAGTTCGTAGATATTGACGCGCTCGCTTATCAACGCTTCCAACAGAGCGTTTTCCTATTTGTAAACAATCTCAGTATTTGTCGTTTGAATGAGGAAATCACTTTTAGTCAAGATTGCCGGTGATTGGTATCGAACCTGATAGCTAACAAATTCCAAGTCGATCATGTAACGTGATAGGGAGTATTCACGTGACATCGCAACGGCCCATATTTGAGGCCAAAATGTGTGTTTACCTTTGGCTTACCAATAAGCTTACCACGAAGTATCCGCCGAAGTTTATACGTACATACTGCAGAAAGTACAGTACTTATAACGTACCCCATAAATAACTTCCTCTACTGCATCTTTCATATTTTATTTATTTATTATTTTGGCCTCACACGATCAATAATATGTAAACTGAAATTATTTGAGGGTAAACACCGAAGATATAATTTGGCGATATAGACCTAGGGGGGGGGGGTGTATGCTAGAAACGGTTTGAATAGTGAAGCCTGCTCTGTGTAGTCATGGCAGAATTATTGACTTCCTCAGTTCCGTATCGCAATTATCCAATTTTAAGATTGTCAAGCTATTGTTTGGGATGGCGTATGGGTCACTGATTCCAAGAATGTGTCGCCTAGAAGAGGCGGTAAAGTATGCAGTGAAATACTTCTGATATCTTGACGGGTTTACTGTGTGACTGTTCGGGCGCATATTATATTGTGTTCTGTTTTGTGCTTTGTGGTAATGTACTGTTCAACCACGTAAAGCTACGGCTATTTATAAATATTGCGTACATGGTTGGCCTAGTTACTGTGCGGGCGTATTGTATTTAGTATATTCGGTTATCTGTACAATAACTTTCTGCTCAGCCCCGAACCATGCTACTACGGCTGTTGAAGTTTATGCACAGTATTGTATACGACGAGTATTTAGGACTGTGTCTCGTTCCCTTGTGTTGGACTAATAGTGACGCGTTAGCTACAAGTTCACAAATGTTATGTGAAATAAATTTGTATTTTGTGAATTGTGGCTGTGATGGACCCCAGCTACGGCCCTATTCAACACTTGGCACCGGCCTCAAGATAAACATCAAATTGTGTATTTTTTTTTTTACTCTTGTGCTCATTCGGTTAGTCCTCAACAAGCTCACTTTATATTTTTACTGCTATTTATAGCTTTTGGTAGAAAACCCAGCATATAATAGGCATGTGGTAAAACAAAATACATTTTCTGATATCATATAATTATGCAATGAATTGGGTAAACAAAAATGATATCTATTATAAATAGGGAATGCTCGTAACACGCTTGCATTTCTTGCGATGCCGAAATATTTTTTTACGGAAATCCACGTATTCACCATCAAATTCCAAATTATATGTGGCAAAGAAACAATTTGAGTAATGTCTCAATATTGCTTAGTATCCGTTTAGTTTACACTCGTTGTTTCACTTTTATAATTAATCATGTTCCCCAGTATTGCTTTTACTATATATTGAGATTACCCCCCACTATACCCCAACCCACCACTACTAGATTGTATACTATTTTTAATTTTACACTTGGACTGATACCTAAAACATACGGATCTACGTATATTTCGGCCTCACGGGAACCCGCGTCCGTATTATGAAATACATTTACATGAAGTTTTATGATTGTATTTGTGCGTGGTAAATGAAATAGCGAACATATAAAGCGACATACATAACAGCAGAGTGATTTGGGTTCGTTCCCATTTGGTTCAATTTTGTAATTTAATCGCTATCACCGGGCACAATAACCACATTATCTGGCAAATTACTATAGCATAATATAACAATATAAAACAACACATTTTTACAAGCATGTGGAACACTATTGCCTACTTTACTCGAGAATGATTTTCATATTGACATTTATTTCTGTGGCGAAGGTTGAAGAACTAAAAAAACTGTTATTTTGAGGCTTTCCTTAGAAATGATAATTATGATGTTTGCCAGTGAAGGGAGACGGGTGTCGCGAAGCAGGTAGATTTTGTGTGGATGGACGTTGGACCGCCGTAGTCGGAGGGGGGAGGGTAACAGCAGCCATAAAAGGTCGATAACAGCAGCCGCTAGAATAAGAATTTAGTTTCGACATTGACCGCAAAATCTGACAACGCTCTCCTCTGCCGAACGCTCTTAAAACCATTTATGTAATTTGATTATTTAAGTACAAGCAAAATTTGAATTCTGTACAATATGCAGGGCTGAGTTATGTTACGCTCGCCTCACGGTTGGGTCTTTAGTATTGAAGTGAAGATAAGTACTAGGACTGCCCAATCACAATAGTTCACAACAATGTATAATAATTTAACCGGATTTGAGCCCTTCTCATTACACATTCATTTGTATTCCTATATTCTACTTGCAGTCTACACACTTCCCTGACAGGCGGGCTACCTATCTACGGCTACGTACCTAGCTCTTATTTTACTAGATAAAAATGCCTAGCTTATGCATAAAATATACAATTCTGACTTTATATAACATAACCTTGTAAATTTTTCGTGTTATAATAATGTACAATTAATAATGTTTTCACCTAATTTATTTTTGTTTTGCTTTAACTATATCATAAACTGACTGATAAGTCTGATTGTTTTTGGGATTAGGCCTTAGAAATACAATTATTACATTATTATTATTATTATTATTATTATTATTATTATTATTATTATTATTATTATTATTATTATTACTATTATTATTATTATTATTATTATTATTATTATTATTATTATTATTATTATTATTATTATTATTATTATTATTATTATTATTATTATTATTATTATTATTATTATTATTATTATTATTATTATTATTATTATTATTATTATTATTATTATTATTATTTTTGTATTATATTATATTATAAAAACCACAGTTCTCTGGTGACAATGATTGCGTTAGGAAATACGTATATAAATATGTGTAACTACATATTTCGTGTTTGTCCACAGGCTGCCGACTGCGAGGGTCCTGCTTAGCTTTTGTGTCACTGGGCGAAGGTTCAAAGTGGTGAGGGTGTCGGTGTCTTGGCGGGGAATCCGGCAGGTACATGGCGTGCGTACGGAACGCCTGGCATGTGGACCTGCAAACCTGAGGGTGCTTCCAAACGGGTTTGGTCATCAGTATAAAGTCTCGCCTTTAGGCACCGCTTAATTGTGGGTGATTAGTGACGTTCAAGAGTTGTTCGTTGCTTCTCATTGTTGAGGTACTCCACGGAGGACCGATACTTAAGGACCTGCACGCCTGTACCCACCGCGAGCCTGATGACTTGCCATTGCGATCCCTAGCCCTTGTGTTCACATAGCTACCGTCGAGTGGCCTATTTGGCAATGTCTGGTGAGTAGCAATCATTCACGAGCAACCAGCGTATGTTATTTGTATTTATATAAAAATCTATTAAATGTTTTTACTGTTCAGACATAAAAAATAATATAGTATTTATAATTTTGAGTCGTATAGATGCAAAACCTGCCATCTCCATAACGCTTGATTTTGATATAGACCGCAAGAAGAATTATGCCTGGTTCCCATGTCTCTTGCCGCGGCGCGGTAAATTTGTGCATCTATCCTGGCAACCTCCCACTTCATTTCATGCATCATACGCCATGTTCGACATTGTTACGATTTTGATTACTACTACTTTTAAGTATTCAAAAATGCTTAATTAATTTGCACTGAATATTTCAAGCACGGTTGTAACTCAAGTGTCCTGTTACAGCAAGTCACTGAACGTGTGGTTAGGCTGCCAGACAATGGCCCCATCCAGTTCACCTAGTCCATTGAGATGTTGGCACATCGTGCCGGGTGAGTACAATGAAAATTCAATTTTTTCTTTTAATAACTCCTAAAGATTGGAATGTTATTTTCTGCCCGTATCACTGACTGGTTTCTATACTGGACTAAGTGTATTCCCTACCTTCGGGCGGCGTGCATTTTGTTTGATTGAACACCTTTTAGGTGAGGGGGTGGAAGAGAGATGTCTTTCTTCAGGACCGCGTTTAGAGCATTAGAGTCGTATAGTTCCTTTGAGGTTCTCTTCAGAGGACCCTGAACTTCATGGGTTCGGTCCCTTTCGGACAGTTTGATCGCGAAGGTTGGCACAGCCACTTGGTTGTTTATGCGCTCGACAGATTTTCTACCGGATTAAGTGTATTCCCTACCTTCGGGCGGCGTGCATTTTTTCTGGTATAGACTTCTGCCGGTGTGTGTGTTCGTTCAGTGGTATGGCCATCCTTAGACTTGTTCGTTTGGGTTCAGGGGGTGAAGGGGACGAATCTATTTTTTGTGCGTGTTGCTTCTCCGTTTGCTCTGTTTTGCAGTTGTAGACGACGTCGATGGATATCTTCGAGACTTCCTCCAACCCTTACCAAACACGAGGCAGGGGATGATCTTCGCAGAGAAAGCGCGCATGTATACATTGCGTCTAGTTCGCCGTGACGTCAGCATGGGACAAGACAGCGTGGAGTGAGTGTGTTTAAAATACAAGCGTTGTTGCTACGACGATAAAACTATTCCTTCATTGATATGATGTGTAATGAGTTAGGAACTAGATAACTTAATTGAGTTAATTTAATTATATTTGTTATTTCATTAAGGGGGCACAGCACGCTTATCTCTTTACATTGGGACGAAAAATTTCAATAGTTTGTGTAAAAATTCACGATAAAGAAAAGTACTGGCACTTGAATTGAAAAAGAATGACAGTTAAAAGCAATCTAGATTCGTAATGTATAGGATGTTTACGATTGTATTGCACATTTTAGGTTAACTACTTGTGACACACATAAGTTACCATGCCACCTTGTGTGTTTGGCCAAATTTACGCATCTTTTCTGGCAACCTCCTACTACATTTCATGCATCATACGCCATACTCGACATTGTTACGATTTTGAATACTACTACTTTTACGTATTCAAAAATACTTAATTAGGCCGTATCTCAAAGCTCCAAGTATGGACTCAAATGAAGTCAACTGGTAACTAAATTAACTGCTAAATGCTAATCACTAGAGCTTTGGACATGATGACTAGATGGTAGTGACATAACCTTTAAATCCAACGAAAAATACCAAACATATTAATAAAGCCCACAGCATATGATTTAAATGATGCAATAAGCAATGTCTACACTGACATAAAGTCAGATATTGTATAATAATACATTGTTTACTCACATTTGATGTGCACCTCAGCTTTGTCTTCAATGTCCTCCATCTTTAGACGTTAGCTGTCGAATGAAGTCACCACTTTCGGTTCCTTACAGCTATCGACTAAAAGTGTAACGACTTTGAGTTTTAGTCGCCTACTTATTACGTCACTTCCTCCAAAATAGTTTACTATTTCGCCTACTAAGGAGCTTTGAGCTACGGCCTTAATTTGCACTGAATATTTCAAGCATGGTTGTAACTCAAGTGTCTTGTTACAGCAAGTCACTGAACGTGTGGTTAGGCTGCCAGACAATGTCCCGATCCAGTCCACCTAGTCCATTGAGACGTCGGCACATCGTGCCGGGTGAGTACATTGAAAATTCATTTACTTCTTTTAATAACTCCTAAAGATTGGAATGTTATTTTCTGCCTGTATCACTGACTGGTTTCTATACTGGACTAAGTGTATTCCCTACCTTCGGGCGGCGTGCATTTTGTTTGATTGAACACCTTTAAGGTGAGAGGGTGGGAGAGAGATGTCTTTCTTCAGGACCGCGTTTAGAGCATAAGAGTCGTATAGTTCCTTTGAGAATCTCTTCAGAGGATCCGGGAACTTCATGGGTTCGGTCCATTTCGGACAGTTTGATCGCGAAGGTTGGCACAGCCACTTGGTTGTTTATGCGCTCGACAGATTTTCTACCGGATTAAGTGTATTCCCTACCTTCGGGCGGCGTGCATTTTTTCTGGTATAGATGTCTGCCGGTGTGTGTGTTCGTTCAGTGGTATGGCCATCCTTTGACTCGTTCGTTTGGGTTGAGGAAGTGAAGGGGATGGATCTATTTTTTGTTGGTATTGCTTCTCCGTTTGCTCTGTTTTGCAGTTGTTGACGACGTCGATGGATATCTTCGAGACTTCCTCCAACCCTTACCAAACACGAGGCAGGGGATGATCTTCGCAGAGAAAGCGCGCATGTATACATTGCGTCTAGTTCGCCGTGACGTCAGCATGGGACAAGACAGCGTGGAGTGAGTGTGTTGAAAATACAAGCGTTGTTGCTAAGACGATAAAACTATTCCTTCATTGATATGATGTGTAAAGAGTTAGGAACTAGATAACTTAATTCCGTAAATTTTATTATATTTATTATTTCATTAAGGGGGCACAGCACGCCTATCTCTTTACATTGGGACGGAAAATTTCAATAGTTTGTGTATAAATTCACGATAAAGAAAAGTACTTGCACTTGTATTGAAAAAGAATGACGAATTAAAGCAATCTAGATTCGTACTGTATAGGATGTTCTAATTACGATTGTATTGCAAATTTTAGGTTTACTACTTGTGACACACATAAGTTACCATGCCACCTTGGTTGTTTGGGCAAATTTACGCATCTTTTCTGGCAACCTCCTACTACATTTCATGCATCATACGCCATACTCGACATTGTTACGATTTTGAATACTACTACTTTTACGTATTCAAAAATAATTAATTAAGCCGTATCTCAAAGCTCCAAGTATGGACTCAAATGAAGTCAACTGGGAACTAAATTAACTGCTTAATGCTAATCACTAGAGCTTTGGACATGATGACTAGATGGTAGTGACATAACCTTTAAATCCAACGAAAAATACCAAACATATTAATAAAGCCCACAGCATATGATTTAAATGATGCAATAAGCAATGTCTACACTGACATAAAGTCAGATATTGTAAAATAATACATTGTTTACTCACATTTGATGTGCACCTCAGCTTTGTCTTCAATGTCCTCCATCTTTAGACGTTAGCTGTCGAATGAAGTCACCACTTTCGGTTCCTAACAGCTGCTATCGACTAAAAGTGTAATGACTTTGAGTATTAGTCGCCTACTTATTACGTTACTTCCTCCAAAATAGTTGACTATTTTGCCTTTTAAGGAGCTTTGAGATACGGCCTTAATTTGCACTGAATATTTCAAGCATGGTTGTAACTCAAGTGTCCTGTTACAGCAAGTCACTGAACGTGGGGTTGGGCTGCCAGACAATGGCCCCATCCAGTCCACCTAGTCCATTGAGATGTTGGCACATCGTGCCGGGTGAGTACAATGAAAATTCAATTACTTCTTTTAATAACTCCTAAAGATTGAAATGTTATTTTCTGCCTTTGTCACTGACTGGTTACTATACTGGACTAAGTGTATTCCCTACCTTCGGGCGGCGTGCATTTTGTTTAATTGAACACCTGTTAGGTGAGAGGGTGGGAGAGAGATGTCTTTCTTCAGGACCGCGTTTAGAGCATTAGAGTCGTATAGTTCCTTTGAGGTTCTCTTCAGAGGACCCGGGAACTTCATGGGTTCTGTCCATTTCGGACAGTTTGATCGTGAAGGTTGGCACAGCCACTTGGTTGTTCATGCGCTTGACAGAACTTCAACCGGATTTAGTGTATTCCCTACCTTCGGGCGGCGTGCATTTTTTCAGGTATAGATGTCTGCCGGTGTGTGTGTTCGTTCAGTGGTATGGCCATCCTTAGACTTGTTCGTTTGGGTTCAGGGGGTGAAGGGGATGAATCTATTTTATGTGCGTGTTGCTTCTGCGTTGGCTTTGTTTTGCAGCTGTAGACGACGTCGATGGGTATCTTCGAGACTTCCTCCAACCCTTACCGAACACGAGGCAGATCTTCGCAGAGAAAGTGCGCATGTACATTGTCTTTAGTTCGCTGTGACGTCAGCATGGGACAAGACAGCGTGGAGTGAGTGTGTTGCAAAATACAACGGTTAGTGTGGAAAAGGGAGAAACAAGGATAATGGATTCATCAAATTACCTTGAGAGAGAGAGGTAGTCTCAATATTTCGTGAACTGTTGCTAACCGTGATGGCCTAGCTTGGCGATTAGGGCGCAGATCCTTGGCGTGTACCGCATCTAGGGACGTGGGTTCGAATCCCACATAAGACATCATGGGCTTCTTTTTGTCTAATTGTCTACTCTACTGCAATGATAGAGACGCAAACTGACAAGTATCATTGATATCATCGAGTTGCAAACACATGCGGGGGAGATGGGGGGTTGCGGGCTATGTATATATTATTTTTATTTATTTATTCTTTTAAAATTTTTTTTTGTATTATTATTTTTATCGTTTCTCTTCAACTATTCTCATACCCTACTAACCCAACGCTTCAAGTTGGATTTTTAACATGTTTTGTATAATGGAGCAGTGCATGTCTGGGGGGGTGGAGGAAGAGGACATTTTCCGCCCTCATGTGTGTGAGTGTAGGGGGGAGGGGGATAGTCTAATTTCAGCTTTCAATTTAGCCAGGAGACGACACGATGATGAAATCTCTAATTGCGATTATACAATAAAAGTGTATAACGTTCTTCTTTACAGATCACCATAGTTCAACGCATAGTTCAACGCATAGAACATCTCATATTGCAACGTATGATGCAGTCCAATCCATGCAGACCACAAAGGGAATCGATACATCTTGACAAGACATCAACCAGCACCCTTCTCGTTTCTTGAAGAAGCGCGTTTCAGTATTTGGTTCATTCGTTTCTCGGTTTTGTAACAAATTCCTTGCATCAATTAATTCAAATACTGCAAACGCCACAGTAAATGCGTTAAAATGGTGGGGTGTCTGGCAGGCGATCAGTGAGGGTTTCGACTTCGAGATCGTCTGCGAGAACGTCGAGTATCTACGCCACTGGACTCGAATAGGAAAACAGTGGAAACACAACTCATAACTTCGGTGTGACCGCTTTATACAATGTACCGGCAGGTTGTTTCGAGCTTTAGCTGGGTAGAATGCTCTTGCCAAAACTCTTCCCCCCCTAGGTAGGGCCTGTATTTAGCGGTCTTGAGCATTCACCCATTGTTGTGTGTGTATCTCCTAGTGCCACTGCTGGTACCATTCTATAAGTAAGTCACACGTGTGTCAACAGAAACCTTACATGGTCTGCTGCATTGTTCGCAGGGGTTTACAGCTGGGACAGGATCGTCTGGCTTCCAGAACTTCCCTTCACATGGTACGACCCTACACGGTGACCCTAGATATACATGGTTAGACGCATCAATAGGCAACTTACTGATAATTCTGATTGTTTTTGGGCAATGCTTCTTCGTGCTGTAGCGGTAGTATAGTTTCGGGTCTAGGCCTAATAATAATACAAATATTATTATAATAATAATAATAATAATTATTATTATTATTATAAAAATTATTATTTTTGTTGTTGTTTTATTGTTGCAATACATACAAACTCAGTCAAAACCGGCGTAAGCATGTTGTACGGACATAAATGTCAAATATTTCCATGCGTTTACCTTATTAAGTCTACTTAGAACTAATTAAATATATCATTGTCCATATGATTATACTCGGATCATGGCCAGTTACTCGAGTTACTCCGAGTACCAACTCGAGTAAAAAGTTGACCTGTGATAGCTTCATGATTACGTTTACACGCTAAAATTACCAGCGTTATTTGAGTTAATTTAAAAGCGAGTAATGTAAACCAGGTCTAAGAGAAAACTTGTACGACTGTTACAATCACACAACTGTCATAATTAACAGCCCATCTGTCTAGATTAACCTCGTTGTTGTCGTCGCATGTCTTAGTTTTGAAACAGGAACCCGAGTTAGGAATAATTATGATCATCCTTGTTTACAGGGCTGCTTCAGGGAAGAGATCGACTGGTCGTCAGCCAAGAAGATGAGGCGGGTAGCTGAGTCACTGGCATAGTGGGCACTGTGGGGGAGTTGACGGTGGGGGAGAGGAGCGCCGGGTGTTGCCATTGTGGTGCAGTTGGGGAACCCCCTTCAGCTGTAGGTACCAGTTGGTTGATGCACAAGCCTTCCGTAAGCGTACTAACGCAGTTGTAAGGGAGCTGGCTCATAGGGAGCAAACATAGGCATTGGGGAACCGCTGCCCCTCTGGTCTCAAACCCACAGATCGGCAACTCTTGCCACGGTGACCACTTCTACGCCTTGAACGCGTCACATCAAGCAAGAAGAGGTAAGTTCACTTGATAACACTAATGTCTTAATAACATTAGGACTAGGGGGTAGCTGAAATCCAAACCATCTGTATTTAAGAGCGTTCGGCAGTAGTCATTTTACTACTAAAAACATGTGGCCAAACTTACACTTGTAGCGCCTAAACTAGTAATAGGATTTGTCTTATTTTTTATATCCGGGTACGCAAAGGGTATATCGACTAAGACCACTGATAAAATATGTTATTTTATTGAAGAAAAATAATTTAAAAAAATAATGAAATATGTACATTTGTATGTTTGTATGTAGAATCGATGTGCACATTTTATTTATTTGTGCGAGTTTGACAAGAGCTAGCAGAGCCATTATCAGTGATCTTAGTAGAAAATTTTGTCCACTTTAGCGTTGTTATTTTTATTGGTATGTGCTTAGAACGATAATACAGTTATGAGTGTAAGTATACATGCTTGCATCATACCGGGATTTTTCCGTTATTTCCTTCACCGAGTTCAGCGTTTTGCCACAGATAGCTGCACGGTCGTTCGCTCCCATGGAACAAAAGACGATGTCTGGCCGACACTAAAGTCCACTAATCTATTAGCGATCTGGTGGACCTTGGCCGACACCGGCGAGCGCCAGCTACCATGTCTGAGAGGGCCTCTCAAAGGTGACGGGTCACAAAGGGTGCCATGAATAGAGATGATTACTTAGTAAACTTTCTAAAAATGATCAATATTTTTACGAAGTTTCATATGAAAACATCGTTGATCGCAATATCTCTCCGAGACATAAACAAAACTCTTTGAATTTTGGCTGTAGTTTAAAATCAAGTGTGCGAGTGTTCCTACTATATTCATTATCCGATTTATGATTAACAAACCTGGGACAAAATTCCACTCAGGATTTACGGTGGTTGGAATCAAATCCGCGACCTCCCGAATTAGAGTCTCGTGCTCTACCCCTGAGCTATCTCTATTGGTGACAGTCTTCGTGAAAACGTTTAGTCAACATTTCCAGTGTTGGGAGTTGAAACCGTAACTTCCCGACTGTCACTATTCTTCTCTGAGTTTTGATCTACCTGTACTAATGCGAATTTATAATGTAACTAGCAAACATGCGTTGCAATGTCACTGAAAGAAATAAAGTGTTACCTAATGTTTTAATTCTGTTTCTTGAAGTGCTTTTTGACACACAATGTATTTTTCCGTCTGGTGGTACACAAAGGGGGGGGGGGGGGGCGGTTGTTATCATTCAGAAACCTTCGCGGGCGTGCGCCAACAACTCACCAAAGTTTCATCGCAATCGGATGAATGGTGTAGTAATGTATAAAGGACATATACACACACACACACACACACACAGACATACATACACAGTACACACACACACACACACACACACACACACACACACACACACACACACACACACACACACACACACACACACACACACACACACACACACACACACACACACACACACACACACACACACACACACACACACACACACACACACACACACACACACACACACACACACACACACACACACACACACACACACACACACACACACACACACACACACACACACACACACACACACACACACACACACACACACACACACACACACACACACACACACACACACACACACACACACACACACACACATACATTCGTTTTTATACATAATAACAATATAAAAATATATATGTAGAAGCTAAGTACATACAACTCTGTACTTATTTTCTGTCACGCACTAAGTTACAAGCACTTATTTCCAGCAGGGGTTATTACACGATAGGCATTATGTAAAAAAAAACTAGTAGCTTTCTTTTCGTAAAAAACCTGTGCAGGGACAAAATATCAATAATCAGATAACTAAACTTAGCATTGGGTGTAGGGATAGTTGGGAGGGAATTTCATAAGTTTTTTTTTTCAAGCGAGCGAAGCGAGCGTCTCCACTAGACTCTTATGGCACTTCGTTCTGTTTTTTTTTGTTTTTTTGTTTTTTTTTATGTCTGTCCATAGCGGCTGAACGGAAAGTTCGATCAACTTGAAGCCTCAAAGTGGATTGAAGGTGTATAGTTTTGAGGCAAAATCGTTCGAAAAGTTACAAAGCTACACCATAGTTACTGCAAAATATTTTTCTGAAACAAAATGGCGGCAAAATGTGAGATAGCCATATTTTTTTAAAGCTTATTCCGGTCACGAATATGTTTACTTTATGGCGATCTGATAAATATTGGCAAAGTTACACAAAAGTTACTCGAAAATATATTTCTGAAACACAGTGACATCAAAATGTGAGGTGGCTATCTTATAGTTAATTTTTGTCCGGTCACGAATATACTAATTTAAAAGCGATCCGATACGTATTTGAGGCAGAAATTACATTTCTATTGCTGTCAATAACTGTTAGTAACGGTGGCGGACCGTGTTGAAAACATGACGACGAAAATTCTTAGCAACGCACATTGCACTGCATCCAACAATGTCTGGAAGTATAAAAGCTATGGAAATTAGAAAAAATTTTGCAATGCGCATTCTTGAATTGTTGTTTATTGTTGTTTGTATTAGCATTGAAAACTTTTCGCCAGAAAGTTCGTAGATATTGACGCGCTCGCTTATCAACGCTTCAAACAGAGCGTTTTCCTATTTGTAAACAATCTCAGTATTTGTCGTTTGAATGAGGAAATCACTTTGAGTCAAGATTGCCGGTGATTGGTATCGAACCTGATAGCTAACGAATTCCAAGTCGATCATGTAACGTGAAAGGGAGTATTCACGTGACATCGCAACGGCCCATATTTGAGGCCAAAATGTGTGTTTACCTTTGGCTTACCAATAAGCTTACCACGAAGTATCCGCCGAAGTTTATACGTACATACTGCAGAAAGTACAGTACTTATTACGTACCCCATAAATAACTTCCTCTACTGCATCTTTCATATTTTATTTATTTATTATTTTGGCCTCACACGATCAATAATATGTAAACTGAAATTATTTGAGGGTAAACACCGAAGATATAATTTGGCGATATAGACCTAGGGGGGGGGGTGTATGCTAGAAACGGTTTGAATAGTGAAGCCTGCTCTGTGTAGTCATGGCAGAATTATTGACTTCCTCAGTTCCGTATCGCAATTATCCAATTTTAAGATTGTCAAGCTATTGTTTGGGATGGCGTATGGGTCACTGATTCCAAGAATGTGTCGCCTAGAAGAGGCGGTAAGGTATGCAGTGAAATACTTCTGATATCTTGACGGGTTTACTGTGTGACTGTTCGGGCGCATATTATATTGTGTTCTGTTTTGTGCTTTGTGGTAATGTACTGTTCAACCACGTAAAGCTACGGCTATTTATAAATATTGCGTACATGGTTGGCCTAGTTACTGTGCGGGCGTATTGTATTTAGTATATTCGGTTATCTGTACAATAACTTTCTGCTCAGCCCCGAACCATGCTACTACGGCTGTTGAAGTTAATGCACAGTATTGTATACGACGAGTATTTAGGACTGTGTCTCGTTCCCTTCTGTTGGACTAATAGTGACGCGTTAGCTACAAGTTCACAAATGTTATGTGAAATAAATTTGTATTTTGTGAATTGTGGGTGTGATGGACCCCAGCTACGGCCCTATTCAACACTTGGCACCGGCCTCAAGATAAACATCAAATTGTGTATTTTTTTTTTACTCTTGTGCTCATTCGGTTAGTCCTCAACAAGCTCACTTTATATTTTTACTGCTATTTATAGCTTTTGGTAGAAAACCCAGCATATAATAGGCATGTGGTAAAACAAAATACATTTTCTGATATCATATAATTATGCAATGAATTGGGTAAACAAAAATTATATCTATTATAAATAGGGAATGCTCGTAACACGCTTGCATTTCTTGCGATGCCGAAATATTTTTTTACGGAAATCCACGTATTCACCATCAAATTCCAAATTATATGTGGCAAAGAAACAATTTGAGTAATTTCTCAGTATTGCTTAGTATCCGTTTAGTTTACACTCGTTGTTTCACTTTTATAATTAATCATGTTCCCCAGTATTGCTTTTAAAATATATTGAGATTACCCCCCACTATACCCCAACCCACCACTACTAGATTGTATACTATTTTTAATTTTACACTTGGACTGATACCTAAAACATACGGATCTACGTATATTTCGGCCTCACGGGAACCCGCGTCCGTATTATGAAATACATTTACATGAAGTTTTATGATTGTATTTGTGCGTGGTAAATGAAATAGCGAACATATAAAGCGACATACATAACAGCAGAGTGATTTGGGTTCGTTCCCATTTGGTTCAATTTTGTAATTTAATCGCTATCACCGGGCACAATAACCACATTATCTGGCAAATTACTATAGCATAATATAACAATATAAAACAACACATTTTTACAAGCATGTGGAACACTATTGCCTACTTTACTCGAGAATGATTTTCATATTGACATTTATTTCTGTGGCGAAGGTCGAAGAACTAACAAAACTGTTATTTTGAGGCTTTCCTTAGAAATGATAATTATGATGTTTGCCAGTGAAGGGAGACGGGTGTCGCGAAGCAGGTAGATTTTGTGTGGATGGACGTTGGACCGCCGTAGTCGGAGGGGGGAGGGTAACAGCAGCCATAAAAGGTCGATAACAGCAGCCGCTAGAATAAGAATTTAGTTTCGACATTGACCGCAAAATCTGACAACGCTCTCCTCTGCCGAACGCTCTTAAAACCATTTATGTAATTTGATTATTTAAGTACAAGCAAAATTTGAATTCTGTACAATATGCAGGGCTGAGTTATGTTACGCTCGCCTCACGGTTGGGTCTTTAGTATTGAAGTGAAGATAAGTACTAGGACTGCCCAATCACAATAGTTCACAACAATGTATAATAATTTAACCGGATTTGAGCCCTTCTCATTACACATTCATTTGTATTCCTATATTCTACATGCAGTCTACACACTTCCCTGACAGGCGGGCTACCTATCTACGGCTACGTACCTAGCTCATATTTTACTAGATAAAAATGCCTAGCTTATGCATAAAATATACAATTCTGACTTTATATAACATAACCTTGTAAATTTTTCGTGTTATAATAATGTAGAATTAATAATGTTTTCACCTAATTTATTTTTGTTTTGCTTTAACTATATCATAAACTGACTGATAAGTCTGATTGTTTTTGGGATTAGGCCTTAGTAATACAATTATTACATTATTATTATTATTATTATTATTATTATTATTATTATTATTATTATTATTATTATTATTGTATTATATTATATTATAAAAACCACAGTTCTCTGGTGACAATGATTGCGTTAGGAAATACGTATATAAATATGTGTAACTACATATTTCGTGTTTGTCCACAGGCTGCCGACTGCGAGGGTCCTGCGTAGCTTTTGTGTCACTGGGCGAAGGTTCAAAGTGGTGAGGGTGTCGGTGTCTTGGCGGGGAATCCGGCAGGTACATGGCGTGCGTACGGAACGCCTGGCATGTGGACCTGCAAACCTGAGGGTGCTTCCAAACGGGTTTGGTCATCAGTATAAAGTCTCGCCTTTAGGCACCGCTTAATTGTGGGTGATTAGTGACGTTCAAGAGTTGTTCGTTGCTTCTCATTGTTGAGGTACTCCACGGAGGACCGATACTTAAGGACCTGCACGCCTGTACCCACCGCGAGCCTGATGACTTGCCATTGCGATCCCTAGCCCTTGTGTTCACATAGCTACCGTCGAGCGGCCTATTTGGCAATGTCTGGTGAGTAGCAATCATTCACGAGCAACCAGCGTATGTTATTTGTATTTATATAAAAATCTATTAAATGTTTTTACTGTTCAGACATAAAAAATAATATAGTATTTATAATTTTGAGTCGTATAGATGCAAAACCTGCCATCTCCATAACGCTTGATTTTGATATAGACCGCAAGAAGAATTATGCCTGGTTCCCATGTCTCTTGCCGCGGCGCGGTAAATTTGTGCATCTATCCTGGCAACCTCCCACTTCATTTCATGCATCATACGCCATGTTCGACATTGTTACGATTTTGATTACTACTACTTTTAAGTATTCAAAAATGCTTAATTAATTTGCACTGAATATTTCAAGCACGGTTGTAACTCAAGTGTCCTGTTACAGCAAGTCACTGAACGTGTGGTTAGGCTGCCAGACAATGGCCCCATCCAGTTCACCTAGTCCATTGAGATGTTGGCACATCGTGCCGGGTGAGTACAATGAAAATTCAATTTCTTCTTTTAATAACTCCTAAAGATTGGAATGTTATTTTCTGCCCGTATCACTGACTGGTTTCTATACTGGACTAAGTGTATTCCCTACCTTCGGGCGGCGTGCATTTTGTTTGATTGAACACCTTTAAGGTGAGAGGGTGGGAGAGAGATGTCTTTCTTCAGGACCGCGTTTAGAGCATTAGAGTCGTATAGTTCCTTTGAGGTTCTCTTCAGAGGACCCTGAACTTCATGGGTTCGGTCCCTTTCGGACAGTTTGATCGCGAAGGTTGGCACAGCCACTTGGTTGTTTATGCGCTCGACAGATTTTCTACCGGATTAAGTGTATTCCCTACCTTCGGGCGGCGTGCATTTTTTCTGGTATAGACTTCTGCCGGTGTGTGTGCTCGTTCAGTGGTATGGCCATCCTTAGACTTGTTCGTTTGGGTTCAGGGGGTGAAGGGGACGAATCTATTTTTTGTGCGTGTTGCTTCTCCGTTTGCTCTGTTTTGCAGTTGTAGACGACGTCGATGGATATCTTCGAGACTTCCTCCAACCCTTACCAAACACGAGGCAGGGGATGATCTTCGCAGAGAAAGCGCGCATGTATACATTGCGTCTAGTTCGCCGTGACGTCAGCATGGGACAAGACAGCGTGGAGTGAGTGTGTTTAAAATACAAGCGTTGTTGCTACGACGATAAAACTATTCCTTCATTGATATGATGTGTAATGAGTTAGGAACTAGATAACTTAATTGAGTTAATTTAATTATATTTGTTATTTCATTAAGGGGGCACAGTACGCTTATCTCTTTACATTGGGACGAAAAATTTCAATAGTTTGTGTAAAAATTAACGATAAAGAAAAGTACTGGCACTTGAATTGAAAAAGAATGACAGTTAAAAGCAATCTAGATTCGTAATGTATAGGATGTTTACGATTGTATTGCACATTTTAGGTTAACTACTTGTGACACACATAAGTTACCATGCCACCTTGTGTGTTTGGCCAAATTTACGCATCTTTTCTGGCAACCTCCTACTACATTTCATGCATCATACGCCATACTCGACATTGTTACGATTTTGAATACTACTACTTTTACGTATTCAAAAATACTTAATTAGGCCGTATCTCAAAGCTCCAAGTATGGACTCAAATGAAGTCAACTGGTAACTAAATTAACTGCTAAATGCTAATCACTAGAGCTTTGGACATGATGACTAGATGGTAGTGACATAACCTTTAAATCCAACGAAAAATACCAAACATATTAATAAAGCCCACAGCATATGATTTAAATGATGCAATAAGCAATGTCTACACTGACATAAAGTCAGATATTGTATAATAATACATTGTTTACTCACATTTGATGTGCACCTCAGCTTTGTCTTCAATGTCCTCCATCTTTAGACGTTAGCTGTCGAATGAAGTCACCACTTTCGGTTCCTTACAGCTATCGACTAAAAGTGTAACGACTTTGAGTTTTAGTCGCCTACTTATTACGTCACTTCCTCCAAAATAGTTGACTATTTCGCCTACTAAGGAGCTTTGAGCTACGGCCTTAATTTGCACTGAATATTTCAAGCATGGTTGTAACTCAAGTGTCTTGTTACAGCAAGTCACTGAACGTGTGGTTAGGCTGCCAGACAATGTCCCCATCCAGTCCACCTAGTCCATTGAGACGTCGGCACATCGTGCCGGGTGAGTACATTGAAAATTCATTTACTTCTTTTAATAACTCCTAAAGATTGGAATGTTATTTTCTGCCTGTATCACTGACTGGTTTCTATACTGGACTAAGTGTATTCCCTACCTTCGGGCGGCGTGCATTTTGTTTGATTAAACACCTTTAAGGTGAGAGGGTGGGAGAGAGATGTCTTTCTTCAGGACCGCGTTTAGAGCATAAGAGTCGTATAGTTCCTTTGAGAATCTCTTCAGAGGATCCGGGAACTTCATGGGTTCGGTCCATTTCGGAAAGTTTGATCGTGAAGGTTGGCACAGCCACTTGGGTGTTAATGCGCTCGACAGAACTTCTACCGGATTAAGTGTATTCCCTACCTTCGGGCGGCGTGCATTTTTTCTGGTATAGACATCTGCCGGTGTGTGTGTTCGTTCAGTGGTATGGCCATCCTTAGACTTGCTCGTTTGGGTTCAGGGGGTGAAGGGGACGAATCTATTTTTTGTGCGTGTTGCTTCTCCGTTTGTTCTGTTTTGCAGTTGTAGACGACGTCGATGGATATCTTCGAGACTTCCTCCAACCCTTACCAAACACGAGGCAGGGGATGATCTTTGCAGAGAAAGCGCGCATGTATACATTGCGTCTAGTTCGCCGTGACGTCAGCATGGGACAAGACAGCGTGGAGTGAGTGTGTTCAAAATACAAGCGTTGTTGCTACGACGATAAAACTATTCCTTCATTGATATGATGTGTAATGAGTTAGGAACTAGATAATTTAATTGAGTTAACTTAATTATTTTTGTTATTTCATTAAGGGAACACAGCACGCTTATCTCTTTACATTGGGACGAAAAATTTCAATAGTTTGTGTATAAATTCACGATAAAGAAAAGTACTTGCAATTGTATTGAAAAAGAATGACGAATTAAAGCAATCTAGATTCGTACTGTATAGGATGTTCTAATTACGATTGTATTGCAAATTTTAGGTTTACAACTTGTGACACACATAAGTTACCATGCCACCTTGTGTGTTTGGGCAAATTAACGCATCTTTTCTGGCAACCTCCTACTACATTTCATGCATCATACGCCATACTCGACGTTGTTACGATTTTGAATACTACTACTTTTACGTATTCAAAAATACTAAATTAGGCCGTATCTCAAAGCTCCAAGTATGGACTCAAATGAAATCAACTAGGAACTAAATTAACTGCTAAATGCTAATCACTAGAGCTTTGGACATGATGACTAGATGGTAGTGACATAACCTTTAAATCCAACGAAAAATACCAAACATATTAATAAAGCCCAAAGCATATAATTTAAATGATGCAATAAGCAATGTCTACACTGACATAAAGTCAGATATTGTAAAATAATACAATGTTTACTCACATTTGATGTGCACCTCAGCTTTGTCTTCAATGTCCTCCATCTTTAGACGTTAGCTGTCGAATGAAGTCACCACTTTCGGTTCCTAACAGCTATCGACTAAAAGTGTAACGACTTTGAGTTTTAGTCGCCTACTTATAACGTCACTTCCTCCAAAATAGTTGACTATTTCGCCTTCTAAGGAGCTTTGAGCTACGGCCTTAATTTGCACTGAATATATCAAGCATGGTTGTAACTCAAGTGTCCTGTTACAGCAAGTCACTGAACGTGGGGTTGGGCTGCCAGACAATGGCCCCATCCAGTCCACCTAGTCCATTGAGATGTCGGCACATCGTGCCGGGTAAGTACAATGAAAATTGAATTACTTCTTTTAATAACTCCTAAAGATTGGAATGTTATTTTCTGCCTGTATCCCTGACTGGTGTCTATACTGGACTAAGTGTATTCCCTACCTTCGGGCGGCGTGCATTTTGTTTGATTAAACACCTTTTAGGTGAGAGGGTGGGAGAGAGATGTCTTTCTTCAGGACCGCGTTTAGAGCATTAGAGTCGTATAGTTCCTTTGAGGTTCTCTTCAGAGGACCCGGGAACTTCATGGGTTCGGTCCATTTCGGAGAGTTTGATCGTGAAGGTTGGCACAGCCACTTGGGTGTTAATGCGCTCGACAGAACTTCTACCGGATTAAGTGTATTCCCTACCTTCGGGCGGCGTGCATTTTTTCTGGTATAGACTTCTGCCGGTGTGTGTGTTCGTTCAGTGGTATGGCCATCCTTAGACTTGCTCGTTTGGGTTCAGGGGGTGAAGGGGACGAATCTATTTTTTGTGCGTGTTGCTTCTCCGTTTGTTCTGTTTTGCAGTTGTAGACGACGTCGATGGATATCTTCGAGACTTCCTCCAACCCTTACCAAACACGAGGCAGGGGATGATCTTTGCAGAGAAAGCGCGCATGTATACATTGCGTCTAGTTCGCCGTGACGTCAGCATGGGACAAGACAGCGTGGAGTGAGTGTGTTGAAAATACAAGCGTTGTTGCTACGACGATAAAACTATTCCTTCATTGATATGATGTGTAATGAGTTAGGAACTAGATAACTTAATTGAGTTAACTTAATTATTTTTGTTATTTCATTAAGGGGGCACAGCACGCTTATCTCTTTACATTGGGACGAAAAATTTCAATAGTTTGTGTATAAATTCACGATAAAGAAAAGTACTGGCACTTGAATTGAAAAAGAATGACAGTTAAAAGCAATCTAGATTCGTACTGTGTAGGATGTTCTAATTACGATTGTATTGCAAATTTTAGGTTTACTACTTGTGACACACATAAGTTACCATGCCACCTTGTGTGCTTGGGCAAATTTACGCATCTTTTCTGGCAACCTCCTACTACATTTCATGCATCATACGCCATACTCGACATTGTTACGATTTTGAATACTACTACTTTTACGTATTCAAAAATACTTAATTAGGCCGTATCTCAAAGCTTCAAGTATGGACTCAAATGAAGTCAACTGGGAACTAAATTAACTGCTAAATGCTAATCACTAGAGCTTTGGACATGATGACTAGATGGTAGTGACATAACCTTTAAATCCAACGAAAAATACCAAACATATTAATAAAGCCCAAAGCATATAATTTAAATGATGCAATAAGCAATGTCTACACTGACATAAAGTCAGATATTGTAAAATAATACAATGTTTACTCACATTTGATGTGCACCTCAGCTTTGTCTTCAATGTCCTCCATCTTTAGACGTTAGCTGTCGAATGAAGTCACCACTTTCGGTTCCTAACAGCTATCGACTAAAAGTGTAACGACTTTGAGTTTTAGTCGCCTACTTATTACGTCACTTCCTCCAAAATAGTTGACTATTTCGCCTATTAAGGAGCTTTGAGATACGGCCTTAATTTGCACTGAATATATCAAGCATGGTTGTAGCTCAAGTGTCCTGTTACAGCAAGTCACTGAACGTGGGGTTGGGCTGCCAGACAATGGCCCCATCCAGTCCACCTAGTCCATTGAGATGTCGGCACATCGTGCCGGGTGAGTACAATGAAAATTGAATTACTTCTTTTAATAACTCCTAAAGATTGGAATGTTATTTTCTGCCTGTATCCCTGACTGGTGTCTATACTGGACTAAGTGTATTCCCTACCTTCGGGCAGCGTGCATTTTGTTTGATTGAACACCTTTTAGGTGAGAGGGTGGGAGAGAGATGTCTTTCTTCAGGACCGCGTTTAGAGCATTAGAGTCGTATAGTTCCTTTGATGTTCTCTTCAGAGGACCCGGGAACTTCATGGGTTCGGTCCATTTCGGACAGTTTGATCGTGAAGGTTGGCACAGCCACTTGGGTGTTAATGCGCTCGACAGAACTTCTACCGGATTAAGTGTATTCCCTACCTTCGGGCGGCGTGCATTTTTTCTGGTATAGACTTCTGCCGGTGTGTGTGTTCGTTCAGTGGTATGGTATCCTTAGACTTGCTCGTTTGGGTTCAGGGGGTGAAGGGGACGAATCTATTTTTTGTGCGTGTTGCTTCTCCGTTTGTTCTGTTTTGCAGTTGTAGACGACGTCGATGGATATCTTTGAGACTTCCTCCAAATCTTACCAAACACGAGGCAGATCTTCGCAGAGAAAGTGCGCATGTACATTGCCTTTAGTTTGCCGTGATGTCAGCATGGGACAAGGTAGCGTGGAGTGTGTTGCAAAATACAACGGGTAGTGTGGAAAAGGGAGAAGCAAGGATAATGAACTCATCAAATAACCTTGAGAGAGAGGGGTAGTCTCAATATTTCGTGAACTGTTGCTAACCGTGATTGCTTAGCTTGGCGATTGGGGTGCAGATCCATGGCGTGTACCGCACCTAGGGACGTGGGTTCGAATCCCACATGTGACATCATGGGCTTTTTTTTGTCTCATTGACTACTCTACTGCAATGATAGAGACGCAAAATAACAAGTATCATTGATATCATCGAGTAGCAAACACATGCGGTGGGGGTGGGCTATATATATATTATTTTTATTTATTAATTATTTTAAATTTATTTTTGTATTATATTTTTATTGTTACTCTTCAACTATTCTCATACCCTACTAACCCAACGCTTCAAGCTGGATTTTCAACATGTTTTGTATAATGGAGCAGTGCATGTCTGGGGGGGGGGAGGGTGGAGGGAGAGGACATTTTCGGCCCTCATGTGTGTGAGTGTGGGGGGGGGGGGGGGAGGAGGGAGGGGGTTACTTTATTTTCAGCTTTGAATTTAGCCTAGAGACAACACGACGATGAAATCTCTAATTGCGATCATACAATTAAAGCGTATAACGTTCTTCTTTACAGATCACCATAGTTTAACGCATAGTTCAACGCATAGAACATCTCATATTGCAGCGTATGATGCAGGCCAATCCATGCTGTCCAATCCATGGTGTCCGTATAGTGGATCGATACATCTTGACAAGACATCAACCAGCACCCTTCTCGTTTCTTGAAGAAGCGCGTTTCAGTATTGGGTTCATTCGTTTCGCGGTTTTGTAACAAATTCCTTGCATCAATTAATTCAAATACTGCAAACGCCACAGTTAATGCGTTAAAATGGTGGGGTGTCTGGCAGGCGATCAGTGAGGGTTCGACTTCGAGATCGTCTGCGAGAACGTCGAGTATCTACGCCACTGGACTCGAGTAGGAAAACAGTGGAAACACAACTCATAACTTCGGTTTGACCGCTTTATACAATGTGCCGGCAGGTTGTTTCGAGCTTTAGCTGGGTAGAATGCTCTTGCCAAAACTCTTCCCCCCCTAAGTAGGGCCTGTATTTAGCGGTCTAGAGCATTTACCCATTTTTGTGTGTGTATCTCCTAGTGCCACTGCTGGTACCATTGTATAAGTAAGTCACACGTATGTCAACAGTAACTTAATATGGTCTGCCGCATTGTTCGCAGGTGTTTACAGCTGGGACAGGATCGTCTGGCTTCCAGAACTTTCCTTCACATGGTACGACCCTACACGGTGACCCTAGATATACATGGTTAGCATCACTAGGTGACTTGTGGCGTAATACAGTCTAGGTAGACTGCCCAATTATAGTTATTGGAGAGGACTGTTGGGTTGAAGGAACTTCGAGCATCACTAGTTCTACTTGACAACATTGTATTTGTGTTTATTTTTCAGCTATTTTTTTATTAACATATATATATATATATATATATATATACAGGATTAAATAGAGGCCAAAAGGCTAGCAATATGATAGGTAGAAGGATAGACCCCAACAGCTTACCTGAATTGTAGACCGTGGTGGTATAGAGATAAAGACAACATATATAAAGGACAACACAAGTTTTCCGAGACGTTTCGGTACAAGACCTTGATCACTCGGGAGCAAGAAGATTTAACCCCTGTATTTATATCCTTTCACCAAATCCAAAACTCTAATAAACGTATATATGCATATTATTCAAATTCCTAATTGTACATAAAGTCACATTTTAGGTCATCAGACAAGCTTAAATTAAGTTTATAATTGGTAAAACATGTAATTATATCTTGAAATTATTTTGTAAATGATAAAAACTTATGTATGCACAAAAAGAAGTTTGAATTTGAAATACAATAGAGAAAAATACATGATATGGAACCTTTGAGATGGCTCAAGTATTGGGAGTTTAAGATTTGACAGTTAAAAAGTACAGAAATTCGGGGTGACTGTGACTAATTAATGATATAGTAATATAAAAAAGTGAAGATTGTCTTGCATAAAGCAGTTCTACATTGCCTTTATAGTTTATATTCAAAGAACTTGAAATAAAATAATGTTTCCGCGAGAAATAAGAAAAAAAACGGAAAACTATCACAAACAAATCACAAATTTTTCTTTTAACTAAATAGGGCTATTAAGGGGCGTTTATTACACGAGTCAATTTGTTTACAACTAAATCTAATGGATAACACGACGCATATAATTTGTGTTAATTACTGTGATGCGTATTGGGATGTTGCCACGTGATGAGACCTGAATGCTCTGTGTATGCCGCTATGGCTCGTCCCTCGTTGTCTGCAGGTCAATGTATGTACACGTGGTCTCACGATGCGCAGGTCGAGAGTGGCCGTGCCGTGAGGTGTTCGCATTGCTAGGGTGGTGAGGGTTCATCTTTCAGGTGTTGTTTGGTCGCCGTTTTCGTTTTTCCATCTAGTAGGGTTTCATTTAGAGATTTGTTTTCGTCGCTGATATCACTCGTGTTCAGGGATTGTTTCTTCGTTCGTCCCCTAGGTGCTGAGAAGACGTCGGAGGTTCGTTCGTTTTGGGGATCAAAGTTAGACGGCCAAGACCCGCTACGTCTGTAAGTTGGGAGATAGCGTTGCTGCATTGTCGTTGACTATGTTGACTGTGTGGGGACGATGCTATGGCTGGACGCTGGATGTGTTTGTGGTGACATCACTGTAGCAATATCCCATCAAGCAATTGTGTAGTTGCTTCAAATTACGGTTCGGGTAAAACTAAACTTCCAAATTTTTTGATGATGAGAACATCAGAATAAAACAAATGCAATAACATCACGCAGCCCATTAAAAATCTTAATTCGTTTAATAAAAAATTTAAATGTAATTTAAAATGGTTTTTATTATCACGGTACACTGACGAACCTTTAAAGGCTGCCCAGGATGCTTTAATATATTTTTGGAAAAGTTTCTTCTGACATGCTGCTTAGTTGCTGGGTGCTGTCAAACAAGTTTTTAAGATAAATTTTGAAAAGTAATTGAATGAAATAAAAATGCATTTTTTAAATGTATACATCTTAAAAATGGTTAAGAAATCTTTTATTTGTGCTATTCCTGCCAATAATTAACATACTGTTAGATTGATGCTATAATTTTGACATCCCATTCAAGTATGGTTTTCTTGTTGATGTTGAAGAATAACCCTCCTGTGCAGCCTGAAGGCTATTTGTAAATTTTTGAATATTGTAAACATTTGTAAAATATGAGTGCTGGAACAAGACTGTTAAAATTGTTTTGTCTATTACATGTTTGAATAGTTTCATAGATAGTTTTTTTAGTTTAGTTTAATTTCGTACCTGTTGTGCCATTTATGTAGCCACCAGTATGTAACAAAGATTATTTGAACTTTAATAAACAACAACAATTAGGATATGTGTGAAAACTGAAACGTATGAGCGTTTACATCAAACCTTTAACATCAAGTTTCAACGGCAAGTTCAGAAGATGCAAGATCGTCTACAACGAGACAGCCCGTCCCCTCGCAACAAGTGGTCACCATGACTACAGCCGACACCTCGCAACAAGTGGTCGCCATAACAACAGCCGACACCTCGCAACAAGTGGTCGCCATCATCTATGCTGGAACGGCAGCCATTCCAACATGGTAAGTGAAACAACACTGCTCTCCACACATAGTAACATTAAATAAACAATCCCTTGAAGCGCCGATCTTTTAAGATTTTCTATTAAAAACTCCATTTGCATTAACGGCTGAATGGCAGTCACTAGTTCTTAAAAAGGATGCCATTAAAAACGGGGCTCGTTCACTTTTTGACTAACTTGTGACGTATGTTGTTCTAGGGATCTGTTGGCTGCTGCGAACAAACAGAATGAGCTTTAACTTATGAACGTGAGCGTCGCCAGGATGAGCGGGAACTTCTGAACGTGAGCGTCGCCAGGATGAGTGGGAACTTCTGAACGTGAGCGTCACCAGGATGAGCGGGAAACTTCTGAACGCGAGCGTCGCCAGGATGAGCGGGAAACTTATGAACGCGAGCGTCGCCAGGATGAGCGGGAAACTGCTGAATGCGAGCGTCGCCAGGATGAGCGGAAACTTCTGATCGTGAGCGTCGCCAGGATGAGCAGGGAACTTCTGAACGTGAGCGTCGCCAGGATGAGCGGGAACTTATGAACGTGAGCGTCGCCAGTATGAGCGGGAAACTTCTGAACGTGAGCGTCGCCAGGATGAGCAGTAAACTTATGAACGTAAGCGTCGCTAGGATGAGCAGTAAACTTCTGAACGTGAGCGTCGCCAGGATGAGCGGAAAACTTCTGAACGTGAGCGTCGCCAGGAGGAGCGGGAAACTTATGAACGTGAGCGTCGCCAGAATAAGCAGGAAACTTCTGAACGTGAGCGTTACCAGGATGAGCGTGAACTTAGGAACGTGAGAGTCGCCAGGATGAGCGGGAAACTTCTGAACGTTAGCGTCGCCAGGATGAGCGGGAACTTCTGAACGTGAGCGTCGCCAAGATGAGCGGGAAACTTATGAACGTGAGCGTCGCCAGGATGAGTGGGAAACTTATGAACGTGAGCGTTACCAGGATAAGCGTGAACTTATGAACGTGAGCGTCGCCAGGATGAGCGGGAAACTTATGAACGTGAGCGTCGCCAGGATGAGCGGGAACTTCTGAACGTGAGCGTCGCCAAGATGAGCGGGAAACTTATGAACGTGAGCGTCGCCAGGATGAGCGGGAAACTTATGAACGTGAGCGTCGCCAGGATGAGCGGGAAACTTATGAACGTGAGCGTCGCCAGAATAAGCAGGAAACTTCTGAACGTGAGCGTTACCAGGATGAGCGTGAACTTATGAACGTGAGCGTCGCCAGGATGAGCGGGAAACTTCTGAACGTGAGCGTCGCCAGGATGAGCGGGAAACTTCTGAACGTGAGCGTCGCACCGATGAGCGGGAACTTATGAACGTGAGCGTCGACAGGATGAGCGGGAAACTTCTGAACGTGAGCGTCGCCAGGATGAGCGGGAACTTCTGAACGTGCGCGTCGCCAGGATGAGCGGGAAACTTATGAACGTGAGCGTCGCCAGGATGAGCTTTAACTTTTGAACGTGAGCGTCGGTAGGATGAGTGGGAGACTTCTGAACGTGAGCGTCGCCAGGATGAGCGGTAACTTCTGAACGTGAGCGTCGCCAGGATGAGCGGGAAACTTATGAACGTGAGCGTCGCCAGGATGATCTTTAACTTTTGAACGTGAGCGTCGGTAGGATGAGTGGGAGACTTCTGAACGTGAGCGTCGCCAGGATGAGCGGGAAACTTATGAACGTGAGCGTCGCCAGGATGAGCGGGAAACTTATGAACGTGAGCGTCGCCAGGATGACCTTTAACTTTTGAACGTGAGCGTCGGTAGGATGAGTGGGAGACTTCTGAACGTGAGCGTCGCCAGGATGAGCGGGAACTTCTGAACGTGAGCGTCGCCAGGATGAGCGGGAAACTTATGAACGCGGGCGTCGCCAGGATGAGCAGGGAACTTCTGAACGTGAGCGTCGCCAGGATGAGCGGGAACTTCTGAACGTGAGCGTCGCCAGGATGAGCGGGACACTTCTGAACGTGAGCGTCGCCAGGATGAGCGGGAGACTTCTGAACGTGAGCGTCGCCAGGATGAGCTGGAAACTGCTGAACGCGAGCGTCGCCAGGAAGAGCGGGAACTTCTAAACGTGAGCGTCGCCAGGATGAGCGGGAAACTGCTGAACGTGGGCGTCACCAGGATGAGCGGGAAACTTCTGAACGTGAGCGTCGTCAGGATGAGCAGGAACTTCTGAACGTGAGCGTCGCCAGGATGAGCGGGAACTTCTGAACGTGAGCGTAACCAGGATGAGCGGGAAACTGCTTAACGCGGGCGTCGTCAGGATGAGCGGGAACTTCTGAACGCGGGCGTCGCCAGGTTGAGCGGGACACTTATCAATGCGAGCGTCGTCGAGCAAGAAACACAGGATAAACGTAGACCCATCACGAGAAATGATAGGTGAGTTTAACAGGAACCGTAAACATTTCCAGTTAAAAATTTTCATTTTTTAATTATATCTCAAGATTGAAACACAAAATCGAAAATCTGAGAAACCATAGCGCTGTGGTTTGGTAAGCCCTTCAGACTGAATGATAAATGTATTTAACGTTATAATCAGTATCACTGTGATAACGTTTCCTTAGTAATTTAAGGAAATCGTTATCACAATCATATTATTATTATTATTTATTGTGGTTTACCATACCCAGATCGGGTATGGAAGGCTACTCTAGGGCTGCTAGACCCTCTCCAGCCTGTATTACAATGTATTATCTTAAATTAAACAGAAAATTACGATAATCAGAGTCATACTGAGTAGAACGTTAAATACATTTATCATACAGTCTGTGGGGCTTACCAAACCACAGCGCTATGGTTTCTCAGATTTTCGATTTTGTGTTTCAATCTTGAGATATAATTATTAAAAAATGAAAGTTTTCTGCGGTTTTGACGTAGAGGTATCCTTCGCTCTTAACTATTTGTGTTTGGAGCATTGATTAATGGGTGGCGTACAACAAACGACAACACTGCAGCGCTTCGAGCGTTCCGGCCACTGAGCTCTGCCTGCTAGAAGTCACCGAAAACCTATCTAGAAGCCAGTGCACTAATATTATTGGGAAAATATCCATCGATTCCAAAGAAGTCAAATAGTCTTTCCAACGACTTAGAAATTCTTATTGTTGAAAGTTGTGTATCCAGTGTTCAGTGAGCTTTGGCCGGATCGCTCGCAACGCTCTCCGTGCACTTGTTACGCCTCCCCGAACCTGGTGGATTATTTAATCAATCCTATTCAATCAAAATGTATGAATAGGAATATTTTATAAAATAAATAATTAACGTGCCTTAATTCCTTGTGAACCTTTACATCAAAGTTGCGGGTTCGATACCCGTTACGACAATATACTGGCTCAAGGCTTTCCTCAGATAGACTGGTCGAGCTTTTAAAACTAACCGGAACAAACTGTGTTTTTAGTAATATCTTGACAGTACTACATAAAGTGATAAAAAATCAAAATGTTGCTTTGTTTGCACATAACTGAATTCAATAATGGATTTAGAAAGTTTTCTTATTTTAATCCTTACATTTTTTCTTAAGTTAATAAAAGGAGTTTGGAATTCAAAATGTAAAATGCATTAATAATTGTTAAACATATTTTTTTTTATTTGTTAACCTGGTCTGGGTCTGCCCCCCCCCCAAAAAAAAAAACGAGTTACCCACACACATTCCAATAACAAAATGTGTTTTGCTTCCAGATAATCGCTGATCTGACTTGAGGTTTTGCCGAGGTTTACCCAGTCACCGCCACCACCGCTCTATATCGGCCCTCGGACATCCTCCCTTGGCTTCAACAATAGCCCGTTACATTGACTCCACACGCCACAGAGAGAGTACAATGTAACTATTGTAATCGATCGCAAATACACAACAATAGCCCGTTACATTGACTCCACACGCCACAGAGAGAGTACAATGTAACTATTGTAATCTATCGCAAATATACACAATATGGGAGTGATAATGATGGGTTTTGTATTTGTTAGGCCCAGTATTACGAAGACCCGCCATATATTTAGTCCGCGGGACTAACACTTGTTTTCTTAACGAAAACAACGCTTATGATTGTTGCTTGCCATGGTGAAGACAATTTGGTATTAGACTAATATTATTGGCGGGTCGTTATAATACCTGTATCCTGTAAGCAATCCTTTATCTGTGCTGTAAGCCTTGTCCCCTCCATTTCCTTGACACCAGCGGAAGATATGGGCTGCGTACCAACTTTGACTGCGTTCACTGTGGCTGTGACTGGTGGTGGGGGTAACCCAGTCAACGCAGTGAACGCAGCAGCTGGTACGGGCTGCAGTCACAGTCACAGCGAAAGAAATTCGCGGTAAAATTATTAACCACGCCTCCCTTCGTCTGACGTGGTCCGACCACGTCAGACCGATGCCGCCAATGTCACGCTGTCACTTTCAAACGTCCTTGAGAGTGCGAATTGTCAAGCGGGTGGTTTTTGTTATTTGAATAGAAAGCATTGGAGGTCATCTGCTTTTAAACTGTGCATTCTTCCTGGTGACAAGCTTGACGTTTACAACCTTGCACAGTGAGCGGGAAAAAGCTTTCCTTTGTGGAGTCCTCTTTAGCGGTGTGTATTTTGGATTGAGACGAACTTTAGAACTTAAGTCTGGCAGGGTTGGTAAGCAACAAGTAATGCGCTACTTTAAAGTCCCTAGCAACAAACAGTAGTGGATACATTGATTGATTGATATTTGGGCTTGACGTCTCATATTTTTTCAACTTGCTTATCGAGACGATGAGTGGGTGAAATATGTAAATGGAGCGGGGTAAGGGCCTATACATAACCCCACGGGGTTTCGCTGCAATTAATTTACAGCAAATATGAAACTCAAAGATAGACAAACACAACAGGGTATATAAAAAAAGTCATCTCTATAAAATGTTTTTAACAATGGAAAGTGATGAAGTTTATATATACAAATAGCTTAAAATATACATGTTTAAAATACAATGAAAAATGATCATACACTGGCATAGTACATGGGTTAGGTGTATGAAGCCAATATATTGACTGGTAAGTTAAAAAACACTCAGGCTTTCGTGTATTATCATTGACTTCCGTTAATTAAAGTTAAAAATAAAAAAACATATTATAGTGTAATCGTGCCTATTGTAGGAAGCTGACTAGCTTTCAAAATTTAATACTAATAGATTTTTTTTCAGTTGTATAGTATAGTGTTAATTTGCAATACTACTTTCAATTATTTTGTGTAAACGTTTAAAAATTCCAAAATGCTGTTTTATTCTATATCTAAGAAACAATTGATTTTAAAAATTATTATTCTCCATATATTTTACGGAACGATTCAATAATAAATTTGACAGACAAATATATCGGTGCACTGGCTTAAGAATCTTCGCTCTCTAGAATTAATTAGAGAAGTGAACAAATTGTAGATGGTAGAAATGTTAAAATTAAAAGGGATAATTCAATTCCTTCAAATTGGCACTAGTTTAAAATGCCATCAGTTTAGTCGTAGATTATGTTCAAAATGTAAAATGCTTGTTTTCTTCTTCTTTGTATCTAGAATAATAACTGTTTCGTTGGATTTTTGTTTTTGATCCTGTTTCGTACGAATTTCTTCCAATTTTCATTACATTTAATTTAAACAAAAAAATTTGATGAAATTTTACAATTATGACGTCATTTCCGGTGATAAAGTTAACAAGAGAAGTTGTAATGAATCAGAAAAGTATGAAGCATGTTTACATTTCAGACGTAACCACAGTGTATTATTTCTTCTTTAGAGTATTGAGGCAAAGAGCTTGAAAAGCATGAGAGTTTGTTTTTTATTCATATTTGTATACAATAACATCTAATTTCCCAATTTTGCAATTATGCAGGAATATATATTATGAAGATGTACAGATATCATACAAAAAACAATGCGAACTTAATTGTGTTTTCATAAAATTAGACATTTTAAATATTATCTCAAATTCGATAGAAATGGAGTTCTTTTAAATCCCTGTTTAAAATCTGTAGATCTTGAAAATATCCAACTCCTTGTTATTCCAAAATTTGGAAATGAAATGTCATTTTAAAGATATGAACACTTAACCTAAAATCCTTATGCTTTCCAGTCAATTTGTGTTGATAATACTCTTAATTTCATCGTACTAAAAGAATTATATCTACTTTTGAACGGTTTCAGTAACTGTAGTTATTGACATAATTATATTAAATACCAAACTATATTATTAATTGTTTAGGAATTAATCTTGAAATAACTGACAATGTTGTGTGCATGTTAATAACTAGCACTTCAAACACTTGTCGTATTTTAAGTATATATCACATTGGTTATTTGAGGGCCATATAATATGAGATTCCTCTAGTAGGGGTTGGAAACTATCAGAAACTCACTTGTCGAATACTGAAAAAATGTTCGCATTACCATAAGAAGTTACCATATTTGTTGCCAATTACGTAGAGCGATTTCTTCGCCGTCATTGTCGAAACTAAATTCGTTGAAAGGGGTAATTTTCGGCCAGGCAGACACAGCGCCATAGCCATTCTCTCTCACACACCGAAAGCAACAACAAAAACATTGACCATACTGTTAAAAACACTGAACACATCAATATCTATAAGTATGGATTAATGTTTTAATTGTAGGTAGTAGAAACACCTGCTTTGTCAACAGGATCGTTTATAATCAGAGTATTATTTTCAATTGAGGACAACAAGTTATCTTTCAAGAAGGATAGAAAGATAAACCGCGTTCTACGAAATTAGCAACAAGTACTCTTTTGGATGTGAAGTACTGCCAAGAGGATACTTTCCTCTCAAAGTATCTTCATCTTCTTCAAAGGCAATTTCTTTTCTATCGCGCACAAGTCTAGTCCACCTTATTCGTCCACTATTTCATTTTATCAATTGATCCTTTTGGATCCACTAAGTTCACTGAATGACTCACTCATAGCTGAGGTAAGTCACGCCGACATAGGATCACAGTATATAAATGTATCCAGTAGTTAAACTCGACCAATGTTCTTGCAACACATACATGCGCACGCAGTTTCTATGCTACGGCCTGTGAGGCCTATTCATAGTTTGCACGTACGTCACATCTTTGCGCGTGGTGGCCACATTTGTGATCAAACTTTGACGTTGCCATGGAGAAACAATTGAAGGCAGTTGTGACGTAGAACACGGAAATTCTTAGTTCTTTAAAATTCAGTGTTTCTTTTAAAATAAAATTGGTATGTCCTAGTTTTTAATTTTTAATTTTTTTTATGTTTATTCTAAATTAAGCTTATTACTTATCGAATTTGAATAGTATTTGCCAATGATCTAGGATTGGTCCTCATCAATTGTGTCGCAATCATGGCCGCTGTGACGTCACGTGGGAACTATGAATAGCGGTAAGTAGTGTCAACACCTAGCCTATAGTAACCGCCACTTTTAGTCGGAACCAAACCGAACTCTGAAGAGCAAAGGATACTTCTACGCGAAATACCGCAGAAAGTTTTCATTTTTAAATTATATCTCAAGATTGAAACACAAAATCGAAAATCTGAGTAATCATAGCGCTGTGGTTTGATAAGCCCTACAGACTGAATTATAAATGTATCGAACATTATAATCAGTATGACTGTGATACTTATTTCATTGGTAATTTAATGGAATAAAAATCACAGTCATACTGATTATAATGTTAAATACATTTGTCATTCAGTCTGTAGGGCCACTCTCTTCCTCCTATACAGCCTCAATAGAATGCAGCCGTGCGCAAGCGTTCAATGAGAGTTTCACTACTGGATACGTCGATAAACTGACGGACGGACCGACGAAACTCGTGTGGCTATGGTTGGTCGAGCCAAGAGCAGACGTACAGTGACGTAGATGATCGCGATGCGACGTCGACGTAGGCGGAACCGTCGGGGGAACAGAGGGTACTCCGCGTCTCGGCTTCTCGCTTACTGGGAACATGAAACAATATATTATTGACACTGACACGGTTTCACACAACATCTAAAACAATACAAAAAAATATTATTTTTTTGGAATAAAATAGATCGAACTTTGTTCATATAATGAGTTTAATTTAGAAAAAAAAACATATTTCGTTCGTTACAAAATTTAGAATTTTGGAGCAATATGTATTTTGAAGTTTAATCTTTACTAGTTTGAGACATAGTTTTTCAAATTTTATATTTTTTTCCTAAACATAATAAATAATAAGAATAAAATAGATCGAAATTTCTTCATAAAACTTGTTCAATGTAGAAACAACTATTTGTTTCTTTACAAAATTTAGAGTTTTGGAGCAATACCTAGTTTAAGTTAAAACTTTGCTAGTTTGAGACTTTATTTCTTAAGTTTTATATCTTTTCCTATACATAATAAACGTTTATATGTACGTTAACGTATCGTATCTGTAATACACAGAAATCGATTTTGGATGACACTATCACTATTGAGTTATTTCACACACCAATTTTCAATCTACAGTACAACTACAAACTAAACGATATCAGTCCTGTGATTTCCTATATTTTCAATTCGATATCTTTCCATACAAGAGTTACCATAATCGAGAGAAGAGAAGAGTAAGCAAAAATATTACATGAAAAAAATATATTTTTTTAAAAACAACGCTTATATTTAAATGCACTAAAAAGTAAAAAATAAATTTTCGCCCAACTAATTTTTGCCTCACTCGGAAAATAAAAGCGTTGGGCGCTTTCAGTATTGACATAGATTGCAGTATTCTGCTGTTTATGCAGGGAAAGCGCCCAACGCTTTTATTTTCCGAGTGAGGCAAAAATTTGTTGGGCGAAAATTTATTTTTTACTTTTTAGTGCATTTAAATATAAGCGTTGTTTTTAAAAAAATATATTTTTTTCATGTAATATTATTTTATACTTTTTAGTCTTGAAGAACCTTGCAATCGAATATATATCGAATATCGATTAATTAATCATGATGGTTTAATTGATTATTTAGTAAATACGACAATTGATTCATGTATTGTCTTTAAGAATACGTCTGTGTGCAAACTTTCAGCTCAATTCGACGTTCGAAAGTGAGAGTTTTATCGATCCCCATACAAAACATCAATTAATTAATTATGATGGCTTAGTTGATTATTTAGTAAATATGACAATTGATTTATGTATTGTCTCTAAAAATACGTCTGTGTGAAAACTTTCAACTTAATTCGACGTTGGGAAGTGGGTGAAACATCGATTCCCATATAAAACATTAATTCATTATGATGAATTAATTGAATATTTAGTGAATATGACAATTGATTCGTGTTTTGTCATTAAAAATACGTCTCTGAGAAAATATTCAGCTCAATTTAACTTCTTATTTCTGGTTTGTATTGTACTTTTCCATGGTTTTTGAACTTTCAATGTTGCTACCAATAGTCTATGGTCACCATGCTCATGTGGGTACTCGCTTGCTCATTTACAGTTGATTCACAATGTTATATGACTGTGTTTAGTTCTATGCTATTGTTTATGATACGATATTGTAATTAAATGTAAACAGAGTAACGAATAAAAGCTATTTTGATTGATTGATCCAATGCAATACTGGGAATAACCTTAACATCCCTGACTATCGGCCTCATTTCTTTGCTTACTATAATATAGTCGATCACACTCTCAGTCTCTCCATCCCATTCATACTTAGTGATCTTGTGCTTCAACTTTTTCTTAAAAATACTATTTGTTATGACTAGAGAATTTTGGCTGCACATCTCCAACAACATTTCGCCTTCCTTGTCTCTTCTCCCATACCCGTGGGGCCCTAGTACGCCATCATATCCATTTTGGTTTTCACCCACCTTGGCATTCATATTGTAGTGTGAAAATGGAAGTTTATTCATTTTCACACTGGATTCCTTCACTGTCGTGTTTTATTCTACTTGATTGTGACATGGGTAAACAACACTCTGTTTTGATCACAATCAGGTAGGTGCTGAGCTGGCTATTGTGTAATCATCAATCTAGAGCAAAAATACTAACATTAGAATACTTACACAGCATAATGGTCATAATAGTAATTTGGTAACTTTGCTGTGTAAGGGGTTTTGGGAGGCCCAAGTTGGATTGTTGTTAGGAGTTTGGTCTGAGCCCCACTCTAGCATTTTGGCTTGAGTGGGGGGGTCGAACCATGAAGGTTGATTGGTGATTAGAGACATGAGCAGCTAGCACAAGCCAGAGAGGGGGTTAAAGGGGGGAAGGTGACGTGATACGGTCGAGGTGGGTTAAAAGTGGGAAGGCATGGAGTCTCGGGGGGGACCGGTCGGAGGAGCCGTTGAGGATGGACGCACATGTGGGCGCATGAAGATGGAATGGGCTGAGAGCGACCGGCGATGCCATGGGGCACAAGGACTTTCCCCGAGGAACGAACCAAGGAGTCACGAGGGACGTACGGACGGGGCGAAAGCCAACCAAGGTAGTGTGACTCCTTGGAAGTAGATTAGAGGGCCAGATAGATCCTGATCAGTACGCCACGTCTTTGCCACGGTAGGATGAATGTCTACTGTCAAACATAATAAATGTACGGTTCCTCAATGTTTGAACCCAGGACTATTGATTTAAGAACCTAGTCTCCCGGTCTTCCTCAGACATAGCAACGATCCCAAATGTACGAGTTCACGTAATATGTCAAGAGAGGGTTACGTCCCCAGTGAATCCTTGTGACAGCCGACCTGAACATGGGTCGAGTCCCGTACCAGGGTGGTAGGGACAAGGGTGGGTCGGCGCGTGAATTCGGTACATAACAGCAGCATAAAAGCCTCTCTTGACATACGTGAACTCGTACATTTGGGATCGTTGCTATGTCTGAGGAAGGCCGGGAGACTAGGTACTTAAATCAACAGTACTGGGTTCAAATATTGAGGAACCGTACATGTATTATTTTAGACAATCGACATTTATCCTACTGTGGCAAAGACGTGGCGTACTGATCAGGATCTATCTGGCCCTCTAATCTACTACTAAGGAGTCACACTACCTTGGTTGGCTTTCGCCCCGTCCGTACGTCCCTCGTGACTCCTTGGTTCGTTCCTCAGGGATAGTCCTTGTGCCCCATGGCATCGCCGGTCGCTCCCGGTCCGTTCCATCTTCATGCGCTCACATGTGCGTCCATCCTCAACGGCTCCTCCAACCGGTCCCCCCCCCCCGGTATTGCTCTCTCGGAGGTTATTACCCTTTCTATGGTGTCAGCAAAATATGTTTTCTCGTCCATGGACTTCCTGACCTGAGGAGCATAAACTTGGATTATCTCCGTCTGCCTCTTTCCTATCAGAACTTCCATCTTGATCATTCTGTCACTACTATTTTTTATTTCAACTATATCTTCCTTAATCTCTGGGCTCACAACAAACTCAACACCATTTTTACCCTCACTTCCACCTGACCCTCATATTTTATACCCATCTCTGAGCTCCTTTGATCCCACTCCTTTCCATTTTGTTTCACTAAGCCCGAGAATGTCCAACTTCCGTGTCTTCATTGTATCTATCACCTCTTCAATCTTTCCATTCAGTTTAACGATGTTAAGTGTATCTATGCTTATTTCACATCTTCTTCCTTTTTTTTCAGTTCCTTTTTCCTTGCTTTCTTCTTTTCTTTGACAGTCAATAAGTTCCTCGGGTCCACACCCGGGTTGGGTAAAAATTTGTCATTTTAGCCGTTTCTATCGTTCCTATTTCTACCCCGCATGGCCTTCTGCACCCGTCTGTAGGCTTCTGGTTTACCACAAAACTCCCCAGTTTTCCTCCAACTTTTACTTCACTTTCCCATCTATTTTGGGGGCTCTGTCTGTCTACTCTTCCTATGTCTATGAAACTCACACTTTCATTTCCACACACTTGTTTGATTTCCTTATTTACATGATGGCCAGCACTGGTGGTTACTGCACACATGTTTATACTAGCGGTAGGATACTTTCTCTTTACTTCCTTCAGTAGGCCTCTTAACTCTTGTAATATATTAATTTTGCTTTCTCGATTCCAGCTGTCACGATTTACTACATGTATCGTTACTGTTTCGGGTACCCTGTCCTCTTCCCTCTCGTTTTTCATTATTTGGTATAACTCTTCAATTCTTATTCCGGGGTATGCCCTGGCCCAGTGCCCCTTCTCTTTACAAAACTGCCTAGCTATTCCTCCTTGAATATCGCTAACTAGGATCGCCTTTACATTGCCTCTTTGACCATTTATTTCATCTGTCCCCCCCTTTGACTCTAGACCTAGGGCATCTATCATGTTTTGTAGATCTGGGCTTTCTAGTAGTTGTGTTATGCCCACATTAGGCTGCAGGGCTGGGCATACTGTGTCCCGCATGCTTTCTGGGCCTATGCACTCAAGCAACTTTGTTTCGTCTAACATAGGCTCTAGGTCTAGGGTATCCATAATGTTTTCTTAGCCTAGGTTTTGTGCTTTTAAATAAATAAAATACAAAATTAATTTGTATTTATAGAGTGTACCCACTCAGTAGCAAGACTGATTTTTAGTGGAGGACTTTAATTTAAAGCAACTAAACCAACCCTGAGCCTGTACCTGGTTGCTTTCCCATATCTGGTCAACATTCACATGTATGTTAGTAGAATCCCTTATTTGTGGTATAAGTGATACGTGCAATGATATTGATTTTCAGTGCGATACATGGGTATCCGTGGCAGTGATAGTTTCCAGGAGGGGGCAAGAATCTGCCAATCCAATATCCATTTGGGTGTGTGGGGGTACAGTAGATTTTTTTTGGATTTTCAACTGTTTCAACCAAGTTATTGCATGGTAAAAATTTATGTTTGTTATCAATATCTGTATATCGAAATACTGTACGTCGATGCACAAGATGATTTTTGATATCTATATTTTTATTCTGCATACGATATTTCGTGCCAAGCATTAAAATGTAAAACTAAGCTAAACACAAACAAATTTAAAATAAAATTGCAAAGTTCCATAGCATGTGGTCGGTTCAGCGAGGACAATCGAACCCGACTTCATCAATCCTCAGCTGTGCAACGGTGTCATTCAATGGGCGGGGCTGTGGAAAGATGCACATGTTGGCGGAAACTGTCACAAAAACTATAATTTTTATTTTTTATTAAAAATTGAAAACTACTTTTTTCTCCATATTTCACTTCTGCACTTTTCTAACTGCCCTGTATAACGGCCGCTTAAGAAAGACCTTTTCTCAGGGGGACCAATGGCCAGCAACCTTCTGAAGTAGACAATTGTAACAGGATTTAAAATTAAATTAGTTTATAGGATAAGTTAATTAATACTTTATGCTTGTTTGAAATTGTATATTTTTGTTACACATTATGTATAATCGATTACATACATTTGTCATACCACAACGTCTAGCCATTAACATTATAACACAATAGGTATGCGCTTAGTATTATTATATTGATAACACATTGTTTGTTTTACAACAGATAAACATCTCTTGAGATCTAATATTATCAATATACCGTTTAGTAAGAAAATATTACATGCTAACAAAATGTAAAACACACTTGGATAGTCATTTATGGGAGAGGCTAAACCATTGGAATCAAAATTCGGAAGAGAAGATTTAGATTAAGTATCTGATTTTACACATTTTAAGTGGAAACAAATCACTAAATTTATCAGGTTTAGTATTTTACTTGATCATACACTGCTTAGCCTTTTGGTTATGTGTGTAATATTTTATAATGTATTTACCTGTTTTGTGCAGTTAAAGATCGTACCATACATGCACGCTGGTCTCCAAGAGAAATATAATGTTATTGTCAACTCCGGTGTGAAAATGTGCCTAGATGTAAATACGGTATGTTGTAGTTTATATGTTCGCAATATTTGAACAGAATATTTCAATCAAACCTGTTTGCTAGGATATAAGTGAAAGCTCCACTATTATGCATCGATTGTGACATTGCTCTTGACTGTACAACAAATACGGTGACTGTTGTATGTTCACTGCATAGGGTTTCTAACGTGTTCATGCTTTCCAGTAGAACAAATTAAATATTTTTATGCAATGTTGACTACAGAGTACAGATTAATGTTTGAACAACTTAATAAATATAGATTTCTAAGACATCAGAGGAAATAACATGAGATGCTATAGCATAGATGTTGAACATGTATTTGTGAAGTCCAATGGACTATGGTTGACCAAGATAGTCGTTTCAGCTATTTTTGTTTTGTTTTATCCATTATGTATGATAATTTTACCTTATGCATATGGTAGCTGCTATTACAAGAACATGTAAAATGCATTTATATATTTATTTTTAGTGGTTAGATACCAAATATTGAGCTTGAAACATCATTCAGTAAATTAAATTGATCTTTAATACGATAAAACATTGATTAATTGTTTTATGGCAGATTGTCAAGCAATTTTTCTCTTCGAACTGGCACTTCAAACGATTCGCTATCTGTAATAGATTTGCCGCTACGAGTCATTTCGTTTCATGGTACAAAATAGTTAAAATACCATTACACTGAAAAAAACTGTAAGGACAATACTATTATAGGCATTATTTGTACCATATACAATCAAACAATAATAAAAGTAGGTACTAAACAAAATACATTAAAATTGTAATAAAAATCATACATCAATATTAATCTATGTTTGTAGCACAATATTTGCCACCTAGCTAGCTTCTCAAAAAAATGTAGTACATATTCTTATAACACCAGCATTCAGCTGTACTTTTATGTACGCAATTGAGAAAAGGTAAAAACGGCTGAATTGTTTTACGGGTGAATCATTCTGTACAGTGAGTTTCATTACATGAATCAATGAGAGATTTCATTGTTTGGAATAAGTTTAGATTTCTTAACTAAAATTGGTGGTTTAAAGTTGCACACAAATTGACCAATTAGTTATTAGTAAATTAATTATTATCACAGAACATGCATACACTATTTGCCAAGTTGGTAGTTGCCTTCAATACTAAATATTCTTTCTAAGCATTTGAAATCTGTTTATTGTCTTTCTACAGTTCTGGTCATTTACTCAATATTTTGAAGGCCGGCATTGAAATGGGGTGTTATTTATCGAATTTGACATGATTTAAATAGGAATTACTGGATCGTATAGGGTGAAGATGATCGTTTGTGTGTTAAGGCATTTAACTCGGGTAGGTGTTCGAGTTGTTAAAAAAACTTGAAAATGAAAATGCTTCTATAAAGCTTTTCTCTTGAGTAAAACCGTGAACTGGGAAAGATATGACACATTAGGCCTACTCCACACTAGAGAAATAGATTACATAGTCATCATTCATCTCCTTATCATAATATAATACAGTAACAAATTGTTCATTTAGCATACCATATCTATTTTTACAGGTTATCTGAAAATAGAAGACTGCTTCTCATGTAACTTTTAATGTTGACCTAAATAGATTTACTCTCATAAAGCTAATTGGGCAGTTCAATTGTAATTTTACTTGTAAACATGTGATTAATCACAATAAAAATATGCTGAATTTCAGTCATTACAGTGTTGACATTGAAGTTTTCACTTAGTAGACAAAATTATAGAAACATTAGTAGAGTCTAGTTAGAAAAACCGATAACTAATGTATACAAAACCTCATATCAAATAGTTTTGTTTCTACAAAAAAACAATGCTGTGTTCTAATATAGAGCCTATTTTGAAAACATGAATATATGTTTTATAAAATAAACTTATTTAACCTCTTCTATAAAACCCACGTAAATGAAAGCGGATTTAAAAACAAAGGTGAATTGAGTTCTTGTGGGTGGGACATTTCTGAAGTACTAAAGAAAAAAAAACAAGTTGAAATAAATTGAATACATCTAAGAGTAGGACATTACTTAGTCTTTAGTTACAAATATATTTGAGTATGTACACAATTTCTTATGGATATGATCTCAACAACAAATAACAACCATGTATTGAAACCGGTAGAGTAGATAAAAATAACACCCATTAAAACATATAAGTGCTGACCTGTAGGTTTGTCTGTTGAGTGCACTGGTGCAAGCTGAGTAACACTGGTGCAAGCTGTGTAACATTGGTGCAAGCTGTGTAACATTGGTGTAGTGTTAAAGCATGCAAGATGTAATGTACCCATTGTTTTATCTTTACCACAAGTGAATTATTTCAGCATTTCTACCATTGTTTGGCTGGTCAGTTGTTGTTTTAAGACTGTAATCTGGCTTTAAATGGAAAGCTACACTATAAGGCCAGGAAAACCAAACAAATCTACTTGTATAATTACGAACGATGAACATGAACAGTGGCGCACACCCCACGGGAGCAGGGTAGCGGCCGCTCCACTAGCCAACGGGGGGGGGGGGGGGGGGGGTCTGCATGAGAAAAAATGTGAAAGAAGAAATGTGAAACAAAAAGTAAAATAAAAACACAGTAGAAAAGAAAAAGGAAAGAATGGATGGGTATGACCATTGTGTTTAAAATACCCTTAATGGTATAACCAATGGTAAAATGTTATCCCGACATGAATGTATTTTGCAAACTTTGGAAAATACAATAACAGGATCGCTATTTGGCCGCGGCGAGCGGGGGGGTACAAAAAGTTTTCTCACATTGATTACCTTTAGTTTTGATGTTCGCACTTCTCATAGTACAAACAAAAATGCACTACAAAATCCATACTGTTATATACGGGAGGGGAGATCCTATTAAATACGGGATGGTTGGCAACCCATATTCAGATTTATAACAAAACAACACTTGGCATGCAAATTATGTTCATTATGTCAGTGGAGGTGCTCACACCACTACTCGTGTCCCCATTAGGGATGGATGGGACGTCGGACGTGTACACGTCCGTGAAAGTATACACTTGGACATAATTTTTAAAAATTAAACGTAAAGAAGTCTCTTTCGTACTGGTAATAAGGAGAGATTCATCGCCTTCTTATACTTATTTGTGCCATATCCACGTTTGAGTCACTCATTCTTTCATTCATCATTGAGTCTCATCTTCTCTGTTATAAAATCTGATCATCTAATTTCTATCAATAAGAGTGGTGACATATTTTGTACTCATTTACCACCTGAGTATTAAGTAATAATTGCATTAAAAACAAACACTTAAAACCACGTCAAAAACAAGTATTTTTTAAAAATCGCCTGCGGCGCTGTTGGTGGGGGCCATCCCCCCACTCCCCCATTGTTTCATTTGTCCGGTCCCTTTTCCCGTTGGGTATATGTCCCAGATTTCCCGATTTGAAATATGGTCACTTTAAACAATATATTTTCGCAGTCAGGATTACCAACATTCATCAGCACAGGTTACACATTTTATTTAAAAAGGACATGTAATCTCGTCAACTAAATTAGATCACATATTTTCAAACTGCTTTTCTTAAACGTGCGTATACCCAGCGTAACCTGCGGACACCATCTACTAGGCCTATTTAACAGGATTAAGTTATTGCTTACATTAGCTTGGAAAGTACTCTAAAACTCGTAAAATGCCACCAAATGCAATGAGAGGACCAAAAAATTTTCTGGGGCTATGCGCGACCCGCATAAGCTGGGGGGCATCCCCCCCAGACCCCCCATTGTAGTTCCCGGAACTAGGGGGGGGGGGGGGGGTCACGAAGAAAGTCGCTCCAGTAGTTCAAAATAGGGTGTGCGCCACTGAACATGAACACACGTTTTCTTTGTTAACTAACAGAGAGTTTGAGTATGTATTACAGATAATCACAATGAATGTGTTTTAAGCTCTTTGAAGGTTGTATTAGATGCCAAGTTTTGCTATCTCTATATTGTTGTATTGTATTATGTAGTAAAGCATAATAAATCTTACAATATTTATACATATCGATTGAAGAGAAAAAATATGTGTTTAACAAATTTTCGGGGTTTATTAATCAGGTGGTATGCCTTCTCGTCTTCCTTCGTTCCTCTTTATCATATTATTGTCTAGTTTTCGAACTTTGCAAGCTACAAATTTCTGCCAAAACAATGTCTGTGATATTGTTTTATGACATCATACGTGTTTTTATAAACAAATACAAAATTAGTTTATAACCAGAAAACCATTTAAACAACACACAGGTTATTTTAAACAGTCCAGTTAATTTGCGTGCTACTACACTTTTAAACATAAATGTATCATCTACTTTCCACTTAATATAATATGAGAACACAATAAATAACGATCATTACATGGTTTCTCTATCCCAAAAATTTTAATTCTGTAGTTTATCTTTTATCACATAAGCTTAGACTCAAAACACATCCCTCAAATCACCTAAAACCAGAAAATTGATTACTTACTGTTAAAGTTTAAGTGTTCGTATGTAAAGTAACATACTGATCAAAATCTCGCTTAAAATGGTAGCTCTTATGTAGCTAACGACAAATACGAATACACCTAAAAGGTTTTGACGAATTAAACTCTACAAGTACAAATTATTTTCTGCAACAAATTATGTGTATTACTTCTGTACAATGAATCCTTGGTACGTAGCATTGTTTCAATAACTTTGCAATTATCCAAGAGGAACTGCTATTTATATTTGTTGGACACAGCTGTTATGAACGTTGGTTCGAAAGCACTATAGTTGTTGAACCATTGAGGGTGTGTTGTAGGGGAGTTACAGGAACACAATGCCTCAGTCTTCTGTCTACAGCTGCTTTGACCGCTCAACATCAACATCTTGTCGGTTAGCAGCAGAACGCAAGTGAGTATACTATCATTACTATGGCAACACACGATGGTAACGATCAGTGATTCGTGCATGCGTTTACATTCTGCTAAAAGTAGAATAGCGTATGTTGGCTGTAAGACGCTTGAAACAAAAGGAAAAAATGTAAGACGATGTAGATAACCAGCCATAGTACTAACATCTAGTAGACGCTAAATAAATTAAATTTAGATCATTCATAAAATATAACACAGGGCTGCCCCAGCTACTTCACTATATTCTATGCGATTCATTCATTTTGTGATTGTAAGTCCAAATATAGATGGATTTACGAACTGATCATCTCTTTGGATTCAAAAAGTATCCAAGAATGCAATCTGATGTTAAAAAGTCTGAAAATTGCAAAAAAACGTCCAGCCGTTTTGCAACCAAGGCTATAAATAACTCTTCTAAAATTTTCAATTTCAACACTTTTCTTTTTTTGATCGCATTCGATAGATCTTGACCACGTTAACGCGAAACTGTAATCAGTTTTTTGCGGAAACGAACCGTTTGTCTGTAAAAAAAATAAGCTTTATTCAACTCGATACTTTCTTATTGGATGTAGGTCCAAATATTCATGGATTTTCGAACTGAGGGTCTCATTGGATTCATAAAATTTCCAAGAAGACGATCCGATGATAAAAACTCTGAAAATTAAAAAAAATTGAAACCGAAAGTCCAAAAAATTAGTTTCAACATCCTGTCTTTTTAAAATCGCATTTAATAGATCTTGACCACGTGATCGCGAAACCGTAAATGGTTTTTGGCGGAAACGTACCGTTTGTCTGTAAAAAAATACTGAATAAAGTAGGTACCCAAATATTGTTATTGTAATTGTAAGGCCAAATATAGATGGATTTACGAACTAATGGTCTCTATGGATTCAAAAAGTATCCAAAAATGCAATCTGATGTTAAAAAGTCTGAAAATTAAAAAAAAAAAAATCTCCAGCCGTTTTGCAACCATGGCTATAACTCTCCTCAAATTTTCAATTTCAACACTTTGTCTTTTTATGATCGCATTTGATAGATCTTCACCACGTAAACGCGAAACCGTAAACAGGTATTGGCGGAAACGTATTGTTTGTCTGTAAAAAAATAATGAATATTGTACCCGATTATTGTTATTGTAATTGTAGTTGCAAATATATATGGATTTACGAACTGAGGGTCTCTTTGGATACACAAAATATTGCGATCCGATGACAAAAACTGAAAATTGACAAAAAAATGATGCCGTTTTTTTTTACCAAGTCCAAAAATTCAATTCTAACACTTTGTTTTTTATGATCTCATTCGATAGTTCTTACCACGTGATCGTGAAATGTAAACCGTTTATGGCGGAATCGAACCGTTTGACCGTTAAAAAAATGAACCGTGTGTAAACCGTCTCCATGTACATTGATGTATAGGCTTTTGATTGGATTTGAATGTGATACCCAAACTACACTTCTACATCAAGCTCAAAATCGGGTGTTTATGTGTGTATGCGTTTCTCGCGTATACGTTAGACGTTTTTAAATATAAGTATTAGTATATAAAAACATAAAATATATTGTTATCAATATTTGAATAAGGTTAAAACGAAATGAATGTGGGTGGTGGGTCTTCAATCTCAGACCTCAAGGATGCTAAGCGGCCACTATACCGACGCCACGCCACCCGATGTAACTGTGATCGCTTACAGAGGTAAGAAACACTACCGTCTAATGTGGGCTCCGTCAAGTTGGCCCCCACCCCCACTATAAAGTCAGGGGCAAATTAATTTCTCAATCGTTTGTGCATCGTTAGTGCACGTTTGTGCACAAACTAATTTCGTTTGTGCACATTTAGCTCTCGAGATATAACGGTATATCTGTGGGGGGGGGCAACTTGACGCAGCCCCCCATATGTCAAATGTTAACATTTTCTGGTGTGGATCGTTTGTGCATCGTTAGTGCAGGTTTGTGCACTAAAAATTTCCGTTTGTGCACGTTTAGTTCTCGAGATATAACGGTTTTACCGTGGGGGGACCAAATTAAGGATGAAAGGCTGCATCACGTTGGCCCCCCCACGGAAAAGCCGTCATATCTCGAGAACTAAACATGCACAAACGAAAATTTTTAGTGCACAAACCTGCACTTACGATGCACAAACGATCCACACCAGAAAATGTTAACATTTGAGGGGTTTCTTACAAGAACTCAATTTGTCCAAAAAACGTGAAAAAAAAATAAAAATCTCTTGCTGTGTCAACCAATGCCCTCTTTACATTGGTTTAGTTATTCCCATCAATAAGAGCTTATGTCACATTATATATGACGTACAAGTTTACTGGGTTCTACAAAAACAACATTAGTCCACAGTATTTCTACAATAACTCAATTTGTCCATGGACAAATGTACTTCTTGCAGAATCTGCCCGTATTAAACGTTCGTTGGCGAGTTCAAAAAGAAAAAGAAGCAAGGCTACAGCTGATGGTGTTTCAGTCAGTGATACCTTGAAGTGGTTGTAAGCATGTTATCGGTTCAACGAGATTTAGAGGGCAATGTAGAGTGGCCTCTGAAAAAGAAACAAACTAAAGAAAGAAACGGTAATAAAAAATGCTATAGTTCATGGATTGGAACACACCAACAATCATAGGCGTGCGCAGAGGTTGATCAATGGGGGGCACAATAAATTCCCAATGAAAGTACTTCACGGCGGCGCCAATGGGGGGTGTGGGGGGGATGCCCCCCACAAAAAGCGCCGCAGGAGATTTTTCAAAGACATGCATTTTTAAACGTGTTTTTAAGCGTATTAGGAGGAGTACAGGTTGTCTGTTCAATGGGTTCATTTCACACAATTATTTGTGGATATCATTGTTACAAAGTAAAGAAAGTGGTCAGTCCGAAAGCCAAAATCTTGGCGGTAGGGCAACAGTTAATGTTGAGGCCGGTCAGCTGATTCCAACGTCATTCCAATCTAGAACTTCAGGTAAGATTAGAACCATTATGTCAGGCGTCAGCGTTTTTGTCGATCATTACGACAGGCACTATCCTGGACCTATTCTTTCCCGGGCCAAACGGGCAAGACAGTTAGAGAAACAGTGACAGTTTGAGGAATATATTTAATTTTAGGAAGGTGCTATAGGTACTCTTCTCGCCTTTTACGATCGGCAGGCGTATGCGGTAAACCCTGGGTCAAATTCTATTTTAAAAAAAAGCTCACCTATCCTAATGGGGGGGCAGCTGCCCCCCCTTGCCCCCCCCCCCCTGCGCACGCCTATGCCAACAATGCTGGGAAACACGTCGAAACCAGGAAGACTGGACCAGATTGCAGGTAAGTACCATTTTTTGGAGGTTATGAAGCCTCTTACTTGTTAAAAGATAACAAAGTCATACTTTTGTCCGCTATAATGTGAATCTATAGAAAATACGCTGTCTATTATGTCTAGAGCTGTCAAATATTGAACAATAGAATTTTTCTAACAGCAACAGCAAACAATTTTACCAGCTGCTTGAAAATTTTGGTGTTAAGATAATGCCCTACACTCAAAACTTCATAAAGGTTTTTAAAAAGGAGTTGTAGAAGATCACAATTTAATTTATATTAATGCTTAGGTGTTTCACAATCATGTGCTTATGTTTCTACTAAACCTTTGCAAGTATACATTGAAAAAATGTAATTGTACACTACATTGAACAAATAAAAAAAATAAAAATTCTGCAATAATGACATTTGTCCAATTTATTTTAGTAGTTTACAACCCCATGCAAAAATTAAAATCATAAAACATTTTGTAAACAGTTATGTTTAGTTATGTAGTAATTTAAAAAAAATTATAAATTGAACTTTTTAATCAAATGCAGAAGGTGTGCAAATGATATGCTTTACTGAAACTTTTGTTTTATGGACATAATGAGTTTTTGTAAAAAACCCCTCATTTGACATATGGGGGAGGCTGCCTCAAGTTTGCCCCACACAGAAAAATCGTTATATCTCAAGAACTAAACGTGCACAAATGAAACTTTTTAGTGCACAAACCTGCACTAACGATGCACAAACAATCCACACCAAAAAATGTTAGCATTTGACATATGGAGGGGGGGGGGGGGGGGGGGGCTGCGTCAAGTTGGCCCTCCCCCCCCCCCACGGAAAACCGTTATATCTCATGAACTAAACGTGCACAAACGAACATTTTTAGTGCACAAACCTGCACTAACGATGCACAAACAGTTCACACCAGAAAATGTGTTATCATTTGACATATGGGGGGGCTGGTCGTCAAGTTGCCCCCCCCCCCCCCGGGAAAAAAATGTTATATGGTAAGGATTAAATGCGCACAGACGAAATTAGTTTGTGCACAAACGTGCACTCACGATGCACAAACGATTGAGATATTAATTTGCCCCTGACTTAGTGGGGGGGGGGGGGGAGGGCCAACTTGACCTCCATATCGCGACTATGTTACATGTAAGATGTTTATAAATATTAGATCAGTATATAAAAATATGATGTATACTGTTATAAATATTTGAATAATGTGTAAAAAAAGATTGGGGGTGAGGCGGATCGAACTCCAAACCTCCACCGTGCTATGTGGGGCCGTTACTTTTTGCGCCACGCCGCTCTCTGGTACACTCTTCGCTTACACAGGTACAAAACACACTGCTATCGGATTGGTTCTGATTTGGATGCTTTGTATTGCTTTGTGCGCTACGCTCCGTGGAAGACACTATTGCGTTGTTGCGACCCCACTGCAGCGGTATCACGCAAGAATGTAAGCTAGATGTCGTTGAATCGAACCCCAGTGTTGGCAGAGATGATGATGGTTTATCATCAGATGGAAATCTCTGGTACATTTGGAATACAAATATATACTCAGTTCTAAAATCCATCGATATTTGCACCTACATTGCAATGAGAAAAAATCGCTGTGGATATTTTGAAGTGGCCTCTGCCTTGTGTTATCAAAATATTATCATTTGCCATCATTATGTAAAACTTACATATTTAGTATCGCCTGGATATTTTCTCTCATTTGCCACATTTTCAAAAACTTTGAGACAATTTTGATTTTTGAATATATTTTATGAAGGGTAAAGACTTACCGAAAAATCAAGCTCTGAATTTTATTTTATATTATGATAATTATTAAATTACGATCTGATGATAAAAATTCTCAAATTCCAAAAACAAAATTTTAGCCTAAAATTCTGCTAAGTCTTTTATAAAAGTTCCTTATATAAAAGTTCCTTTCTCTATAAAATTTCCAGGAGAAAAGTCAGATTTAGAAATTGGCCAAATTAGAGGAATTTTTTTATGGGGATGGAGTCACGCAGTCAAAAATAATACAAAAATACCATTTTATTGAACATGTGAACACCCAAACGCTTACAAATTAATGTAGGTAAAATGGCTATGCCTGTTATTAAACTGCTCGTACTTTCCTAATAACCACAATTACAAGTAAGTAGGATTAGTTTTTAAGTATAAATTGTCTAATTTTTATCAATTAAATATTAAAGACTAAACTTGTAATAGGGCAACTACAAACAAGGATTCTTTACTTATGTGGTTGCTTTGATAAAGTGATAAAATATCTGGAAATAATATGTACCTGTAAATGTCTAATAAATTGAATTTAATTGAATTGAGTAAGAAAATGTTATTATTCTTCATAAACAAACATCCCCTGCCATATGAGTGTGGAATATGTTATATGTTAAATTAATTTAAGGTAAGAAACTACGTTCATTTTAATTTTACAAGTTAAATTTATTGTCCCGACGTTTTGAGAAAATTGCGTTTCTCATTTTCACGGGAGTTAAAAAGAAAAAATAATAAAAGAAACGTCTCAAAATACAAACCAATAGAGAAAAGCTTAACAATAACAAACACTGCTTATAAGAGAATTTTGCACAATGATCGAGTATAGCATGGTACCTGAAATGGTCAGTGGGTAGGCAGTAGGTGGTAGGGGCGGTTGTGGTCAGCTGGCGGCCCCAACAGGTTGACAGGGATGATCAGTGGGTGGGCAGTAGGTGGTAGGGGCGGTTGTGGTCAGCTGGCGGCCACAACAGGTTGACAGGGATGATCAGTGGGTGGGCAGTAGGTGGTAGGGGCGGTTGTGGTCAGCTGGCGGCCACAACAGGTTGACAGGGAGTTTCTCAATTTTTTAATCGTCTTTATGACAATGTGTTGAGCCAAATGGCAATCTTTAAATACTATACACAGTGATCAAGATATTACATATACTCGATCATTGAGCAGAATTCTCTTGACAGCAGTGTTTGAATTCGTTGTTTCTAGTTTATTGAATGTTATGCTTCTTTTTTTTTAATTTAAAAAATGAGATATGCCATTTTCTCGAAACGTTTGGCCAACAAATTAATATATTTGATATAAACGTGGCCTTTATAAGATTTAACATGCAATACTTAATAATAATAAATCCATAATTTTAATTTTATTTAATTATTAATCCTGAACTAGCAATGATAAAAAATATATAAACATGGTTTTATACTGTAAATTAATTAAACGAATATAATATATTATAAAAGTAAAACATTATAAGTATTATTAATTTGAACATTAAATTATTTAACAATACAAATAATAACCTTACTTATTACAGCATGAACACAGATACAATCTGTATCCAGGGTCGGATTAACATTTGGCGCCTATAGGCTAAAACTAGATACCCCCCCCCCCCCCCCCACACACACTCTAAATTCAACATGCTAAAAAACATATGTATGCATAAAAACATTTTTGGTAAAAAAAAAAGTAGGCAACTAATACATTGCAACTCACCAAATTATATAATTTTACCGGCCCCAGTCTCGCCCGTTGAAAAGTTAGGAGTTACACGCCTCGGCCCTCAGCGCATTTCGGCGCCGATATGGAGGGGGGGGGGGGGGGGTTTGGCGCCCCCTAAAATGTCGGCGCCCTAGGCTCCAGCCTAGTTAGCCTATGTCTTAATACTTACCCGTCTGTATCTGTTTGTGAAGACTCCAGTGTTACTTTCTTTCTTTATAGTGTATTACGTTATTGCGCACGGTTTAATGCTGAGACTGTTCCAATTAAGTATGTGTGCAGTGTGGGCCTACGATTTATCTGTGTGCGTTTTTACTTTTTACTCATTTAGAAAACAAAACTACATTAAAAATGTCTAAATTTCCTTATCACATTATTGAATGTAATAAAAAGCAAGTGGCAACTGGTTTTAGGCGAGTGAGGGAGTGTCACCCCGCACGAGTCCTGATGGTCGGGGATCGGGTGCTGCAGTGGTACGAGAGTTACTTCCTTAAAGGATGCCACATGGCAATCGGCTTACGAAGCGAAGACAGCATCTGGTTCCAGTGAGACAGCGCCTTGCCAGAAGCCTGTCCTCCTACTATCACGTGCCCCACTGAATGAGCGCGGGGGCCTCCACAGCTGTCGGCAACAGTCACGCGTAGCTGGATCGTCTGCAACACACAACGAGCACGTGGGGAGGGCATGAGAATGAGTGTCAATTTAAAGTTTTCTGTTCGTACTTATAAAACAACTTTTAAAATCGAAATAGGGAATGTGCATGACTTTTCTACAGCTCTGAAAGTACGTGGAATATATTGTTATTCATCTGAATACATCAGAAACCTTATTTAAAAGTTTTAACATAAATTCATTATACTTCTATAAATGTTCAAAGATTTTGATTATCTGTTTCCCGCACTATTATTTTTAAACGGTATGTGACGTCACAATCCTTGTAAATCACTGCTTATATGAATGACTTTGCATATAAACTCCTTGGACTTTGCCACCGCTTCCTAGACGAAACAATCAAATTTTCAAGGTCATCAAGCTAACCTTGTCAAAATTTGTACTCAAGCCGTTGTCAAGTCTGCTTTATATGAATAACAACACCCATTATTTACTGATATTCTATGAAAATAGGTTTGGTATTATTGTTTTTATAGAAATTGGGCTTCAAAATTAATTATTAGGCGTACTAGGCAATAGTTCGATTTTATATGATTTTGGATATGATAATTTCCAAATAAGCGTTATTTTATTTATCAGTTTATGATTGGTTGATTGCTGATACAAGGAAAGTGACGTATGCCCCGTTTTTCCCGCCATAAATATGTGTGAAACTTTCAGCTCGTTTTTATAAATGAAACTTTATTCTATGTCATCAAAATAAAATATTTTTGTATTCAGGAAGTTAATCCTAATCTAGTAAAATGCTAAAAAAAGATGACGCATATTCCCTATTGTGGGAAGATCCTCAAGACAGATGTTATCAGGTTGTCTACAGATGAAGAATAAAAACATATGGAAAATTCATTCAGGTTGAAAGCGATAGTGAGATGTTCTTGTATTATCGTATTTTATCCAAACGTTATGATTTGAATGATTCAAAATAACTCAATTTAATGTTCAAAATATCGTCGAAGTAAACCTAATGTAATCATCATTGATATTACATAAATACTGGCGCTGTAATGTCGACTGTCGAGCTCTCTTTGGGCGGTGTAACAGGTAGTGTTGCATTTGCGTTGCTGCCAACTGTATTTGAGTGACGTCAATGTAAAGCGTAACCAAGGCAACCGTCCCACAACATGGACCATCGCCTATCGGTCTCTCTCGCTTTGTTTTGTTATGGTTCAGAAAGTAGCAATTAAGAGAGGCAGGTTGTTTCCTATTTTTAGATTTGTTTTCAACTGAAATCACGACCAGCTGTCGTCTCGGTTTTACGAAATAAAACATCAAACGTTAAAAACGTGATGGACGTTAATTTCTAACGCGTCATGATTGATCATCAGAGAACCAGTTTTGATCTTTTAGGGGTTTCACGTCGGATTATAGGAGGGGAGGGACTCTTCGATGTGTAAGGTATTCGTTCCCAGATTATCACTCTATTCCTCCCCCTCCCCCCAACCCCTACACACCAGATCGAAAAACTTACTCTTTGTCAAGAGTTTCAATCATATTATGATGCAGATAACTAAACAAACACGCTGGTTCTTGTTGAGAGGGCATGACCAGGGGATATGCTATATGAAGCAGTATAAGCACTAAGCAGTGGTGTATTCCTAAAATATAAAGTGCCTAGGAGGTCGACTTTACGTGTACACGGGGGGAGGGGGGGATGGCGATTGTTTTAAATGGCCGGAAAAAGATTTAACAGCAATTAAACCTGAATACATGAAGTCGTTGAGCTAACATATTTTATCTCAATCATAGATATTCTGAATACTACATGGTTCTTGAAATTGAATGTGAAAAAGCGCCTAGGCAGCCTAGCCTCCAAATAAAAGTGCATAAGCGGCGCCTAAGCCCGCCTAGGCTCGAATACACCACTGAGTATATTAAGTATTCGCCTTTTGACAGAAGAAAATCTAGTAACAAGCAATCAGAGCTCTTAGACAGTTTTACTGAAGAGGTGGAGAATGAAAGAGTTGCAACAGAAGACCAGATTAATTCGTCATACTATGTCAATAATATGGTCTGAGCCTCAATTGTCTCACTCGGTGAGTCGCCACTGCAGGTAATCACATTCAGTCAGAATTGACGATGGCCGGTATTGAACCGGTGACCTCTTGAATGTCTTGTTATACCGCGTGAGCTACCTCTATCGGTAGATACACACAAATAATTCTAAAATATCTCGTATAACGCGTAAAATTCTGCTTGTTATGTACGCACAGATTTCATTGTACTGTGTAGAATCAAGTTATTTTGAAAGAGAAAAAGTTGAAATATTTATTCTCGAAGTCAGTTTATCTCGTTGAGAAGCAAAACTTTCAGAATTATTTTTCCAACCAGAAAACATAAAAGATAAAAAGTTTGTGTTTTAAAGATGGTGAGAGAAAACAAAGAAACATTCCGTTGTGTAGGCCTAAGTAAGTATACGATTGAAACTCGAAAAAATTCTTCTATAATAATTCCTTGAAACAAAATAGTTTGATTGAATTTTGAGACTAAGCCACAATGGAGTTAATTTGCAATACAATATCCCCCCCCCCCCGCCCCTATTATCACGTAAATTACTTGAATTTTTAATGGTTGGATATTATAATATAATATAATATTATAACATCGTGTTTAAACTTCACAAGTGAGTTCCACGTGTTATTTCATAGACCCAGGATAAATTTCCATTCATTATCTCTGAACGCACATCGGAAAACTTGAATACCTTTCAGATGTAATTTTGATTTCCAGCTCACGAAGTTTGCCACGCTACGTCTTCAGGCTACAAGCCAACAACACCCACCCACATTCAATTTATTATTTGTCTATGGTAATTCCATGAAGATAATTATAATCTTAATTAGGATCCTGAAGCAAAGAGGAAAAAAAGCTGACTTAGACTGATATTTGCATCAAGATCTATTGAAAGAGCTTCGATTTAACCTCAGTTATATCTGTCTCATCGCAACAATCCGTAAGTAGACATATTCTTAGCGGCAGGAAACTTGATAATTTTTACCATATCGAGCATTCTTTTTTTTAGGTGGCTCGTTGGTCCAGGGGTAAGCATCCCTGCTTTCAATGCAGAAGGTGCCGGGATCAAATCCACCTTCAGGCAGAAGTTTTTTTACTTCTATTATGGATTCAATTCCATTATTTCTTGGCTTAGGAATAAGTAAACGGTGACTTTGGAGCCGTCCTAGCAACGAAGCACTCAATAAATTCAAAGTTGTTCTGAATCGGACTTGTTGATTCTGGCATTTGTCCGCAGGTGTACGCACTGTCCAATCACTGATTCATATGTTTCGTATTTGAAATATCGATCTTTGATTGGTTATCGCTCACTCGTCGATGGTGTTCGAAGCCTTCAGGGTTGGTTTAGTCACTTTAAATTGAAGTCCACCACTGCAAATTAGTTTAGTTACTGAGTGGGTAGACTCTAAATGTGATTTTTTTTTAAATTTATTTATAATTGTTAGTGAAACATACCATCGTTCGATGTGAGGGATTTCCCGTGACCAGTATCGAACCGGCAACCACCTATATTAGAGACTCGTGTTTTCTATCGCTATCGTAAATGTGTAAAAATATTTCAGTGAAACTTCTTTATAAAAAAACGTCTTTATAACAAAATGATAACAAATTGTTTTTGAAGTCCCAAAAGGTTTTTATGCAGGTAAAGGTTGGTACCATCTTTATAAAGAAATGTTTGTTTTAACAAATTAATAATGTGGCCCCCGAAAGTTCGTTATAAAGGAATTTTACTGTATTTGGTGTATAATAAGTTGATAATGTCACTCTATCAATGCTCGTACTCGTTAATACATTGGGCTAACTTACTGACCTATTTGGGATGTCTGTCTGTCTGCCCGGCGCCTGCAACAATGCCTCCATTTATAACATCACATCACTAATACCCCTAATATGAGCTGTTTGGGATGTCTGTCTGTCTGCCCGGCGCCTGCACCAACGCTCCTATTTATAACATCACATCACTAATACCCCTAACTGAGCTGTTTGGGATGTTTGTCTGTCTACCCGGCGCCTGCACCAACGCTCCTATTTATAACATCACATCACTAATACCCCTAACTGAGCTGTTTGGGATGTATGTCTGTCGGCGCCTGCACCAACGCTCCTATTTATAACATCACATCACTAATACCCCTAACTGAGCTGTTTGGGATGTTTGTCTGTCTACCCGGCGCCTGCACCAACGCTCCTATTTATAACATCACATCACTAATACCCCTAACTGAGCTGTTTGGGATGTCTGTCTCTCTACCCGGCGCCTGCACCAACGCTCCTATTTAAAACATCACATCACTAATACCCCTAACTGAGCTGTTTGGGATGTCTGTCTGTCTGCCCGGCGCCTGCACCAACGCTCCTATTTATAACATCACATCACTAATACCCCTAACTGAGCTGTTTGGGATGTTTGTCTGTCTACCCGGCGCCTGCACCAACGCTCCTATTTATAACATCACATCACTAATACCCCTAACTGAGCTGTTTGGGATGTTTGTCTGGCTACCCAGCAACTCCGCTAACACATATTTTTGTAGAAACACCTCAAAATGTCTTACATTAGACAGTAGTGTTGACATGACATGCAGTATGTGTTCTGACTGACATTACCAGTAGTGTTGACATGACATGCAGTATATGCTGACTGACATTACCAGTACTGTTGACATGACATGCAGTATGTGCTGACTGACATTACCAGTAGTGTTGATATAACATGCAGTATGTGCTGACTGACATTACCAGTAGTGTTGACATGACATGCAGTATGTGCTGACTGACATTACCAGTAGTGTTGACATGACATGCAGTATGTGCTGACCGACATTACCAGTAGTATTGACATGATATGCAGTATGTGCTGACTGACATTACCAGTAGTGTTGACATGACATGCAGTATGGGCTGCCCGACATTACCAGTAGTGTTGACATGACATGCAGTATGTGCTGACTGACATTACCAGTAGTGTTGACATGACATGCAGTATGTGCTGACTGACATTACCAGTAGTGTTGACATGACATGCAGTATGTGCTGACTGACATTACCAGTAGTGTTGACATGACATGCAGTATGTGCTGACTGACATTACCAGTAGTGTTGACATGACATGCAGTATGGGCTGCCCGACATTACCAGTAGTGTTGACATGACATGCAGTATGTGCTGACTGACATTACCAGTAGTGTTGACATGACATGCAGTATGTGCTGACTGACATTACCAGTAGTGTTGACATGACATGCAGTATGTGCTGACTGACATTACCAGTAGTGTTGACATGACATGCAGTATGTGCTGACTGACATTACCAGTAGTGTTGACATGACATGCAGTATGTGCTGACCGACATTACCAGTAGTGTTGACATGACATGCAGTATGTGCTGACCGACATTACCAGTAGTGTTGACATGATATGCAGTATGTGCTGACCGACATTACCAGTAGTGTTGACATGACATGCAGTATGTGCTGACTGACATTACCAGTAGTGTTGACATGACATGCAGTATGTGCTGACTGACATTACCAGTAGTGTTGACATGACATGCAGTATGTGCTGACTGACATTACCAGTAGTGTTGACATGACATGCAGTATGTGCTGACTGACATTACCTGTAGTGTTGACATGACATGCAGTATGTGCTGACTGACATTACCTGCAGCGTGTGAGTTGGGACACTGAAGATCATTGCCTCGTTGAATATGGGACATCGGTCACCCCGCTTGGTTGATGTTCTCTTCTTGTGAACCTTCTTGCCGTATTGCAGTAAATACACCTGCGGACATGAGTTGTTTACCGTTATAAAGAAAACTACCTCAAATTGTAGTAGTACTACTTTGTCGACTCTTCACGTACCACTGTGCTATAGGCCCATAGGCCATAGGCATAGAAACTGAGCGCGTATGTGTTTGCTGAAAGAATGTTAATTGAGTTTCAGTACTGGATAATATACATTCATATACTGTGGTCATTGATTTTGAGTAGGACAGTTTGCTTCTCGCCAGACCAAAGAAGTTCAAAAACACTAAAGTGGGTATCTTTCTGTTGTCAATGTGTGACCGCCATGTCTTGCCGTCAGGCCCGGCTTAAGGGTAAAATCTCGTGTACGCGGGAGGTGGAAATGCCGCCTATAATATGTTATATTTCCCCTGACAATAGCATGTTGATAATCACCTATTTTTAAGATAACAAGAAACTTCAAAAGGCTTTTGTATTATTTTGCTAAGGAAACCTGCTCGGAGATAATTCATGCCCTAATTGTGAGGAATAACTAGATAGAATGGACACGGGAAGTTTGAGCGGACTCATCCTTTAGCATCCACCCTAACGATGGTAGAAAATATTGGCAAAACTTGATTATGATTCCCAGTGGTGGGTATTGAACCAGCGATCTCCTGAACCAGAGTCTCGCGCGTTACACATTTATGTATGAAAAATTTGGTGCGAAGGAAGCAACAACTATGCATGTGCAACTATTTATGTGTCACCAGCGAGTTAATTTATGAACTACTTGAAGGGGTTGGTCTGCTTTTTCAACTGGTTGTGTTATTTTAATATTTTACTTGGCAAGCACAATTAGTATTATCGTTGAGTGAGAAATATCACTCAACGGTATTATGCTCCTTTAGAAGAAGTTATTGAATTCTGTGTAAAACATTAAAAAAAACTATCAAATATATACGTAATAATAATATTTAAGACATAATTATGCCAGGCTATAGTTTGGATTGATACACGTTACATAATTTGTATTTGTATATGCCTACAAAACACCTCTAAAACATATACTGTCTAAAATTACCTTATACAACTTAACAAGAAAAATGTGATTTTCCGATAAATGTTATGAATGTTACTAGGCATGCCCTGCTTTCTAAAAGACGTTGCAAGGCAAAAGGCACCATCCTGGCCCGCCCTCCCCGAGTACCCACTGGACAATACCTATATCACAAGTATTCAGGAGGCCGTCATCCCGAATGTCTGCCATCTCCGTCCCGTCATCCTCGCCCTCGAAATCGTGCTCCGCGTCGGCGTCAACGTGAGAATCATGTTTATCGGCGCCCCCTCCCCCCCCCCCCCTCCAACGATAAAAAATTTTGACATTGCGTACTCTTTAAAATAAGAGCTTCTTCTGTCCGAGCTTTCTTTTTTTTTGCCGTCTCCCATCCCGAAGGTTATTTACGTTTTCTATCCATGTATGCACTTCTTAAATTGAAGAAAAACACATCCTTCTCGAGCAAAGAAACAACAGAATGCAATAGTGATGACTGAATAGCACAGGTTGCGGGTCTTGGAAACACGTGTGTCGTGTATGTCGCCTGATATGTATGCACAAATTTGCCGCCTGTTAGTTACATGCACCTGATGGAACATATCAACCCTTCAATATAGCGAAGGATGAATGGAGAATGAGTGTTGGGTAAAGCCGTCGTATTTAAAAAAAGTCACGTACTTCGTTAATAGCCTCATTGGACCAAACTACAGTCTCCAAGCCTCCAAGGTGTATATAAGGGATGTTGTACAATAAAACTTGTAATAAGTTATTGGCACGCTCTTTGCTAAAACCCGTCATGCAAAATGTGTTTTTACCTTGTAACTTTAAAATGTTCTATTCAATCCTTGTCTTAAATTATTTTTTAAATAATTTAAAAATTAATGCATGCAATTGTGCCGCCGTCCGCGGTCGCGTACGTCGCTTACGACTAAAGCCGGCCCTGCTTGCCGTTAACTTTTATCACAATCTATCATAGCCTTACGAGTGTGTCTGGGCTTTACGATTATTTGTGAAACAGGCAACGACCACAATTAGGCATCATCTGTCGTGAAACAGACCGGACTAGTCTTCGTATGACGTCAGAAGTCAGATGGGTTGATGGGATATTAAACACAGCCTGCGCAAAATACGTTTTGAAGACGTCAACAATCAAATGGGACCTGGCTTGGGCAAGGTTAGACTACAGTGATTATACAATACTCGTATGTATTCAAAGAGAACTATTTCAATTGTGTGGGTAATTCCTCGCCCTGTAGGTTTATTCCTGATTCAAATGCAGAAGGGACAGGGTTCGATTAAATCTTCTGTCTTTACTTTTAGATTTGACTTTATCCATCGATAAAACATTGACGTGCATATGGACTAAACTTATTTAAAGGCGTTATAGCAACGAGGTACATGATAAATTATGTATATTGTCACTTACAGTGGGTAGACAACAAAAATTAATATATATGAATTATAAATTACTAGTCTTAAATGTAAGTTACGCACGCATGCATTGAAATTATATTGTTAAGCAAGTAATGTAGCCATGCTCTTCAGTAGAAATAGATATTACTTGTGTAATTCGCTTTTGATAATATTCCAGGTCAATGATTTTAGAGGAAATGATTCTTACATGAAACCATAAGATTAGTTTAATATATACATGAGAATATATCATAAGAAATGTGCTACTTGTTTGATAACTTCATGATACTGAATGAGAACAGTTATACACAGACTCAGAAACAACTTGAATGTGCCCACGTTAGTTCACATACAAGTAACATCTGTGTTGGAGACAACCATTGTTACAAGACTCGGTGGAGAGATCAAAGAGATGTGTTCATCGATTGCTTTCAAGCAAGTGAGCTGGTTGTGCCACTCACATGATATGAACAAGGTCTCATCCAGCTGTTGTTTCTATAGTTTAACATCATCGTTCACGAATACACTGTTAACATGATTCTTAAGGCTGTATGTCTACCTAGTCTGCGGAACTCCCGATTTCGATATGTTAAAATTACTTTGAAATGTGTTAAATTTGTACCAAATGTAAATCAAAATATGTCAACCTGTAGAAAATGTAATGCTATTCCTTGTGAATATTTCTTTGTTCAAGTAAAATTAATATTTCCGTTTTCAAATGTGCTTAATTGGCTTTAGTGATGTGATGTTACTGGACACCTTTCACACCTAATTACAAACATTGAAAAATCGACGCAATCGACGTGGTTATACCCAAAAGCCAAGTTTAAAAATTGACTCGGGCGTCAAAAGCCTTCGACAATGCTTACAGTCGTCGCGAAACTACCTCACACATGCTTTATTCATAAACGAGTAGTTCAGGGCCGACCACCGAGCCACAGTTTGAAATACCAATCGCTTATTGGCCACGAGTCCCTAGTCTATGACGAGAGCATAATATTATGTAAGGTTGTTCCGGGACATGTAGTGAATATTCCCCTGAACTGAACCAACATAAACATACCTTAGAAATGTACGTAGTATAATTAAAACCTCTATCTGGGTGTGAAATAAAGCAATAACTTCTAAGATAATATTCCCGCTTATAATATAATCTCCATAAGAGATGAGGATCTTACCTTGACAAACGGGTCCCCGTTCTCGCTATCATGTTGAAAGTGAAGGTTCCTTGCCTTCACTATAACAACAGTCAGGCGCTCTGCTGTCGGAAGATAACTCAGTGAAAACATCACCTCACCGAACAGGGTCCCTCTCTGAAATCAGTTTCACAGTGTTAGATATAGATTGTGTTCAGACACCCTCGTATTTCTCGCACCAACTGTTGTATCGTAAAGTTTCGTTGCGTAAACAACCAATGTGAACTGCAAAATTCAGACGGCCACTAAACACGGTCTCTTTCAACGGACCTCGCTACGGGATTTCTTGGTACCTGTTTCTTACTGTCCACTGCACAGAGTGCACCAGCCTCGCATGGAATGTGCCCGGACACCGCTTGCCAACATACGTGATGAAAGTTTCACTTCAATACCGGAGGCATGCGAACTACGTGCAACTAGATTTAGGTTGGTAGTTATCACTTACGTCACCACTGATTCCTAATCCATGACACTACCTTGCAAGTTAACGCAACGAAACTATACACACTTGCTTTTGTGAAAACATACAAATTAGGCCTATGTGTAAATGAAGACATAATATGGTGAAATGTACCTGCCCCGTGTCCGTAAGGGTGAGCCAAGTGGTTACACCTACCTGCCCCGTGTCCGTAAGGGTGAGCCAAGTGGTTACACCTACCTGCCCCGTGTCCGTAAGGGTGAGCCAAGTGGTTACACCTACCTGCCCCGTGTCCGTAAGGGTGAGCCAAGTGGTGACACCTACCTGCCCCGTGTCCGTAAGGGTGAGCCAAGTGGTTACACCTACCTGCCCCGTGTCCGTAAGGGTGAGCCAAGTGGTGACACCTACCTGCCCCGTGTCCGTAAGGGTGAGCCAAGTGGTTACACCTACCTGCCCCGTGTCCGTAAGGGTGAGCCAAGTGGTGACACCTACCTGCCCCGTGTCCGTAAGGGTGAGCCAAGTGGTTACACCTACCTGCCCCGTGTCCGTAAGGGTGAGCCAGGTGGTTACACCTACCTGCCCCGTGTCCGTAAGGGTGAGCCAAGTAGTGACCGGCTGGCGAGCAGTGACGTCACATAGCTTCAGCTCTGCCTCGCCTATCAGCGTGTTGGAGAACTTGTCGCTCGCGTACACGTAGAACGATAGAGAACGCCGACTGAACTCAGACATCTCCAGTCCAAACAAGAACTTCTCCTTGTAGCTGGGGCAGCTAGTTCGACGATATATCTGCAATCATACGCGTGCAACAGCAGTTTATTAGTTAGCCATGTCGTTCGTTAATAAATTATAATTAAAGACATGTAGACTTATAGTCTACCGACTCAGTTACAAGTTCTGATTTTCAGTTGTGAACATTGATACCACAGATAACGGATTCTAGAAATCTGATATCTGTGTTTATACTGTTGTTCGAGGCAGTGCCGTATTTAGGCCTAGGCAACCTAGGCAGCTGCCTAGGGCGGCAAGTTTTAGGGGGCGGCATTTCGCCAAAGATTATTTAAAGACTAGATAGTTTCAATAAATTTTGTCACTACAAAAATCTCAAATTACAAATTTTCAAAATACTTTTAATGTTTTTCCAGAACATTTTTAGAAAGCTTTAATTCTGCAGCATATTTTGTGGTGAGTTGAATGACTACCTGACATTACAAGCGTAAATTTGTATTCCGTTAAAAACCGCTATTTTGCTTCCGCAGCCTAACAAAATTTTTTCGCTTCGCGAATTGGCCTCCGGCGGCCGCTGCGCGGGACGTCCCTGCGGCAGATGTTTCTCATTGTTGGGGCGGCAAAATGTATTTGCCTAGGGGCGGCTTACTACCTAAACACGGCTCTGGTTCGAGGCTTATCACGACCCGTATGCCAACTGTTCTATTCCTGGAGTTTCGTTGGCAGTAAGAGAAACGAAACCCCAACACGACGAAACATGCCTAGAATACAATAGTTCGCAACGTGTATACCATTTACAGTATTATGTTATCAGACTCTACAATGATTTTGTAAAAATTGCGTTGCATTTCGGGAAAATTGTATGTAAGTTCTTACTAAGTATTGAGGATAGCTGAACAAAACAATACAAACAAAAAGGCATCAAATTACCTTCTAGAATATTAGCCTCATGCACAAAGCCACTTGCGGACGCAACTTTTGACTTGCGTCCGCAAATCAATGAAACCGAATGCACAAAAGGATTTACCGACGCAAATATTTGCGAGAGCTCGTTAATGTTGCGGCTGCCTCGACCGTCCCACAAATAGATAAAAATGGCGGCCCTGTCAAATACGGTGGAAAACTGGCTCCCGCGATCTCGTGTTTTAGAGATTGCACCAACGTAGTGGAAGTTCCTTGATTACATTTTTAATACTAGTTATTATCTGCCGAAACATTTGGCTCCACTTTTGTCGAAGATCTTTGTGTGGATTCAAGAATGTGCGATAAGAAAAAGTTATAGACCTTCCAGTTGACGTTCAGATAAGTCTCCTTTTAATATTGGCCTAGGCAAGCATACTTGTAAACCATGTGTTAGTGCGGAGTGCCTAGCTACACGCCATAACAAATCTAAATGTGTGTAAAACCCAGAAAGTATAACTAAGGCCTCAGCTCAGCCCTAGGCCTGGGCTATAAGCAGGCGTATCGTGAGGTCTTAGGCCTAGCTAGCTCTAGGTCTAGAGCACAGGCTTCTAGGCAGTGGCGTGCCGTGACTTTTCTAATGGGAGAAGCAACTACTTTTTTAAGTAATCCCTTGGCAATGGCACTTGTGAGACCCCCCCACCTAATACATGCATGGGGGGTCTAGGGGGAAGGCCTCCCAGTCAATGCGGGTCCGGGGCGCATAGCCCCGGATTTTTTTGGATTATCGTGATTGCCGTACGAGCCTTTTAACGAGTTTTAGGCAATTTACCATTAGAAATTTACGAACAAAAATCTGATCCATTATAAAATATCAGTGCTAAAATGCCGAGTGCATTTTTTGGTTTTTGAATTGAGATTTGGCAGAGCTGATGTTGGTCGGCCACTCTCAATAATTGCACATTTTTCTTGAAAAGATCGAGTGCTAAATGGGCGCGCAAATAATTCATCGATTACATAACATTCAATCATATTCATGGTTATTGAAAGTTGATAGTACAAATTCAGAAAGGAGTGCACATTCGCGCTAGACCTAGATCCTCCACATCCGCGCTAGACCTAGATCCTTGGCCCACAGCAAGCGATCCGATCGAGCCCGCAGACTCGGAAGCAATCCTTCATATTGCTTATTCGCGCGTAGATGAACAACACACCAAAAATTTGTCACACACTACAATTATACTCAAATAATCAACTAGTCAATGTAGAATCGCATTCTTTCTCACACTGAATGAATTTAGAAAATAAACGAAACAGTTTTACGGTTATAAAGAGGTTAAAACACGAACAACTTTCAAACCCACGTGTCTCTCGGAACAGTATGGCTTACGGGTGCTGGGTGGAGGCAATCCGAGGCATTGCTTCCACTCGGCTTTTCTTCATCAACCCTCGGCCACCCTCGTCGCTTGGCCCACAGCGAAGGCCTGGCGCTCGAATTCAAACTCGTAGAATATGGTACAAGGATTTTTCATTGCGCTGTCAGTTATTTCG
>OX246746.1:32139623-32247158 GCA_945910005.1 Isoperla grammatica | reverse complement strand
GCTTCCGATGGTGGAACATTGATTCAAATAGAGATGTACACATGAGTGGCGGAAGCTCCACAGAAGCGGACAGTCGCTGCCGGAGCGGCAGTTTCACCCACTGACGGGGAACCAATATCCGAATCCAAGTTAGCTATATAGTTAGTAGGTGGCCAAACATACGCGATAACTAGGTAATACGAGACGTTGCCCGAATCAGATGCATGCATATTGCCGGGGTTTTGAAAAGGGAATAGAAAATAGTGGGGGGGTGGTATTAAGGGATTTTAGGGGGCATGGGGGGTTGTTTGGGAGGTTGGATTGCAAAGAGGGCTGACAAGTATGAAGAAAATGAGAGAAAGTAATAACCTCCATTTTACTATGCACGAGAGCCCTCAATCGGGCACCAGTCACCACGAGTATGGCCACACGAAAACGCACACGCACACGCACACGCACACGCACACGCACACGCACACGCACACGCACACGCACACGCACACGCACACGCACACGCACACGCACACGCACACGCACACGCACACGCACACGCACACGCACACGCACACGCACACGCACACGCACACGCACACGCACACGCACACGCACACGCACACGCACACGCACACGCACACGCACACGCACACGCACACGCACACGCACACGCACACGCACACGCACACGCACACGCACACGCACACGCACACGCACACGCACACGCACACGCACACGCACACGCACACGCACACGCACACGCACACGCGGCCGAAGCAATCGATGGCTTCACGACAAAGAGATTATTTCCGAAGGATTACAGTTTTTTTTTCAAAAATACTAATGAAACATGCTGCTCTATAAAAAGCTTTTAATTAATTGAAACAATGGAAGGTAAACAAAAATAGACACACACGAATAGGGATGAACTAATGTGTTGCACATCGATTGAAGACCGGATTCTGCAGTGTTGGTTTTGTTTTTCTTGTCGTTATTCAATAGAAGTGAAACAATTAAATTGCCATTTTAGGTCAATGACGGATAAGTACTTATTAGTTTTTAGTGAGTATAATGAATAACACTCTTGCTCGCATCAAGCATTGTAAGAAGGATAGGGTATCATGCATTATACTTGTAAAAATATGTAATGCTTTTATGTAAGATTAAAAATAATTAAACGATTACAAACATGAAATATTTTAGAAGTGTGGGTCTATGTTTTCAAATGGAATACAAGAAAAACTATTAATGATGAATATTGCGAATTAATATATTATGTGATAAGGTATGTGACTCAGACAAACTCTATTTTCTACAGTACAAATATAATTAAGCGAGTGAAGAGAGCGTCTTCACTAGACTCTTATGGCACTTCGTTCTGTTTTTGTTTTTTTTGTTTTGTTTTTTTTGTTTTTATGTCTGTCGATAGCGGTCGAACGAAAAGTCCGATCAACTTGAAATTTAAACTATCCACAAGCCTCGATGTGGATTGGAGGTGTATAGTTTTGAGGAAAAATTGTTCGAAAAGTTACAAAGTTACACCATAGTTACTGCAAAAAAAATTTCTGAAACAAAATGGCGGCAAAATGTGAGATAGCCATATTTTTTTACAGATTTTTCCGGTCACGAATATGTTCATTTTATGACGATCTGATAAATATTGGCAAAGTTACACAAAAGTTACTCGAAAATATTTTTCTGGAACACAGTAACAGCAAAATGTGAGGTGGCTATCTTATAGTAAATTTTTGTCCAGTTACGAATATACTAATGTAAACGCGATCTGATACGTATTTGAGGCAGAAATCACATTTATAATGCTGTCAATAACTGTTAGTAACGGTGGCGGACCGTGTTGAAAACATGGCGACGAAAATTCTTAGCAACGCACATTGCACTGCATCCAACAATGTCGGGAAGTATAATAGCTATGGAAATTAGTAAAAATTTTGCAATGCGCATTCTTGAATTGTTGTGAATTGTTGTTTTTATTAGCTTTGAGAACTTTTCGCCACAAGGTTCGTAGATATGGACGCGCTCGCTTATCAACGTGTCAAACAGAGCGTTTTCCTAGTATACGATAAACCAAAATATTTCATGGTATTGAACATAATTTTATTTGTACTTAACGATCTGTGGATTTTCTGGGATACATATAACACGTACACTTCAGTTTATAAAATGTTGACCAAGGCAGGATCTTCCGACTTACAGGTGGTTGCATCACGCTTATTGTAGTATGCGCACGCTTATTTTGTTTTCATACCGAGCCAGTGGCTCTTCCTCTTATTGAAGGAGTGAAGTTGTAGCATTGTGGATAGAACTCGTTACCACTGAAGAGTTTGCAATGTTTGAGGGAGATCGTGTTTAACTATTGGGCAGTAAAAAGACCGCCGAACTAATATGAAGGAACTTTCCATGAATGGCGTAGGAATAGACATAGAAGATAGAAAAATTAGGGGAGGGGGGGGGGGGGGGGGGAAGCCACAGTGGTGTTGAAATACACGTAACCCGTAACAGTATATGTCCACGGATTATGGAATAATACAAGATGGCTGTCTAGTAATAAATAATAATTTTTGTAGGAATATACCCGTTCTAGGGTGCACACCAGCACCAGCAGCCTGATGTGCCCCTCTTCAGGTGACTAACTAGGTTATTAGGGTGTTTGGATTCTTGGGAAGGATTGTCCGACGGCTGATAGTATGACTCAGTCCCAGCATTCGCCTTTACGACTGAGGAAAACCTCGGAAAAAACCTTCAGTCAGGACTGCCGGTAGCCGGAATCGAACCGGCGACCTCCCGAATTAGAGTCTCGCGTCTTACCGCTGAGCCATCTCTATCGGTTGTCTAGTAAGTGCACGAACGAGTGTACCAGAGCGAGTAGAAACAAAATGATAGATAGCCCAATCGTGTGGAGCCCTCTTGGGAGACGGGTCAGTTCAAATACTGCAACAATAAACTGCCGTACCGAACCCTTTCGACAGAGGTATTTTTTATGTGTCAGCTCGGACGGCTATAAAGCCAAAGGCGACGGGAATGTATTTTCCACCTTTCTCAAAAGGGGTATTGAGTTTTCAAAGCTGACAGAACTACCTATAGGCATTGTTAAAATATTTTATATGAATTAATTCTTAAATACTCATTAAATTGTATTAGTAGTTGTTGAGGGAGTTATGTATTGGACGTTCTTCTAAATGTTTCAAAACAGATCGATTTTGAATTCGTTGAAGTGGGAGAAAATATAAATGAAATTAAACAGTAGGAATAATTTTGCCACAAGACGTGGCTATAATAAAACAACAATACAAACATGTGTTTCGGGAGGCATAGAATTGTACCGTCGTCAGATCCTAAAGGGCTGACCCATATTGTGGATGAACCTGACACCGATAAAATAAGTGCTCCTGAAACGTGACTAATTAACTAAGGTTTTAATTGTTGTTTATATAACTTACATTGCAGCCATACTGCAGAGCAAATAGTTGTAGTGTGGAACCTTAATTGCTAAGGCCCGGTTTTTCAATCGGTAATTAACGGGGCCGTTAGCTGACGGTCCGTTATCTGCATAGGGTTTGTTGGGTTACAGATTACGGACCGTCAGCTAACAGCCCCTTTAACGACCCGTTGACCGATTGAAAAACCGGGCCTAAATTAACAATGTTAATTAATGTTAACAATGTTTAATCTAACAAAAGTTCCTATTACTGCGTACATTATTATATACAAAATATACGTTGGCTTAAGGTGAAGGTATCTAGGTAACTTTACTTTTTTAAATTAAGTTTTTTTGATAAAGGTTGATAAATATTGATATTATGTCTGCAAAAAGTGGTTTAAAAAAAACTACATTTTATTTTTTACGTGTACCGATAGCTTCAAAAGTCTTTACGTTCAGTACTAACACCTCTAGAGCATATTTGTCAAGTACACGAAAATGTAGTATGCTATAGGTTGCTATCTTAGGAATGATGGTATACAACTTTAAAACACAATTATGTGACCAGTTTTTTTAATGAATTTTTTCGTGTCCCGGTAAAAAGGCACTTGAGTGAAGGCTGTTTTGACTATTCCGTAACTTAATTATGAAAAGAGTCACTTACAAGAAATAAAGTGCTTATCATGCGCTCGACCCTTATCTGCCCAGAATGCTTGCAGTCTCAAGCCTACGTAAAAAACTTTTCGAGTGTTAGTGAAATACGTACACGGATGTAAAGCGCACCAGTTTTGCTCGTGTCGCAGTCCAGCCGTAACTACTTTACGGGTCTAGACAGGTAATTTGCGCAAAGAAATTGTCTCCTTGTGTCCTAGCATCCCTCAACAGTAGTTGAGTGAGAACGCAAATGAACAGATGACCTTGCTCTAACAAGAGCCTGCGTTCGACTGAAATCAGAACGAAGCGCGCGGAGGTCGGTCGGAGTTGTGGTAGTGGGGGGGGAGGGGTTGAGGGGTACATTTCATACGTCACACATACACATCTACAAGTAATTCCTGTCAAAAGTGTTTTTCCAGGGGGGGTAGATCACCTTAAGCCAAAACCTTCAATCAACACATAATTATTTTGTATGTAACAAAAACGTGGTTGACCAAACATGTCATGTCATACACGGCGACAAGTTGTGTGTAGGCCTATATATAATTATTACACCAGACGAATATTGCACCAGAAAATCAATAGAAAGCTTTCCCCTGTCACAGCTGATCGGATAATGAATAACATTGTGCGTTATTAAAATTGCCCCCACACGCAGCTGTTTAGTAAGATTAAACACCGGTTGTAATAGAATTTTACATGTTTTCTAGTTTCGTGTATGCAATAAATATTTGTTTAGAATTACGTATTTTTTGGCAACCGTTGACGTATTGACAGTCAACATAGTGATTGCTTTTTAAAGAATATTTGATTATTGTTGATTCAAGACAAAACCATTTGGTGTCGATTCAAATAAACGTAAATTGTACTTGGAGATACGTGTTATTTTGCTTTGCTGTTATTTTTAATAACTTACGCCTACGGATAACGTAAACCAATTGGAAGTGTAACAAAAAAACAAAAATAGAAAATATGAAAAATCAAAACGTACCGGGAGATCTTAATTTTCGTCTAATTTTGCACATAGAACTGATACTGACCGGCGAGTCCATGTAACTACAACCCCCCCCCCCCCCACACACACACCCATCCCCCACAAGGGCTCACAAGGGCAAATTGTGCAAAGAATACGCCAACCTAGCAGAAAATGTGGCAACTATTCACATTATATTTTCTTTCTTGCGCCATTTTCGATATTTTTTGTCATGGCGATTTATAGTTCCCCGTATATCAGGTAGGAGCGCTGTAAGCAGTACCATCGCGTATGGTTTGCTATAATATTACAGATCGCTGGGTTGATTTACCTGTTACGGGGAAGTGGGAACCGTGCACCTGCCCGCAATAAGAGATTATTCTGAATGTAAACGCAACACTTCTCAGAAACTTTCCTATGGCTGTTACAGATATGTAGATCCTTTTCATATACAGATAACCGTGTCCGGGCCCATTTCACGACCCACATGTAACTCGTGCTCAAAGGCTGTTATTACATATTATAGAGATGTATTTATTTATTTTCAAACAGCGTATTTCGTTTCTGTTCAATTTACAACGAAATCAAAAAAACATAACTTTTGTATCTTGATAGTGAATGTACTATAGCTCCCAACATACACGAGTACACTATAGTATTCTCCGGCATTGAGTATAGCTCGCAATATTCAACCATACAAAATTAACAATATTTTATTGATGTCTTGAGAACGCTTCAAGATATTTAAAAAGTGATTCCTACGCGGAATTTGGTTTTGTGTCGGCTATTTAAACAACGAAATTAAAAAAGTTAAAAATATTGTAATTATTAAGATTTGTATTTTCGTAAATAATTCATAATTTAGAATTAATAAATTATTGAACTGACAATTGTAACAATTACAATACTGGACAGTTTTCAAAACTCATTGTTTAGCTGATACAAAAACCACATTCTGGGCTCCTCTCCAAATGAACTAAAACGCTTATTGCGCTGCTGGCAGTCAAAAGTCTAGCGGAAGACACTCTTAAGAATGTGCTTATATTACTCTCTCAAAGATGTTACTCTTAATACATTGGAATGACGCAGAAGTTATCACCAAAGTTAATAGGAGTCAACGAGCTAGTATTTTGCTGATTACAATCTGTGGATTAGATGGCTGGAACTGCGCGTTTGAGCCCCTGTTTGTCACGATGCTGATATGCGGTTAACCTTGGTGGTTACTATAACTAATGGACTTTATCTTTCTTCCTCTTCCAACGCAAAATATAATCCTGTAATTATATTTCATAATCCTCCGCTAATTGTTACTCAGTGTTGGTTTTACGTAATTAGCTTCGCTTCACCACGGATATCAGTTTTATAATTTAAGTTGTGGATTAGCCTTATAATATTAAAAAAAAAGCTGAAAAAAGTCTAAACGGTCTGTCTGTGCCCTTTAATAACAGGGATAAGAAGTTATAGTAACTTTGTGAATTCTTACATGGATAATAATCACGAAATATTTACATTTTGACTTTGATTAAGACTTTCTACGGAATAAATTAAGTATGCATTGTTGGTCTTATCACTGTCGGTAAAGTAATTATTTGAGATAAATGGACTCGGATCGAGCTGACACCTACTCAAGATCTGCTTATACACAAATGGAGAGTGTATTTTTGGTCTTGCCCCAGCTTTGAAAATATTCTTGCGACATCCCAGCTTACCTCATTCACTATTTATTTATTTATTTTATTGTAATTAAGGCCAGTGTAGGGCACAATGCCCTCTTTAGCCTGATGAGTGATGATTGATGAATGATAATGAGGAAGGGAGGAGGGGAAGCCTGGTACCGGCACGTGGCCTATAACCAAGTACCAAGGGGACCATCGGCTTTACGTCCCATCCGAAGGGACGGTGTAACTTGGACCAGTCATATAGGTTCCTCCACTAACCTGGACTGCCGAGCAGTTGACGAGAAGAACGAAGCTGTTACACAAGCTTTCGAACCCTCCAATCTGCTCTAACCAACGGTAACTAGTGTTTCAGAGGTGAGTGGTCACCCATCCACCTCCTGACCTAGCCCGAGGTTGCTTAACTTCGGTGTTCGTATGGGAACCGGCTAAGCGACCGCGGCTAAACCGTTGGCTATTCACCATTGTCAAGTTGCGGTTAAGGCTTCAATCAGCTGTTGACTAAATTCCACTGACCTGACTGCTATTTCAGATGGCGCACAGTGTTTCGTTACATGTGAAGTAACACCTAGAAACTACAAGTTATTGAAACAGTCCAACAAATAATCCTTGCATTATTGTGTATAGCTACAAAAAGTGTAATGGAAAATACATAACATTCAAATGCAGCTGTAGTTTTATGGCTATTTTGTTGCTTACTTAGGTACGTATTACCTCAAGTTTGATGGTGGAATATTTATTTCTTGGAGTAATGGAAGAAAGAATATTGAAGAGAGATTTTCAATTTTCATTAAATATTTTACAATAATGCCAAAATGCCGAGCTGGATGCATGGAGTAGGAGGTACTACGATGTAGCTTCGCCTTCGTCTTTAACGAAAGATGCACATATCAAATATTTAGGTGCAATGAATTGTGCAACAACGCAGAGATGATCATAGCAAGGTTACAAAATATACCATTATTAAGGAATATTCACTTAAAATTACTTTTCAAAAATGTCTACACTTCCATCATACAATCTTCATTACGTAATGGAATTCTTATCTAGGGATGTGGATGCTTACAATACTAAAGAATACACCCGCTTCACTTCATTCTAAAGTTTATAATTAAAATAATTCTTATAGGAATTAAAAACTTCACCTGCTTTTATGGAAACAAATATCTTAATCATTTTTATACTATTATGTATCCAAATATATTTTATCCGTATTCAGAACAATTCGCTACTGTGATACGACCAACTTAGTGGTGATTGGGTAAGGTTATGTTGTTTAGTTGGTCGTAGCATAATTGGGAACGTGGCAGACGCTCTGTAGCAAAGTAAGTGCAAAGTATAGCTATAAGGTAATTGGCAGAGTTTGGAAGTGTCATACATGACCGTAGCAGAATTAGTACCTACCCGTCAATTAAATTGATATTATTTTCATCTCTTACATACGGTACAGTAACTACCAGTGGGTCTACTGGAAAACTGTTGACCACCAAACTATTGATTTGAGTATTTTGTGTGCGTTGTTATCGGCATATTATATTTATATATTTGCATAATTTTAACTGTGTATTTTCTGTTCTATATATAAAAGCAAGAAATGTGTCTTGTAAGAACTGTAGTCGGAGTATCATTATTTGTATAGGAAAGTGTATGGGTAGCTTCAATTCCATTCCAATGTGGCGTAACAACAACAATAAAGACATGCATTCTCTTAACCACATTGTTTCATACGGCGCTTCTTCTCAGATATTGAGACTGTACTTTCTATTGGAATGTCTTTGCACGTTTTTATTGTATGGAAATTTATAGAATTTGTCTTTACAATCTGAGCTTTGATTACATATGAAAAGCATTCATATATATATATATAGGCCTATATATATATATATATTATTTGTTTGTTTTTGTTTGTTTTTTCACACGAGTAAACAGAAGTGTTTGACTCACCCAACACTGCCCGACGTCACATTTTTCAGTCGATCGTGAAGTAAACTGTTTTTACTTCGTGTCCAGTATCTTTCCTGCCGACAGCTATTCAGTTCATGTGCAGACAGATGGACAGTGTCTCCCTTCAACGGGAAAGCCAGTTTTGGAATTATACAATAAAACCCAAACCACACGCAACATACAAGATATTTTTAAGTTGCCTCCTTCACAAGAAGATCCTAAGAGTAATAGCTCTCCTGCTGATAATACTATACACGAACTGAATAGCTGTCGGCAGGAAAGATATTGGACACGAAGTAAAAACAGTTAACTTCACGATTGACTGAAAAATGTGACTCAACCAGACGTAGGGGCGCTACGTGTTTCCACACAACGCTCGTTGCGCCGTAATTCGACTCGTCAGACGACTGCGCCGAGTGCATCTTGTTCGTGACGCAGTCTCATCCTCTGATGATGGAGAATGATACGTCTCCGAAACGTCGGACTGTGTTGGGTGAGTCGAAAACTTCTGTTCACTCGTGTGAAAAAAAAACCCAAAAACAAACAAATAACATATATCTTTGCGTCACTTTTAGTCACCTCAAGTTCACCCCTTTAACTTTTATTTGCGCCACCACATCGAGAATGGCTTCCTGTAATAGGTTGTAGAACACAGTGCACTGTTCATTAATGTTGGCATACGCCTCCATTAATTCCCATGGACAACGCATAAGCCGTAACTTTAAGTCGTGAAGGTTAGCCCTCCTCCAATTTAACACTTTTCTAGGTGGTTGTTTATGAAAACAACTAAATGCCCGCACTGTTATGTCACAATTGAGAGCAGCATGGTCAGACTTAACAGGTGAATCAGTGGATTTAACTACGATCTCGACGTCATTAGGGGAAGACAGCACTAGGTCAAGTACACTATCACGACGCGTAGGGAAATGATTGTGCTGATTCATGTCCATTTCAGAGATGATATCCATCAAGGTAGAGCTCGCAGGGGAAGGGGACACAACAGTTGGTACACACACATTAGAACTGTGGTTTGGCTGCCAGCTAATACCGGGTAAATTAAAATCACCGCAGAGAATGTAGACATCTGACGGGCGCATAGTGGATTGCAATAGAAATAACGAGTCATAGAGTTCATCGAGCAGTTCAGTAGATATATATCTATCAATCTCAAAATCTCTTAAATTATAAGACCAAATGCATCTAAGCTTATTTAGAAATTTACAACACAATAATACGTTTTGCTCTCTTGTAAAATGTGTTAAAATTGATTAAAGGTATCTTTACAACCTCGGTCGAAGGATTTCCCGCATATGATTTTTTAAAGGAGTTCTTAGCGCAAGCAAGCAACAGTCAAAGCAATACACTCACTTCAAACGGAATAAAATAAAATAGGAAACCTAAACATTGCAACTATACTTCTCAAAACATTCAAGCTTGAAGGGAAAACATACCTTTTACATTTATGCATTGATAAAATGGTAAATGTTTAAATAAACATTTAATTTAAATAAACAACTGCTACTACAACTGAAGTTTTGATAGTAAAAGATTATCTGTAATAAAACTCAGAGAACAAACTAAGCAAATGATAGGGGATCGCTTTTCAGTTTCTGGTTGTAAAGCATTGACTACTGCAAGAAATCAATTAATTTAAAGTCGTTTTCCACATAAGGAATTATTTACGAAAAAAAAAATGGAAGCAATGCTGATTCAGCTCAGTTAGTGATAAAAACAAGAAGTATTCTAGAGAGAGATACATTTTAGTTAAATGTTTTCTTAAATGTAGGATTCCTGGAACAGTAGTAAACGAACTGTAAGTACTTGCAAGATGAATATTTGAATATTTTAGTATCTCAAAATCTCTCATCGAACTAACAAAGTTGGCAAAAATGGATGAAAGACGACCCCGATCTCTACAAGGGGTACAAACGAATGATGAATCTACAAACTTTCGTTTACTTATATAATAATAGCTACTAATAGCTTAATACTTATAATAGCGCAGATCTTGAACAATTTCTCGAGTTTGAAGTGAATTAATGCTTCGTTATGCTCAAGACGATGAGGATGATAACCCGTTGATGAAGACGGTGTAGACAAAACACTGTCCGAAGGAAATCGTAGATGCTCTTATCACACACGGCAACCCGCGAATAGTTGAATACAGAGCACAAACACTTTTCAGTGTCCAATTTAAGTGACGACCATTGTTTTGTATGAAATGCTAGGTAAATGCTAAGTTAGGGTAGTTTTAACTTGTTTTTTAATGAAGTTTCATTAATTAATTAACGTTAAGTTACGTGAATCATCTATATAAAATCTTGTATTTATTGTATGTAAAGGATTATTTTTTAGCAAAAAATTGTAAAATGAAATAATTCAACACTTACATAAGCTAAGAGCTTTGATTCTTTGCATGTCGAATCTTTCATTATATTATTATATCACGTCATATTATGTGATGGGAATCGCGAAAAGATACCTTCGGGACGAAACCTACCTACCAACCTACCAATTTAGTTAAGGCTTGATGGATATTCAGTTCGAGACTAAATTCTAAACTTCAAAAGTCTGATGATTTCTTGAGTTACTTGATCCCGAATTCGAAGACGAAAACGCGTCGCGAAAGTTTTGAATGTCGACATTCATGAAAATGATTGTAACTAGTCTGCGAAAGTAATATCGTTTTTAGAACTATTGAAGAGATGGACGAGTTTGAATTTATTTTATAATTTTTTTACTGTCATAGATGAAACTTTCTGTGAAAGAATGTAGGCCTACGTGTTTCAAGTTGATAACATTTCCAGAACTTTGGCTGCCATCTATCATATGAGTTTGAAATGAAATATTCAAGTTCCCAGTGTGAGAGCAAGTATAGAACACTGCTAGATAGTAATATATAACATATATTAATTATCACCTGTCAATTATTGACAATTTCTACGTACCACCCCAACTTCCACCCCAACCCCCTCCACCCCTACCACTCTGTCTCTTCCCAACTTTGTAATCAATGTTTCACTACTTCCTCACGACAAATTCTCGTTTATTAAATTATATTATAAGTAACAATACTGAACGTTGTGCGAAAGTCTAGCCACAACGAGTGACACGTTGGAGTTGCAAGTCTTCTCTGTAATATCGTAAGCACAGGTGCATCCGAACGGCTGTTATTGTGCTCACATTGCATTCTTAGTGCTGAGAAGTGCATCAAAAGGGAGGTACACCTTTAGTTTAATTGAATCTCTTTGAAGCATGAAGAGCCGTCGAGGAAGTTAACAACCCGTGTTACACCAGTTAACAACTTCACCATAACCTGTTTCCACCATGAAATGAACGAGTCATAACGTATTTTCGCTGGGGCATTATAATTACTACACACAAACAATGAAGTTAGATGGGTTATTGTTGTTTATTGGCGTTTGTCCAGTCTAGTCTTGAGGGTGGGGAATGGCGTATCCAGTAAATCGTCAATTCGTTTTATTGGGTTGAAATTTAAAAGGCTCAAAGGACTGTACGAGAAAGGCAATATCAAAATAGCCAGCAATATTAAATTACACAAAATTAATGAAGGTATTTTAGTGAGATCTTTATTGAAAGTTTGTAAATGTGAAGCTTTTAGTTTATGTAATCATTTCAATAATTAACTAGTTATTGAAATGACTACAGTAACAATAACAACTTTTAATTTTTTAAATTTATTGTTAAGCAGATACAAAGCCTAATTTCGCGTAGGAATCACTTTTTCAAAATCTTTAAGTGTTCTTAAGTTCAAAAACCACAAATTGAGCGAGTTAAGTTCACTTTAAGTTAAAAACTGTTAACTTAGCGAGTTAGGTTCCCTTTAACTTAAATACTGTGTAATTATTGGTACTATTTTTGTGTTTAAAGGGAAAAAAAATAGTGTCATCTGTGCCTGTTTTATGTTATGGCACGTAATTTCACTTTAGAAATAAGTATGAATGATCAAACGAGTGTACGGCAGGGATAAAAGTTCACTCTTAAATTATGTGAACGTTGTTAAATTATCTTTTAATAACTGTTTTAAATTTATATGTCAACTTTTTCATTTCATTGTCGCATTTTTTATATAATATTATAGATTGCTTTCTGGAGAGATTTCATTTCAAAATGTAGTTCCGAGTGACAAAAAGTGTAGCCAATACGGATGAAGCACAAAGCAACAGGTCGATTGGCATAACTAAATACCACACATATCAGGTGATATATTGAGCACGAATACTAGAAGTAGTATGGGAGGCACCATAGGTCAAGGAATTTCCCAAAATGGCGGCCAAGATGGCGGCGGGTTTTTCCTAAGATGGCAACCACTGGACTCTTGAGTGACTTAGTTGGGGTTTTTCCCAAGATGGCGGCCACTGGACTCTTGAGTGACCAATGAAACCTAAGGGTGGGGAGGAGAGGGAACCCGCCCCAACCAACCCCCAACTCCACCCCCCCCCCCTCCAGACCCCCACGGGGTAGCCAACACTTGCGGAGTCTACTTTTCAAATTTTGCGCGCCGAGACTAGCGCACTACATCCGCTAAGTGTATAACTGATGTACCACGTGACAATTATTTCATTTAATATTGTCACAATTTGAAAAAAAGTGCGACGATCGTGTTTTCGTGCCCGAGCAGTATGGACCTCGCCATTATTGTCATGGTGCACAATACCACTCAACTACCATGGCTATTGGATCACAATTTGTAAATACCGTATATAACTTTCACCGTGACCTCAATTACGGACTTGCCCGTCAGCATTCTACGCTACTATTAACGGTGGCGCTACCTAGCAGGGAATAAAGTAACTGAAACTTTGAGTCGGTAACAGTCAATTGCATTACGGGCCGACTATTTATTGTACTTGGTCATTTTCGACTGTGCGCATGCGCCAAGGTAGCGAGCGCTATCTAGCAGTGAATAAAGTAATTATATCCGCAAGCTACTCGACTTCGGTATTGTCCCCATAACGTTTTGGGAAGTACACGGGAGTACGCGAGCGGCAGAAGATTGGAATGTGTAATTAGGGGGACGAAATTATCTCGTTACAACTTGCAGATGAAACCTGAAAAGCCAGCCTAGATAATTTTGGTAAACTTGAAAATAAATTGTGGGTTGGTCACTGACGTCACAGAAAATCAAAAATGTGAAGTATGGGTCCAGAAGGGCGGTTCTCTACATCCACGGTAAATTTAACTTAAATAACACTTGTGCTAAACCTGCCACACGATAAGCTACCGCGCGATTCCCAACTACCATTTCATAACATTCGATAACCGTATCGAAACGACGTAGCCGTTGCAGCAGAGCAGCGCCTGTTATATACGTATTAGTTTGTGTATGTTTTCTAGACGGCTGTGTGCACTATAGAAAGTAAACCAATAACAACGCGTGAATAAATAATGGAATGTTTTCCATTAGGTTCGTTCGATTTATGGACACCTACTGCACTTTATGCACTTATTGCAGCATAAGATTAGTTGATTTATCGTCACCTTTTGTACTTTTTGCATGTATCCCATGAAATAACTTTGAGTGAGTGCAAAAAGTACAAAAAGTGTAGCCAAGTCAAACAAACCTAATGGTTGAACTTAGAACTAGGCCTAAATAAACTAGGGTTCTAGGCCTACCCTACTTAACGTGATGGCACGGCCAAACTACAAAAGTAGGGTTATGATAATAAAATTACTTCTAGACATTTGTTACAAAACTACCAATTATATTTTCTTACTTATATATCTATTTCTAATTAGAAATATCATATATTTGTATCGATTCACACAACAAATTTCTATAATCAATTAGTTAAAAAGCTGAAGTGAACATGAAATGGCTTGAAAAGTCCGCCATGATTTCTTATCGCACGTCTAAAGAGCGCGCTACTTTTAACGTAGGTGGTAACGGTCTTCGTCGATAAAACACCGTAGAGAATCGCTAACTCAATGCGGTATGGCTCGTAACGTCCAAAACGGTCGGTTAATTTACCATGGACCTTAGAGAATCGCTCTGCAGAACCTGAACAGCATGGCTATTATACGGAGAAGAATTCGTTCAGCGCAGTGAATAGTGCAAACAAGAGCGAAATTACAAAGAAACATAAAATTGTCAAGGGAAAAAATGTATTTGAGCTTAACGAGTCAAGAACAAAATCTCTTGGGGTTGGTTTACACAAAGACGCGTGTTTTCAACCTTTTGTTGAAATAAGAGCATTGAATGAAAAAAGTGTAGAGTTTCACACTCAAGCATGGCAAGAGTTTACACGATAAATAGAACTTCTTTCAACATAAGTGTTCACCCTACAAGCAGACGAAATGGAGAATATACCTCCATACAATACAACAAGACAACAAATATTTGACAAGTATTGACAAGACAAATATTTGTGTAACAATGTTTTGTTTGTTAAGATGTACATGGGAAATCTAATAAGAGGCTTGAGATCTTCAATTGATGACAAACAAGGTATTAACCTAAGTGAAATTTCTTGCATAAATGTAATTATATATTCATCGCTTGTAACAATTATACTGAATAGCCATGAATCTACATGTCGTCCACTTTATTGGGACTGTGACTTTGTGGTAGATGTCAAAAGTAAATATTCTTCATGCATACACGACTATGAAGAGGAAGAAGAAACGATGCCCATCTCGCTTGAACAATTTGTGCGAAAATATATTGATAAGCTGGACTGTGAAAAGGAATGTGCATCGATAGATTCCAAATGTTTACTTTTTGAACTTGGTGCATCCAACATTGTAAATGATTTTTGAGATGTTCAATTAGGCTTATGTAGCCTACAGGTAAAAATGTATCATGTTTAAATAAAAGACAATATAGACACTAGTCTTCCTTCTACTTTATCAGTGTTGACTTTAAAGGGTATGAACCCTAGGAATACCACATCCTACATATATGCTATGAATACAAGTTATATTTGAAATTTTCAAGTTTAATGCACCTAACCATTGTAGGCCCTAAGTCATGTGCTGCAAAGGAGTGGACTACGTTGCACGCGGGTGATCTTGAGATACCCAACACAGTGATGAAGCCATACTACACATCTTGAATTTTCTGTGACGTCAGTGGACAACCCACAATTTATTTTCAAGTTTATCAAAATTATCTAGGCTGGCTTATCAGGTTTCATCTGCAAGTTGCAACGAGATAATTTCGTCCCCCTAATTACACATTCCAATCTTCTGCCGCTCGCGTACTCCAGGGTACTTCCCAAAACGTTATGGGGATAATACCGAAGTCGAGTAGCTTGCGGATATTACTTTATTCACTGCTAGATAGCGCTCACTATCTTGTCGCATGCGCACTGTCGAAAATGACCAAGTACAATAAATAGTCGGCCGGTAATGCAGTTGACTGTTACCGTCAAGGTTTCAGTTACTTTATTCCCTGCTAGGTAGCGCCACCGTTAATAGTAGCGTAGAATGCTGACGGGCAAGTCCGTTGAAAGTTATAATTAATACGGTATTCACCAATTGTGTTCCAATAGCCGTGGTAGTTGAGTGGAATTGTGCACCATGACAATAATGGCGAGGTCCAAACTGCTCGGGCACGAAAAAACGGTCGTCGCACTTTTTTTCAAAATGTGACAGTATTAAATGAAATAATTGTCACGTGGTACATCAGTTATACACTTGGCGGATAGAGTGCGCTAGACTCGGCGCGCAAAATTTGAAAAGTAGACTACGCAAGTGTTGGCTATCCCGTGGGGGTGGGGATGGGGTGGAGTAGGGGGTTCGTGGGGGCAGGGTCCCTCCCCTCCCCTCCCCTCCCTTAGGTTACATGGGTCACACTAGAGAGCCTATATAAGTGTGGGTAAGAGAGTGGCCATAGGGGTAATCGATGTTGATTGGCTACTGTGGGCACGTGATCTCAGTCGGAATGATGAATCCAAGTGCTGGTTCCCCTCCACCACCCCTTTTCATCCTTTTTATCAGAATTTTAGGAAAATGGTAAAACACGTATTCTTTTATTTTTAAAGGAGAATCTAACCTCCAATTTTCACGTCTGTAACACCTTCGGTTTTTGAGATATTGGTGACCTCATAGAATAATTTACCCCCTCTTTTCACCCCCGTTAGCTGGATTTTCGGAAAATGGTAAATTAGGTGTTTCATTATTGTTAATGGAGACTCGAAATAGCAATTTTCAAGTATTCAATATTTTCGGTTGTTGAGATATGAGTATTTTTTTAAAAACCACTTCAACCCCCTTTTTCACTCCCCCTTTCGGGGCCGAATTTCCAAAAAATCCTTCGTTAGTGGGTTGTTTTGCCACAAGCTACCAAACTTCACGTTCCTAGGTTAAACGGGTTGCGCTGTGCGTTGATGAGTCAGTCAGTCACTCAGTCAGTCACTAAGTAAGGCACTTACTTTTATAAATGACGATTTTTGACAACGATGTAATAAACCACATGGCCTATAAAACATTGTCTTAAGTGAGTTGTATATAGTTTCGAATCAATAATTGTATATATAAATAAATAAATGAATGAATGAATGAATGAATGAATACAAAAAAATGTATTTGTTTTGCTTAAGTCATGTTTACATAAATTCTAAGTACCCCAATTATTTGTTTTTCTTCTAACCAGATAATTCCCCCTTAACGATTTAGACGTGGGCACATTCCGTCAATCTCTATTTAAAACAAAAGCAACACAAATCTTAATTTTCAATTTTCTAGTAGGTGTAAAATGAGGAACACAGCATAAAGGAGTATGCAAACCAGTACTGCTTACGGTGCGGTTGGATTCAACATGGCGGCCAGCCGTCTCATGGCCACTCTCTTACCCACACTTATATAGGCTCTCTAGGTCACACAAGAATTCAGTGGCCGCCATCTTGGGAAAAACCCACTGCCATCTTGGCCGCCATTTTGGAATATTCCCCGACCTATGGTGCCTTCCATACTACTTCTTGGGATGTGTGCTGTAAGTGCTATTTTATAGCACTTAATCCATCAATTTGTGTTTTAACTAAGGAAACACTTTGGTAAAACCTTAATCGGTATTGCCGATAGCCGGTATCGACCCAGCGACCTTTCAAGTAGAGTAGCGCGCCTTCTTGCTGTGCTAAACCATCTCTTTCGGTATAGCTGATTACCAACACTTACTTTGTGACTGAAAATAGCTTTGTGCACAGCGAATCATAATATACAAAGCATCAAGTGGTATATATATATATTAATAATTTAATAAAAATTTCCAATTTATTTTTAATTGTCATCTACAGAGTAGTGTAATAACTTATGCAAATGCATCTGTTTATATATTAAAATTCTAAAGTGCCCTGAATTATTGGAAACCGCTAGGGGGTGATTGATAAAGAAACTAAGAACTTTAATTTTGTCGTATTTTAATTACTATTCAATTATAATTTTATAGAATTAATTAATTACACAATTAAAAATCGTAACAATACAAATTTTTTAATGTCAATTCATGGTTAGCTGATACAAATCCAAATTCCACTTAGGAATCATTTTTTCAGTACCCTGAAGCGTTTTCAAGATATCACGAACCCACCCTTCACGTGGTGTAGGATATCTACCTCTACCAAGCACACTACTTGCTATGCCGCAGGTCTATTACCTTGCGGTGGGCTCATCACATTATGGCAATAGCTCTTGTTTCAATACTCTTCAGTTTGCCTAGACTTTTGGTCTCACATCAAAGAGTTCACCTAGAATAAACAAATAGCAAAGCGTATAATATATAGCTGCTACGCCGTTCGGTTAAATTAAAGTATCGTTCTACGTTTAGTTTATTGAGCGACGATCCGCATATAATTTTGCCAGTATAAAATAAATACCTCTTTGGGTTTCTTTTAGAAAAAGTGATTTCTTTGTCTAAAATAATTTATTTTACACCGTCATCCTTTATTTTAAATTTTGTTTCTTATTTACAATTAAATGCACATGTATTAATTAATAGGTTATTCGACATTTTGTTGGTTGACCTATCAGAAAAAATGGCTACGTTGAGGGTAACACTTTTCAATGATTAAAAGTAAATATATTAAAATACTGTTGGTATTATGGTTGTGAATATAGATCTTCGTTTAACATGCCGACTGCGACTGCCCATACCGTGCGTAACACACACAACGACTTGTAACCAGACAAAAACATTATTAATTTGTCCTTCCGGAGTGTCAAGATCCTCGATTTACTTCTAATATCACTTCATGCCTTTAATTTGTAATTTAGTTTTACACATTCCATGAAATATAGAATATACCATTCGTATATACAGTTTCACAAAATTATTAATATTTTACATTATTTCAGAATATAAAACACATATTTTGATTTAGCCTACATATATTACCGCAAATATGTATTTTATACATTATTCCAGGGAAGAAAACATGTAAATTACGCCATTCTTCTTCAACGACGATGTATTTAATTCATCGTATGTTTGTAGTTCATAAGGTGAAGATGAATTTAAATTTATTCTATTTTCATGAAACTGCTGTTTATTATGAAAATGGAATAACATAATTCCACATGATTACGACATGCTCGCATCATACGCCATTACACACGAGGCGGTACTCGTTATTAATCCCTTATACTCATCAGGTTTACAGCGTCAAGTAAAACATTTATGTGGAGTACTTCAAGTAATCTCTATTTCTGTAACGTTACTCTTTTGTAAGACGTGTTCACTCACATTGTAGTAAAACATGTATTAACTTCACACGTTTCTTGGCGATACTTGAGTTGAGATTGTACTCAATCCAGTTATTGTATTTGTTTTATGCCAGTCAAACATTTCCTTGATTGAGTATTCTTAATCAGTGATATTTTATTGCGTGATGCAAAATAATATCAATGATATTTACTAAAAGTAATACATTATCATTAATATTATTATTTTTGTTTTTATAAGTTTCGTTAGCAGGTGTAGAAGTGATGACTGTACAAGTGATAAATCGTCATTAACTACTGTGCATCATTCTCTTTAGATTCATGTGATTGTGATTGACAACAAACCATAGAGTAAGTATACTATATGGAGATCTCAACACCACACTTATCAACGTGATTAACTATATTATTAACTGTCTAATATTTATCCAATAAAATGTAACAAGTTGCAAAAATAATAATATAAATTTTTGAAATTCTTTAACACATTATAAACACTAACATTTCTCGCATAAATATTGATCTTCGCATTAGATTCACTGTTTACGACATACATACTTTTAAACAGAGGCATGTTCATTATTTCATTATCTCCAATACTGCCAATGTATATAAACTGTTTCGATGTTGACACATCTCATTTCAAGGTAAATATCATTAATTGTAAACATTGCTTCAATTTGATAAATTTATCTACATCAAGCGAACACGTTTTCCTAGCAAAATGTAAACATTACGCTATCTTACCTTAACGAGCAGTGGTGAGAGCCTCACTTCATGACGTGCCTTCGACCCGAGTGTGGAGCGATGTGACAACGCAATGTGCTCTTCCTGAGTTCCTATCGCACGCTGCTGCCAACTGCGTCTGTCTGCTAACACCCCCCCACCCCCCACTCCCCACCCCTTCTCTCTCCTTTATCGATTTCTATTTCACAGGCTACCGGTATGTCAGAACTTTCGTTATTTCATTACTGTTCAGTCATTTGTTCAAGACTAGTCACTGTTATGGCACCCATGGTCGTAGAGAGCAAAAATTATACTTACATATGACAGGTTTGAGTCCCTGGACTAGCTATATGGGGGCGTAAAAACCAGCCCCGGTGACAAAGTTCAGTACTGGGAAACAAAAACTTACTATTTATGACTGTGTTTCAAGACGAGTGATGGACGAATGGTCTTGAAAAGCCAAAAATAGCCGTAGTTTAAAGAATTATGGGGTCATAACTGACCATGGATTTGACAAGTTTGAGGCCCAAAACTAGCGAAATATATATATATATATACGCGGATTTTGGTTTTGTATCAGCCAAACAATGAGTTTAAAAATTATAAAATATTGTGATTGTCATTTCAATAATTCATTAATTAAAAATTATTGAATTGATTTCAGAAATGTAAATTGTAACATTTACAAAATTTGTAAGTTTTTCAATTCATTGATTAGGTGATATAACACCAAACTCCACAAAAAATCAGTTTTTAAACATCTTGATCGTTCTCACGATATCAATAAAATACCGTTTATTTTGGTTGTTTAATATTGTGAGATGCCCAATTGTCGTTAAACGAAGCCGCGTGACAACTTTGTAATCCAAGGGGACGACGATGCGGCACACATCCTTGATTGCAATACTTGGACCACTCTCCGGGTACAGCTAGAAGCCATCGGATCGGAGAAACAGGAATTATGAGCTCAAATTGGCTTCGCTGTATTAGTGAGTTCGAGAAGAAAATTGACAAAACGAGAGAAGGCTTAGGTGATAACGATCGCCAAAGTGTGCCCCGTTTAAGAATAACATTCCTTTTAGTGCGATTTATTGGTACTTCTTGCGCAGCAAACAATGTTAAAGTTATATATGATGTTGTTAAAATTTTTTTTTCTTTTTTCAAGAACGTCAAGTAAGGGAGGTACCGTACCCAAGTGGACCGCATCCTATTGGACACATATCCAACTGGACATCTAAGTCATACTACTAAAATTTGAAAACATTCACCTACACCCAGTTATGGCCCTTGTTGTTGGTTGTTGCAGTTAAAATCAGTAACTGCAATCAGGGAATAATCAAATGTTGCGAAAATGCAACGCGAGAAGTTGTATGTCTTCCGTCTTCCATTCAAATATTGATATACCATAAATATCTGAGTGTGGCTGCTCATCTTGGCTCTGGGAACTACTGACCCCGTTCTTTGAGGAACACAGTAACCTTCCCATTCACAGATACCAACCTAGAGCAAAGGGAACGCGACCCAACATCACCGTGTTCTCGTTTTACCTCAAAAGTGGGAAGGGTTTCTCATGAGAAAAATAATCAAAACTTTGGCAATTTGCTGCTCTAAGCGCGTCGATTTTCCCAAATCTTTAAAAATAGGTAGATAGTCAGAGATTCATAGTCCCCCCCCCCCCCTCACCCCCGCCCACCCAGTCTCAACCCCTGTTGCCCATCTCCCCTCTTTTATCCATTTCTTCACGCCAGTACAGTTAGCATTGACGAGGCATCATTGTAATTCGGTCTCAATGTAATGAATTTCTTTCACCAGACAATCAGACAAGAGAAACAGGTTAGGCTTATACTAATGAGTAATACATGAAGAGAAAATATTAAATTGGGTTTTCCATTCGCAAAGACTTAGTTGAAGACGCGAATATTTTGGTGTTAACTTGATGTTTAAAGAATTGATATGGTTTATAACGATTATGATTGTCATTGCAGTATTTTAACCAGCTATTCTATAGTAACTGGTCTCGTGCCAGCATTGGAATGTAGCGTCCTCTACTCTCACCCCAGAGGAAGGGTTGGAGGGGGAGGGAGGGACACAGGCCCGAGGAAGCTGCGGCCACCACACGGGGTGGTGTGGCCAGTGGGCAGTGAACAGCTGTAGAGGGAGGGTCTACGGTCCTAGATACGAGAACCTGCTACGGCAGTCATTCAATTAATTCCAAATCTTAATCAATTATTGTGTAATACAAGCAAAGTAATAAACAACCATCATTAGTTTAAAAAAGTGTTCTAGTTATTACGGTAAAGAGGAAACCCGACACTTGACAGCCATTCTTACAATACCGCCCCTTTCATTCAATCTATGTTACTAACGAACATTAACAGATTCCCTAAGTCCCGTTCTTACTCATTATTATCTGTTTATGTCACTACAAAAATGTTAGTATAATTTTTAAAACAATGGAGCTTTGTCATTTTATTTCATTAAAAGTTTAATCGTTATTGTTTAATTGCACCACGATCAAATCGCGTTTAATCGCAACGATTTTATTTTTATTTTACGATTATCGATTTTAGATGGTTATTTATAATTTTTATTTTGGAATCGTAGTCGCTATTGCATTTTTAAATCAAATTTAAATCGGTTTCGAATCATAATTTGTTTATATTTAAATCGTACCGCATCCCTTATATTTCACTGCCTCTATTTCGAAACGTTCAGCACTACTTGCTTGCTAATTTAGACTCTTCAACGGGAGCGGTTGATGGTTATGAATGATTCCCAACGAGGCATTTTTCGTGGGAAAAATCAAGGGTCCCCCTTTGAGTGCGATCAGCAAGAGAATGTCAAATCAACACAAAGAAACCGAAGTTTTGATAATGCCATTACCCGGAGGTGAGGCTGGTAAAACAAGCAAAGCCCGCTCAAGATGAGGCGACGTTTCCACTTTCAAATCCTCTCATTAGTGTAACATTTCCCTGCTTCATTTCCCGCCGAGCGCTAGGAAGCTCATGGCGTTTTCCACTGGTACGCTTGCACCGGGTGCAATCACGGAGCACTCCGTAACGTCACAGTGACGTCATAACTCCGGCGCGGTGCAATTGTCAGTGGAACACGACCTTAACGGTAAAGGGTAGTCTCACTGTAAAAGCTACAATCTGGACTAACAAAATTTCAAATATTTCTATCATTACTGTTGTTATTTGAGAAACCAATTAAGGAATCAATTATTAATTGATTTTTGAAATAACATCCGTAATGATAACAATATACAAAATTTTGTTTATCCAGATTGTAGCTCTTACGAAACCGAGTCTTGCTCAATTATCACTTTTTCAATATTGTGTAGTGTTCTCAAAATATAAATTAAAAACGTCAATTTGGCGCGGTTTTTACAGTGAGACTACCCTTGACCGTTGAAATGGGAGCATCTTAAACCTCGCGAATACACAGTAGACGTCCAAATGTGGCTGAATTCCAATCGTTTGTACTTTTCCTTTCAGTGGAAATCGACACAACCGAGGGTAAATTATGCAATACGATACGTGATGGGACATGTTATAAGCATGTCATAATTATTACTGCTTGTAAAAGGTAGAGCTGGCAGCCCATAGGCCTGCCGATACAAGTGAGGTTATGTCTGACCTCTAGAGTCTAGGCCTGTAAATTTCATTATGAACTTATTCGACGTAAGCTTAAACCCCTAAAAGTACATGTACTTAACTTTTCCGTATAGGCATGTTAGTAGGTGGAGATATTCACAATATTAATTTCGGATAATCATTTCACCCGCGTTTAACGCCGCCATATTTGCTCTGAAAACATCGCTCCGCCTAGAAAGTGGGAGCAGCTCGGTGCGGCACCCGGAGCGAGCAATAGCCCAGTGGAACGCGTATTTCTAGCACTGGTGCGCACTCAAAGTACCAGTGGAATGCAAAACTCGCTCCCGGTGCGCACCGGAGCGACCAGTGGAAAACGCCATCAGAAATGGGGAGTCCCATGGTCTAAGGATATCCTTCCCCTGGCACTCCCGCGTGTTGGATCTCTCCCGGCCCGCGCATAGCGTCACGTGGATACATGATCGCTGGCCGGCTGCCGCTTCGCGCGTGTTAAAATGCTTCTCTCCTCCACTGATTAAATATTTACCGTCAAAATTTAAGTCGTATTTTAATGTGTTTGTTATATGTTTACTAACAATGCATTATATAAGTTGATAAAAATATTAGCTCAGTAGAAACTACTATAATATTAGGCGTACAGTGGTAACATGAAAACATGACCGATAAACCCATCTTTGCGTGATTAGGCCTATATGTATCACGTGAACGTGATAAAACCTTCACAGCAGCATTAAACACACAATACGCATTTTGTTGGTAAATATATATATATATAGTTACAAGTACACCAAACATATTTTAGCTGGAATTATTTCGCTTTAGCATTATCATTTTTTTATTCGTACCCAGAGTTACGCCAAAGTCGATTACGTCAGTCATGATTCGTACCATCATATAATATTGTGTATTATTATATAATGCTTACATGTGCCCAAGATTCCAGTACGGTACTGGCCTAAAGCCCCAACCAAAATTTTTGGCATCGTACATGATCGTAATCGAAATCGTACAATTGCCCATTACAATCAATTACGACGTTACGATTTAGTTGTGAACAGTGCCATAAGAACCATGTATGTTAAATTTCTTACGATTTCCGGCTTGCGATACCGATCTCGATACGAAAATTGTGGTAAGGAGGCATGGTTAGGCCCATGTAAACGTAGCACATAATAATGCCGTGCCATATACTGTACAGTATAACGTCACATCACATGCAATAGAAATATAAAGTCAGTACATTTCATTTTGTAACTGTTCAAATACGAATTATTATGTGATTGTGCTGGCTTTAAATACGAGCGTAAATGCAAATTCAAATACGGTTTTTTTTCGTCTAGATATAACGTGTAAATAATATGGAGGTGATGTTCATCAAAACCTGATAGTGCGAATCATTAATTGAGTTGTAAGATTTTTAAACTACATTGAGTATGTCAATAAATTAAGAATTACTATAACATCATTGAAAATTAATTGAAACAGATAAGATGACGGCAATGCTTTGACTATAGCTGTAGCTTACTGTTCTACAATACAAAATAATAACGTCATTTTACTAACTTAACGTAAATATATTTACAGAATGCTTTATGTGGGTGCCTTTATGGAGATGTTTGTGTACATGGCAGTCACTAACAATATTATTCTGATATATTGGACTTACCGTGGTGAAGACTCGACTACTCTATGTTACAGTTTTCTTTCTACTTTGGGTATTGAGCCTTGTACCTCCGTGGCAATTTGCGAAGTCGACATTACTTTTGAGACGCATCCTGGTTTGACATTTCGTGATTTTTTTGGTGAATAACCCAACAAATTGTGTTTTAAACCCCAATGAAAATCAGAGAGTTCAAAATTTTCAGAACAAATTCTACAATTCCTTAGATTGAATTTGTCAGACCCTTTACAAAATCGAACCCATATTAAGCACAATCCTTCATCATTAGGGAATCTAAAAAATAAATTGTATTTATCCGTCGGCACTCCGTAAATCGTTTTGTTTGGTAGGGCTTCTGTTGTTACATCCACTCACCACACAATCATCATTTTTAGTATTTTTTACAACGCTTATATTAGCTTGCTTTGTTTGTTTGTCTGGACGGAATCTTTGAATCGATATTTCACCTACTTTTAAATGTCCGATCGAGCTGAAATTTTTCACACAGACCTATTCTTAGTGACAATACATGAATCAACTGTCATGTTTACTTAATTGTCAATTAATTCATCATAATTAATTAATTTTTTATATGGGAATCGATATTTCACCCACTTGCCAACGTCGAATCGAGCTGAAAAAAAAACAATTAAATAAACAATTACAAAATTAAACAATTAAAAACATTAACAAAATCAAGGTTGTGGATGATGATCTTGTGTGCATCAATGAACCTTGATAATGTATATCCTAGGCCTAGTTACTTTGCCAAATTCTCCCATAGCCACATAATCCCACTTTCCGTAAGCATTGTTGGCCGACCACTGGATCGTGCATGGACGGAGCTGTCCGAAATTCAAGTTTGCAATGCGAGCACGCTAGTTTGCGAGTGAAGTTAACACGTACAAGTACACAAATATGCCGTCTTCTAAATTCGGACACGTCCAGTGAGCACATATTCGATTGCAAGATTCTTTAAGACTAAAAAGCATGAAATAATATTACATGAAAAAATATTTTTTTTTCAAACAACGCTTATATTTAAATGCACTAAAAAGTAAAAAATAAATTTTTGCTCAACAAATTTTTGCCTGACTCGGAAAATAATAAGCATTGGGCGCTTTCCCTGCATAAACACAGAATACTGTAATTTATGTCAATACCGAATGCGCCCAAAGCTTTTTATTTTCCGAGTGAGGCAAAAATTTGTTGGGCGAAAATTTATTTTTTACTTTTTAGTGCATTTAAATTTAAGCGTTGTTTTAAAAAAAATTATTGTTTTTTATAATATTATTAACTGTATAGTACATTACTACATAATAGTGTCTTTAAACAATACACACATATATATATATATAAATATATATGTAAAAAGCTTTTACGAACGAAGCAAACTAATAAACAGTTGCTTACTAATAGTTAACGCTGTACAAACGTGGAGAACCAACTGTGCAGGTCAAAATATGCAAATAGCATCACATCACGTCACACTTATTAATATCTATAAAAAAAACGCTCATATTATAATATCAGAACTTCGAAGTGACAAAGTACGTCTAAAATAACACTTAAATAAAAGTTAATTACTTCTTTATATACTTCCGGAACTAAGCAGTTTGGGTGGAATCTACTGTTTAAACACTCAAATAAAACGCACTGACAACAATTCTCCATATCTTTATAGTATCTACACTCAACGAGACGTTTGGACACGCCTTCCTGCACATTGGAAGAAGAGACACACTACTAAGAGGTCCAGATACGGCCAGTAAGAGAAGTTTATAAACATTTGTGGAAGTAAACAATCGTAATAAATTTATGATGACTTGGCGAGAATAATGCTATCGTAAAAAGGTTTCGAACTAACAAGGATCGAGCGAACATAATCGAGAGTAGTTTTGTGTGCGTGTTTATTTACGGAAGTGAGTTATTTATATCGGTATCAAGAAATGCAATTTAATAGGTCTGTTATGGCAATATTACTGATGTCTGCTGAAGAAGATAATAAGTTGTCACCAACACGGCAACCATAAACAAAGTGCGAGGATTTGAAATATGAGTGTTTCGTTAAGAACAGAGACAGTATTCATTGATTACCCATGTCAATAACTTAGAGCGGAGCCCTAAATGCGTGCACTTGACTCGTGCGCTGGGCGATTCTTGTATCCACATGACGTCACGAGCGGGCCTGCTACCGCTAGCATCTGCGCAATGTCATACCTAGTGCACACGGGGAGTCCCAGCATTGGATTCTGTCGAGCATGAAGGTCTCTACAATAAAATAATGAACAGACAAGATAAAAAGGTCGATCAATTTACTTCCTAGGAACGCATGGATTCCCATTCATGAAAATAATTATAAATCATTGTAAAAAAGCACCTTCATTAAAGAGAAAAAGGAAAACATTAACGAAATCGTATATTTTCGGCTTGTTGCTAATTAATTATTTTTTTTTTGAGATGGATGGAGAGAACTGGCTGGAAGAAAGGGGAGTGAACTGTGAAGGGAACAATGAGTTAATACGAGAACACTGAAGAAGATGATGCACCAAGAATGGCAGACAGGTGCTGATTCTGTATCCCCAAGTATTTGGTAGCAAGTGGCAACAACCCCTTACTTGATACACATGGGAATTAGCATGTAGCAACAAGACAAAGTAAAGCAGATAGAAACAAATGCGATCTTGTCGTGAATTTGGAATATAATTGGCTTGCCCAACATGTACTGGCGTCGAAATATTGTCGTTGGCTAAGTACACAGCGTTCCCGCTGAGCGGTGAGGCTGCAATACTTATAGTGGAAGATTATCGACTCAGATTTGAAATTTTGATACATTTGTTCTACAACAAGCTACAAATTTCAGAATACGTTTATAACACTATGACACATTTATGATGCAAAGTTAACCAAAATTAGCTTCAAAACACTGGTATTCTTTGGTATTTTCAGTTGTGTACAGAATTACTACGGTGTTTATTCATCCTGCTGTAAAAACTTAGTACTTAGTACAAAAACGTAGTACATTACGAAGCTAGCAATGCCAAAATTGATCATACATTACTTTATTCATAAATTTCTACAAATACTACTAATTGAGATTATTACAACTGAATATTGATGTAACTTTATGCACTCAGAATACTTAGAGATACCAGGAATATTATATTTTCTAAATAAGTTTGAAACCGTATTTCCTGTTAATATGGCATGTTGCGCAAACGTTCTATAAACAATGTTTTTATGCGTGCATTTTTTACGCATGTTTTAAAAAAATAACGCACTGATAATTGATGGTCGCTCCAGAAAATCAATTTAAAGTTTAACCCCATTATTTTTTTAAGATTTGATTCCGAATATACTACTTTAAGCGAATTAATAAAAAATGTTTCTTAATTAGTGATTGGTTATCTAACCATGATGTGATGAAATGTTTTTGAGCCATAATGAAGCGATACATTTTACTTTTCTGACTAAAATTATGTTATAAAATGCTCAATAAATTTGTCTTATTCTTAAAAATGTACCATCTAATTTAGTAGAATGGAAAAATGCAATGACAATATTTTCTTTGTTTGTAATTTGTAGCCTGGATAGAAATATTTATGCCTATTTAAGATTTTTTAAGATAAAAATGTATATCACAAAAGTATAACTACAAAAAAATAAAGTTTTCAACTATAGAACTTTCTAAAGAAGTGTTGTGTGCACATTTTGTGGTAAAGTCTAATCAAACACGCTCGCCTTGGGCGGGAATAGCAAGCGACCTCGGCAGGCGCACCGCGACTAGGGAAATAAGAAAAACGATGCTATGAAGTTCACGTCTCGAAGTTTGACCAGTAACAAAGTTTTAGCTAGTTCTTCAACCTATACAATCGTGTAAACATATTTGTTTTATATTATTAACTTCTATCATTTTTATTTGACTAAAGTGCGGTAAATACTTTTGTGTGGATATTTTGGTCTATTTTTATTGTTTAACGACCATTAAAATGCCAAAATACCACATTGTTCCAAATTATGCTAATAGGCAGTACAAATGCACGACTTTTAATACCACACTCAACTTTGTGAGCTCAAAATGGAATTTGATATTGAGAGATTTCAATATTTATTTTATTTTCAAATATTTGACTTTGACATTTTTTTTGACCAATTTCCGGTGAGCTAATTTTGGTTAACTTTACATCCGAAATGTGTCATAGTGTTACAAACATATTCTGAAATTTGTAGCTTGTTGTAGAACAAATGTAACAAACTTCGCCATTTGAAGAGCTAGCCGTTTGATAATCTTCTACTATTACGGGCGCTCCGAGCAACCGCTCGTGGGGCTATATAATAACGAGGCTAAAATGACTGAAAGAAAGTACTGAAGTCTTCAAGAATATATCGAAATTTTTAACAGGTCGGGGCGCAAAAGAGGTTGTTAATTACATTTTTTTTCTAAATTATTACTGTCGACTCCCCATGTGTTGGCTTGATAATGCAAAGTGTAATTTCTATTAATATTCAAACAACGGTATTTTTGGACCTACATTACATTATACAGCATACCTTTCTTATTTATAATTTACCATTTAATTGATAAATCAATGCATGTAGCGACATTTTAGATAAATTAAAATTATTGTGGTTTGGGACTGTCCTAGTAGTATTTAGATAGTTTTATGTAATGACGTCAGTAAAGGGTTTTGCCCGACTCTCATCTGTTCCGCGAAACGTTACAAAGGAGAACTGCTGTTTATAACGTTGTATAAGTCCATCGATATGTCATACAATATTAATCGAAGAATTCAATAATCATTTACAGCTGTTAACTAAATTGAGACATTTTCTTTGTTCAAACTGTTCTTTAACCCTAATTATGATATAATTAAGGTTATTCAACACCATTTGAGGTTTCCTTAACTTTGGTCTCCTATACACAATTGTATTACGATAGTACCAATATAGAAACCACTCAAAAGTCAAAAGTAACGGTATGGATATCTGGAGAACGCTTCAAGCAAGTTTAGAAAGTAGTGATACATTCTCGAGATTTTTTGATCGGCTAAAGAATGGTTGCAAATACTTTCAAATGCTGTAAACGTTACGATTGTGGTTTCAGTTCTTATACCAATAATTTATTACAGTCAAAATTACAATAATAACGTTAACATGTTTGATTTTACTTTTTAAATTCACTGACTAGGCAAGTAAAATAAGTAAAAATTATTATAATTGCTGTAGGTCTACACTGGTATATTTACATGTTTTTAGGGTAACTATATCTGCAATTTTTTGTTCTCAGTTTCCACCTATGGTAAGTTTTCTATTTCACGATTATTTATGTTAGATCGCTAAACTCTTGAACAATCAACATGGAGTTTACTAACGTCGATGAGCTATAAAAAATAGTCTTTTCTAGCCCACTGACATAATTATATTGGCCATTAGACAAGTAAGCAACTACTGACTGGGTTGTAGGATTGGCCCGCTAGATCGCTGCACACAACAGTCAGCTGAAGCTATCTAGCGGCGAGCATCATAACAACTACAGGGGTGAGAAGAGGTTCCAACGGCAAGCGAGTGAGGGTGCTGCGCTGGTCAAGTGCTTTACAATATATTATTATTATTATTATTGTGTACACACAACCAGTTGTTTGTACTGTGTAATGAAGTAATGAAAGCAGTGTTTTATGTTATTTATTGTTATTAATCCGTTTGTGGTCCGAGTAATTTTTTAAAAACATATATACTCAATTATTAATAGACCAGTCTTACAATGTCCCAATAACTACTTATTCGTCGAATAACTTGTCTCCATGGCTACGACCAATCAAAACCCTTGAAATCCTTCAAATAGCTTAATTGTCACAAATAAGTTCCTTATTAAGAGATTGTAAGACCGGCCCTTAGTCTAATACGTTACGGTATTGACACAGATTACAGAATTTTGTTGTTCATGGAGGGAAAGCGCCCAACGCTTTTATTTTCCGAGTAAGAAATAGATTTGTTGGGCGAAAATTTACTTTTTACTTTTCAGTACATTTAGGTATAAGCGTTGTTTTAAAAAAGTAATTTTTTCCATGTAATATTAATTTATACTTTTTAGTCTTAAGGAATGTTGTCATGTTGTAACAGTAGTTGCGCTGGTACCAACTCCATCCGACAGGGGTGCCAAGCTATAAGAATGACTGTGGGTGCTCAAACTGAAGTCGATGGGACAAACGACTTGAGGCGAGAACAGCAGGGATTGGGGGCGAGACTCTGAACCACAGCGCCGCAAGAGATTTTTTAAAAAATCAGGCATTTTAGAGTGATTTCTTAGCGTTTCAGAAAAAATACCGAACTGAATGCAATACTGAAATATTGCAGTTTCTGTAGAGCAAAACCAGAAAACCTAAACAAAAATGGAACACTTACACGAATTATTTAGTATTGAGTTTTGGTGCTCCGCTTGGTAAGTTGGGAGTAAGGCATTTTTCACCGTATCATCACGTTTTCCTTTCACTAACCACTTGTCCATCTCTAATTCCGACGACGACCGGCAAGTCAAAGTCCAACCTGCCTGAGTGCGTGCAATACCTACACTGCTACACACACTGCGTGCAATACCTACACTGCTACACACACTGCTGCGTGCAATACCTACACTGCTACACACACTGCAGCTTGCAATACCTACACTGCTACACACACTGCTGCGTGCAATACCTACACTGCTACACACACTGCTGCGTGCAATACCTACACTGCTACACACACTGCTGCGTGCAATACCTACACTGCTACACACACTGCTGCGTGCAACACCTACACTGCAATACCTACACTGCTACACACACTGCGTGCAATACCTACACTGCTACACACACTGCTGCGTGCAATACCTACACTGCTACACACACTGCTGCGTGCAATACCTACACTGCTACACACACTGCTGCGTGCAATAACTACACTGCTACACACACTGCTGCGTGCAATATGTACACTGCTACACACACTGCTGCGTGCAATACCTACACTGCTACACATACTGCTGCGTGCAATATGTACACTGCTACACACACTGCTGCGTGCAATACCTACACTGCTACACACACTGCTGCGTGCAATACCTACACTGCTACACACACTGCTGCGTGCAATATGTACACTGCTACACACACTGCTGCGTGCAATACCTACACTGCTACACACACTGCTGCGTGCAATACCTACACTGCTACACACACTGCTGCGTGCAATACCTACACTGCAAAACCTACACTGCTGCGTGCAATACCTACACTGCTGCGTGCAATACCTACACTGCAATACCTACACTGCTGCGTGCAATACCTACACTGCTACACACACTGCTGCGTGCAATACCTACACTGCTACACACACTGCTGCGTGCAATACCTACACTGCAATACCTACACTGCTGCGTGCTATACCTACACTGCTACACACACTGCTGCGTGCAATACCTACACTGCTACACACACTGCTGCGTGCAATACCTACACTGCTACATACACTGCTGCGTGCAATACCTACACTGCAATACCTACACTGCTGCGTGCAATACCTACACTGCTACACACGCTGCTGCGTGCAATACCTACACTGCTACACATACTGCTGCGTGCAATACCTACACTGCTACACACACTGCTGCGTGCAATACCTACACCGCTACACACACTGCTGCGTGCAATACCTACACTGCTACACACACTGCTGCGTGCAATACCTACACTGCTACTCACACTGCTGCGTGCAATACCTACACTGCTACACACACTGCTGCGTGCAATACCTACACTGCTACACACACTGCTGCGTGCAATACCTACACTGCAATACCTACACTGCTGCGTGCAATACCTACACTGCTACACACACTGCTGCGTGCAATACCTACACTGCTACACACACTGCTGCGTGCAATACCTACACTGCTACACACACTGCGTGCAATACCTACACTGCTACACACACTGCTGCGTGCAATACCTACACTGCTACACACACTGCTGCGTGCAATACCTACACTGCTACACACACTGCTGCGTGCAACACCTACACTGCAATACCTACACTGCTACACACACTGCTTGCAAAACCTACACTGCTACACACTGCTGCGTGCAATACCTACACTGCTACACACACTGCTGCGTGCAATACCTACACTGCTACACACACTGCTGCGTGCAATACCTACACTGCTACACACACTGCTGCGTGCAATACCTACACTGCTACACACACTGCTGCGTGCAAAACCTACACTGCTACACACACTGCTGCGTGCAATACCTACACTGCTACACACACTGCTGCGTGCAATACCTACACTGCTACACACACTGCTGCGTGCAATACCTACACTGCTACACACACTGCTGCGTACAATATCTACACTGCTACACACACTGCTGCGTGCAATACCTACACTGCAATACCTACACTGCTGCGTGCAATACCTACACTGCTACACACACTGCTGCGTGCAATACCTACACTGCTACACACACTGCTGCGTGCAATACCTACACTGCAATACCTACACTGCTGCGTGCAATACCTACACTGCTACACACACTGCTGCGTGCAATACCTACACTGCTACACACACTGCTGCGTGCAATACCTACACTGCTACACACACTGCTGCGTGCAATACCTACACTGCTACACACACTGCTGCGTGCAATACCTACACTGCTACACACACTGCTGCGTGCAATACCTACACTGCTACACACACTGCTGCGTGCAATACCTACACTGCTACACACACTGCTGCGTGCAATACCTTCACTGCTACACACACTGCTGCGTGCAATACCTACACTGCTACACACACTGCTGCGTGCAATACCTACACTGCTACACACACTGCTGCGTGCAATACCTACACTGCTACACACACTGCTGCGTGCAATACCTACACTGCAATACCTACACTGCTGCGTGCAATACCTACACTGCTACACACACTGCTGCGTGCAATACCTACACTGCTACACACACTGCTGCGTGCAATACCTACACTGCAATACCTACACTGCTGCGTGCAATACCTACACTGCTACACACACTGCTGCGTGCAATACCAACACTGCTACACACACACTGCGTGCAATACCTACACTGCTACACACACTGCTGCGTGCAATACCTACACTGCTACACACACACTGCGTGCAATACCTACACTGCAATACCTACACTGCTACACACACTGCTGCGTGCAATACCTACACTGCTACACACACTGCTGCGTGCAATACCTTCACTGCTACACACACTGCTGCGTGCAATACCTACACTGCTACACACACTGCTGCGTGCAATACCTACACTGCTACACACACTGCTGCGTGCAATACCTACACTGCTACACACACTGCTGCGTGCAATACCTACACTGCAATACCTACACTGCTGCGTGCAATACCTACACTGCTACACACACTGCTGCGTGCAATACCTACACTGCTGCACACACACTGCGTGCAATACCTACACTGCTACACACACTGCTGCGTGCAATACCTACACTGCTACACACACTGCTGCGTGCAATACCTACACTGCTACACACACTGCTGCGTGCAATACCTACACTGCTACACACACTGCTGCGTGCAATACCTACACTGCTACACACACTGCTGCGTGCAATACCTACACTGCTACACACACTGCTGCGTGCAATACCTACACTGCTACACACACTGCTGCGTGCAATACCTACACTGCAATACCTACACTGCTGCGTGCAATACCTACACTGCTACACACACTGCTGCGTTCAAAACCTACACTGCTGCGTGCAATACCTACACTGCTGCGTGCAATACCTACACTGCTGCGTGCAATACCTACACTGCTACACACACTGCTGCGTGCAATACCTACACTGCTACACACACTGCTGCGTGCAATACCTACACTGCTACACACACTGCTGCGTGCAATACCTACACTGCTACACACACTGCTGCGTGCAATACCTACACTGCTGCGTGCAATACCTACACTGCTGCGTGCAATACCTACACTGCTGCGTGCAATACCTACACTGCTACACACACTGCGTGCAATACCTACACTGCTACACACACTGCTGCGTGCAATACCTACACTGCTGCGTGCAATACCTACACTGCTGCGTGCAATACCTACACTGCTGCGTGCAATACCTACACTGCTGCGTGCAATACCTACACTGCTGCGTGCAATACCTACACTGCTACACACACTGCTGCGTGCAATACCTACACTGCTACACACACTGCTGCGTGCAATACCTACACTGCTACACACACTGCTGCGTGCAATACCTACACTGCTACACACACTGCTGCGTGCAACACCTACACTGCTACACACACTGCTGCGTGCAATACCTACACTGCTACACACACTGCTGCGTGCAACACCTACACTGCTACACACACTGCTGCGTGCAATACCTACACTGCTACACATACTGCTGCGTGCAATACCTACACTGCTGCGTGCAATACCTACACTGCTTCACACACTGCTGCGTGCAATACCTACACTGCTACACACACTGCTGCGTGCAATACCTACACTGCTACACACACTGCTGCGTGCAATACCTACACTGCTACACACACTGCTGCGTGCAATACCTACACTGCTACACATACTGCTGCGTGCAATACCTACACTGCTACACACACTGCTGCGTGCAATACCTACACTGCTACACACACTGCTGCGTGCAATACCCACACTGCTACACACACTGCTGCGTGCAATACCTACACTGCTACACATACTGCTGCGTGCAATACCTACACTGCTACACACACTGCTGCGTGCAATACCTACACTGCTACACACACTGCTGCGTGCAATACCTACACTGCTACACACACTGCTGCGTGCAATACCTACACTGCAATACCTACACTGCTGCGTGCAATACCTACACTGCTACACACACTGCTGCGTGCAATACCTACACTGCTACACACACTGCTGCGTGCAATACCTACACTGCTACACACACTGCTGCGTGCAATACCTACACTGCTACACACACTGCTGCGTGCAATACCTACACTGCTACACACACTGCGTGCAATACCTACACTGCTACACACACTGCTGCGTGCAATACCTACACTGCTACACACACTGCTGCGTGCAATACCTTCACTGCTACACACACTGCTGCGTGCAATACCTACACTGCTACACACACTGCTGCGTGCAATACCTACACTGCTACACACACTGCTGCGTGCAATACCTACACTGCTACACACACTGCTGCGTGCAATACCTACACTGCAATACCTACACTGCTGCGTGCAATACCTACACTGCTACACACACTGCTGCGTGCAATACCTACACTGCTACACACACTGCTGCGTGCAATACCTACACTGCAATACCTACACTGCTGCGTGCAATACCTACACTGCTACACACACTGCTGCGTGCAATACCTACACTGCTACACACACACTGCGTGCAATACCTACACTGCTACACACACTGCTGCGTGCAATACCTACACTGCTACACACACACTGCGTGCAATACCTACACTGCAATACCTACACTGCTACACACACTGCTGCGTGCAATACCTACACTGCTACACACACTGCTGCGTGCAATACCTTCACTGCTACACACACTGCTGCGTGCAATACCTACACTGCTACACACACTGTTGCGTGCAATACCTACACTGCTACACACACTGCTGCGTGCAATACCTACACTGCTACACACACTGCTGCGTGCAATACCTACACTGCAATACCTACACTGCTGCGTGCAATACCTACACTGCTACACACACTGCTGCGTGCAATACCTACACTGCTACACACACTGCTGCGTGCAATACCTACACTGCAATACCTACACTGCTGCGTGCAATACCTACACTGCTACACACACTGCTGCGTGCAATACCTACACTGCTACACACACACTGCGTGCAATACCTACACTGCTACACACACTGCTGCGTGCAATACCTACACTGCTACACACACTGCTGCGTGCAATACCTACACTGCTACACACACTGCTGCGTGCAATACCTTCACTGCTACACACACTGCTGCGTGCAATACCTACACTGCTACACACACTGCTGCGTGCAATACCTACACTGCAATACCTACACTGCTGCGTGCTATACCTACACTGCAATACCTACACTGCTGCGTGCAATACCTACACTGCTACACACACTGCTGCGTGCAATACCTACACTGCTACACACACTGCTGCGTGCAATACCTACACTGCAATACCTACACTGCTGCGTGCAATACCTACACTGCTACACACACTGCTGCGTGCAAAACCTACACTGCTGCGTGCAATACCTACACTGCTGCGTGCAATACCTACACTGCTGCGTGCAATACCTACACTGCTACACACACTGCTGCGTGCAATACCTACACTGCTACACACACTGCTGCGTGCAATACCTACACTGCTACACACACTGCTGCGTGCAATACCTACACTGCTGCGTGCAATACCTACACTGCTGCGTGCAATACCTACACTGCTGCGTGCAATACCTACACTGCTGCGTGCAATACCTACACTGCTACACACACTGCGTGCAATACCTACACTGCTACACACACTGCTGCGTGCAATACCTACACTGCTGCGTGCAATACCTACACTGCTGCGTGCAATACCTACACTGCTGCGTGCAATACCTACACTGCTGCGTGCAATACCTACACTGCTGCGTGCAATACCTACACTGCTACACACACTGCTGCGTGCAATACCTACACTGCTACACACACTGCTGCGTGCAATACCTACACTGCTACACACACTGCTGCGTGCAATACCTACACTGCTACACACACTGCTGCGTGCAACACCTACACTGCTACACACACTGCTGCGTGCAATACCTACACTGCTACACACACTGCTGCGTGCAACACCTACACTGCTACACACACTGCTGCGTGCAATACCTACACTGCTACACATACTGCTGCGTGCAATACCTACACTGCTACACACACTGCTGCGTGCAATACCTACACTGCTACACATACTGCTGCGTGCAATACCTACACTGCTACACACACTGCTGCGTGCAATACCTACACTGCTACACACACTGCTGCGGGCAATACCTACACTGCTGCGTGCAATACCTACACTGCTACACACACTGCTGCGTGCAATACCTACACTGCTACACACACTGCTGCGTGCAATACCTACACTGCTACACACACTGCTGCCTGCAATACCTACACTGCTAAACACACTGCTGCGTGCAATACCTACACTGCTACACACACTGCTGCGGGCAATACCTACACTGCTACACACACTGCTGCGTGCAATACCTACACTGCTACACACACTGCTGCGTGCAACACCTACACTGCAATACCTACACTGCTACACACATTGCGTGCAATACCTACACTGCAATACCTACACTGCTGCGTGCAATACCTACACTGTTACACACACTGCTGCGTGCAATACCTACACTGCTACACATACTGCTGCGTGCAATACCTACACTGCTACACACACTGCTGCGTGCAATACCTACACTGCTACACACACTGCTGCGTGCAATACCCACACTGCTACACACACTGCTGCGTGCAATACTTACACTGCTACACATACTGCTGCGTGCAATACCTACACTGCTACACACACTGCTGCGTGCAATACCTACACTGCTACACACACTGCTGCGTGCAATACCTACACTGCTACACATACTGCTGCGTGCAATACCTACACTGCTACACACACTGCTGCGTGCAATACCTACACTGCTACACACACTGCTGCGTGCAATACCCACACTGCTACACACACTGCTGCGTGCAATACCTACACTGCTACACATACTGCTGCGTGCAATACCTACACTGCTACACACACTGCTGCGTGCAATACCTACACTGCTACACACACTGCTGCGTGCAATACCTACACTGCTACACACACTGCTGCGTGCAATACCTACACTGCTACACACACTGCTGCGTGCAACACCTACACTGCAATACCTACACTGCTACACACACTGCGTGCAATACCTACACTGCTACACACACTGCTGCGTGCAATACCTACACTGCTACACACACTGCTGCGTGCAATACCTACACTGCTACACACACTGCTGCGTGCAATACCTACACTGCTACACACACTGCTGCGTGCAATACCTACACTGCTACACATACTGCTGCGTGCAATACCTACACTGCTACACACACTGCTGCGTGCAATACCTACACTGCTACACACACTGCTGCGTGCAACACCTACACTGCAATACCTACACTGCTACACACACTGCGTGCAATACCTACACTGCTACACACACTGCTGCGTGCAATACCTACACTGCAATACCTACACTGCTGCGTGCAATACCTACACTGCTACACACACTGCTGCGTGCAATACCTACACTGCTGCGTGCAATACCTACACTGCTACACACACTGTTGCGTGCAATACCTACACTGCTACACACACTGCTGCGTGCAATACCTACACTGCTACACACACTGCTGCGTGCAATACCTACACTGCTACACACACTGCTGCGTGCAATACCTACACTGCTACACACACTGCTGCGTGCAATACCTACACTGCTACACACACTGCTGCGTGCAATACCTACACTGCTACACACACTGCTGCGTGCAATACCTACACTGCTACACACACTGCTGCGTGCAATACCTACACTGCTACACACACTGCTGCGTGCAATACCTACACTGCTACACACACTGCTGCGTGCAATACCTACACTGCTACACACACTGCTGCGTGCAATACCTATACTGCTACACACACTGCTGCGTGCAATACCTACACTGCTACACACACTGCTGCGTGCAATACCTACACTGCTACACATACTGCTGCGTGCAATACCTACACTGCTACACACACTGCTGCGTGCAATACCTACACTGCTACACACACTGCTGCGTGCAATACCTACACTGCTACACATACTGCTGCGTGCAATACCTACACTGCTACACACACTGCTGCGTGCAATACCTACTCTGCTACACACACTGCTGCGTGCAATACCTACACTGCTACACACACTGCTGCGTGCAATACCTACACTGCTACACACACTGCTGCGTGCAATACCTACACTGCTACACATACTGCTGCGTGCAATACCTACACTGCTAAACACACTGCTGCGTGCAATACCTACACTGCTACACACACTGCTGCGTGCAATACCTACACTGCTACACACACTGCTGCGTGCAATACCTACACTGCAATACACACACTGCTGCGTGCAATACCTACACTGCTACACACACTGCTGCGTGCAATACCTACACTGCTACACACACTGCTGCGTGCAATACCTACACTGCTACACACACTGCTGCGTGCAATACCTACACTGCAATACACACACTGCTGCGTGCAATACCTACACTGCTACACACACTGCTGCGTGCAATACCTACACTGCTACACACACTGCTGCGTGCAATACCTACACTGCTACACACACTGCTGCGTGCAATACCTACACTGCTACACACACTGCTGCGTGCAATACCTACACTTCTACACACACTGCTGCGTGCAATACCTACACTGCAATACACACACTGCTGCGTGCAATACCTACACTGCTACACACACTGCTGCGTGCAATACCTACACTGCTACACACACTGCTGCGTGCAATACCTACACTGCTACACACACTGCTGCGTGCAATACCTACACTGCAATACCTACACTGCTTCGTGCAATACCTACACTGCTACACACACTGCTGCGTGCAATACCTACACTGCTACACACACTGCTGCGTGCAATACCTACACTGCTACACACACTGCTGCGTGCAATACCTACACTGCTACACACACTGCTGCGTGCAATACCTACACTGCTACACACACTGCTGCGTGCAATACCTACACTGCTACACACACTGCTGCGTGCAATACCTACACTGCTGCATGCAATACCTACACTGCTACACACAATGCTGCGTGCAATACCTACACTGCTACACACACTGCTGCGTGCAATACCTACACTGCTACACACACTGCTGCGTGCAATACCTACACTGCAATACCTACACTGCTGCGTGCAATACCTACACTGCTACACACACTGCTGCGTGCAATACCTACACTGCTACACACACTGCTGCGTGCAATACCTACACTGCAATACCTACACTGCTGCGTGCAATACCTACACTGCTACACACACTGCTGCGGGCAATACCTACACTGCTGCATGCAATACCTACACTGCTGCGTGCATACCTACACTGCTACACATACTGCTGCGTGCAATACCTACACTGCTACACACACTGCTGCGTGCAATACCTACACTGCTACACACACTGCTGCGTGCAATACCTATACACTGCTACACACACTGCTGCGTGCAATACCTACACTGCTACACACACTGCTGCGTGCAATACCTACACTGCTACACACACTGCTGCGTGCAATACCTACACTGCTACACATACTGCTGCATGCAATACCTACACTGCTACACACACTGCTGCGTGCAATACCTACACTGCTACACACACTGCTGCGTGCAATACCTACACTGCTGCATGCAATACCTACACTGCTGCGTGCATACCTACACTGCTACACATACTGCTGCGTGCAATACCTACACTGCTACACACACTGCTGCGTGCAATACCTACACTGCTACACACACTGCTGCGTGCAATACCTACACTGCTACACACACTGCTGCGTGCAATACCTACACTGTTACACACACTGCTGCGTGCAATACCTACACTACTACACACACTGCTGCGTGCAATACCTACACTGCTACACACACTGCTGCGTGCAATACCTACACTGCTACACACACTGCTGCGTGCAATACCTACACTGCTACACACACTGCTGCGTGCAATACCTACACTGCTACACACACTTCTGTGTGCAATACCTACTCTGCTACACACACTGCTGCGGGCAATACCTACACTGCTACACACACTGCTGCGTGCAATACCTACACTGCTACACACACTGCTGCGTGCAATACCTACACTGCTACACACACTGCTGCGTGCAATACCTACACTGCTACACACACTGCTGCGTGCAATACCTACACTGCTACACACACTGCTGCGTGCAATACCTACACTCCTACACACACTGCTGCGTGCAATACCTACACTGCTACACACACTGCTGCGTGCAATACCTACACTGCTACACACACTGCTGCGTGCAATACCTACACTGCAATACCTACACTGCTGCGTGCAATACCTACACTGCTACACACAATGCTGCGTGCAATACCTACACTGCTACACACACTGCTGCGGGCAATACCTACACTGCTACACACACTGCTGCGTGCAATACCTACACTGCTACACACACTGCTGCGTGCAATACCTACACTGCTACACACACTGCTGCGTGCAATACCTACACTGCTACACACACTGCTGCGGGCAATACCTACACTGCTACACACACTGCTGCGTGCAATACCTACACTGCTACACACACTGCTGCGTGCAATACCTACACTCCTACACACACTGCTGCGTGCAATACCTACACTGCTACACACACTGCTGCGTGCAATACCTACACTGCTACACACACTGCTGCGTGCAATACCTACACTGCTACACACACTTCTGTGTGCAATACCTACTCTGCTACACACACTGCTGCGGGCAATACCTACACTGCTACACACACTGCTGCGTGCAATACCTACACTGCTACACACACTGCTGCGTGCAATACCTACACTGCTACACACACTGCTGCGTGCAATACCTACACTGCTACACACACTTCTGTGTGCAATACCTACTCTGCTACACACACTGCTGCGGGCAATACCTACACTGCTACACACACTGCTGCGTGCAATACCTACACTGCTACACACACTGCTGCGTGCAATACCTACACTGCTACACACACTGCTGCGTGCAATACCTACACTGCTACACACACTGCTGCGTGCAATACCTACACTGCTACACACACTGCTGCGTGCAATACCTACACTCCTACACACACTGCTGCGTGCAATACCTACACTGCTACACACACTGCTGCGTGCAATACCTACACTGCTACACACACTGCTGCGTGCAATACCTACACTGCAATACCTACACTGCTGCGTGCAATACCTACACTGCTACACACACTGCTGCGTGCAATACCTACACTGCTACACATACTGCTGCATGCAATACCTACACTGCTACACACACTGCTGCGTGCAATACCTACACTGCTACACACACTGCTGCGTGCAATACCTACACTGCTGCATGCAATACCTACACTGCTGCGTGCATACCTACACTGCTACACATACTGCTGCGTGCAATACCTACACTGCTACACACACTGCTGCGTGCAATACCTACACTGCTACACACACTGCTGCGTGCAATACCTACACTGCTACACACACTGCTGCGTGCAATACCTACACTGCTACACACACTTCTGTGTGCAATACCTACTCTGCTACACACACTGCTGCGGGCAATACCTACACTGCTACACACACTGCTGCGTGCAATACCTACACTGCTACACACAATGCTGCGTGCAATACCTACACTGCTACACACACTGCTGCGGGCAATACCTACACTGCTACACACACTGCTGCGTGCAATACCTACACTGCTACACACACTGCTGCGTGCAATACCTACACTCCTACACACACTGCTGCGTGCAATACCTACACTGCTACACACACTGCTGCGTGCAATACCTACACTGCTACACACACTGCTGCGTGCAATACCTACACTGCAATACCTACACTGCTGCGTGCAATACCTACACTGCTACACACAATGCTGCGTGCAATACCTACACTGCTACACACACTGCTGCGGGCAATACCTACACTGCTACACACACTGCTGCGTGCAATACCTACACTGCTACACACACTGCTGCGTGCAATACCTACACTGCTACACACACTGCTGCGTGCAATACCTACACTGCTACACACACTGCTGCGGGCAATACCTACACTGCAATACCTGCACTGGAGGGTGCTTAGCGGTAATTTCAAATTTCAAATTTCAAATCAGCTCTACTTCAATGTATTGTCTCATTGAAAAATAACTTTTGCATACGTACCATTCAATTCCATATGTGGAATTACCGTTTTTAATGATAATTCGTGATAATTTGTATGGGTGCGCAGCACCCACACAAATATATCCTATGGGTGGTTTGGCCCTCCTGCACCAACGGAGATGGCGCCCCTGCCATCCGATCGACTGTGAGTTCGAACCACGCGAGGGGAACGCAACCACAATCCGTTATCTGTGACGCACCTATGCGTACATGGTGAATGACTCACCACACGGGGTTGAACTTGCAAGCGTTGAGCGTTGTCGTCGCATAGCAAAATAAAAATAACATCATTTCTGATGTTATCGTCGCGGATATTTGAGTCCCGAACAATCAGCGGGTGTGTAATTCCGATGCCTGCATCTGGTTGGCCCATCTTCACTAGCTGTGGCCAATTTCCCATTTGAAGCTTTGTTTGATTGATTAATTATGATGAATTAAATTGATTAACTAGTGAATGTAATAAATTTATTCCTGTGTTGTCATTAAAAATATACGTCTGTCTGAAAAATATTATCTCGATCGGACATTGGGAAGTGGGTGAAATATCGATTCCACTATAAAACTTTGATTAATTAATTATTATTAAGAAATTAGTTAATTAGGAAATATGTCAATTGATTCATCTATTAGCATCAAGAATACGCATGTGCGAAAAATTTCAGCTTGATTGGGCAATGAGAAGTGGGTGAAATGGCGATTATAATATTCCGTCCAGACAAACACATGAAGCTAATATAAGCGTTGAAATAATACAAAATTTACTACGAAGATAAATACCTTTACGTATTAATTCTCTATTTGCTTAGTCAGGAAACACTCTCGTATGTGAAATTGTAGGTTTATTATTAGTGTTTATGTATATGTTAAGTTATAGTGTAGGCCTATGTAATTATATTCCATTAAGCAAAGCACCATAACTTCGTCTAAAACACATTAAACCCACTCTTCAAATACACGTATTTTTTTGTACCTGCGGTGCTATTGTGGGGGGGCGTTCCCCCCACACCCCACATTTGTGTCGTTTTTGGAGTACATTTTTACAGTTGACTCTGGCCTGCCCTCCTCCCAAAATGTATTCCTGCGTTCGCCACTGACTACCATTGTCACTGAGTTTATTTCATGTAACCACAAACAATCATCTAAATTTTCGGAGTACGCCTACGTTCTTAGTTATGGTAATATATACGACTGAAGGTCATTGGAGTTTGGTAAACAAATGTCTCTATTTTGTTGACTGTTATGTACAAAAGACGGAAGAAGGAAAATAACTAGTAATAATGGAAACTGTAGGTAACAGTATAGTTCAAATAAATGTTTTTCTACATCTTACATACTCGTACCAAAAAATATTTAATATACGAGGGCCGCCCTCAGAAATGACAGTACAGTGCCCTCCCATGAGCGAATTTTGGTGCTCTAACAAAAAAAAAACACGACCCGACTGGTTTATTCCCGTCACTATATTATAAATAATAATGCCTTGATTTACAAAAAACACAAATTCAAACGCAATCGTCAGCTACATGCGTCTACTACAGTCTTTGGCCCGGTATATGAATCACTGACAAATATTTAGTAGGATTTAAAGTTGTTTTCACTATGGCTATGACACGGTTGCCATGGTGACAATCAATACCTTGTTGATCTATGCCACAATGTAGCAACCGGCGAGCGAAACAAATATTCTCTCAAGACGAAGTGTTTTAAAAATGAGTTTGGCGCTTACGCAGTTGCGTAGAAGTGTCAAAGTGTGAGACGGTACATGCTTGTCCCACACGGCTTGGGTGTTCTTAGAGCCACATGTGCTCCAAGTCAAGGGAAACCACTCAGAAGAGTATCAGTTTTCTAAATTATTTGACATTTTTAACGACGGTCTGGTATTTGTCTTGGAGGGGAGGTCAGAGGTTGTTACCACGCCGAGGGTGAGAACTTCCACTTCAAGGCTAAGTTCCAGGCTAGTCCATTTTTAGGCCACTACACCCCCCTAGTTAGGGTAAACCAAATTCAAAATCTTCCATGACGTCACTAATTATGAGCCTTCTGATTGGTCGCCCTAAGAACACAGGGGCAAGTTTGTAGCCGGGGTCCTGAGGGACGTGAAGAGAGAAGGAAGACGGCCGCGGGCCGAACAGGTCGTGTTACAGAACGAAGACGGCCGCGGGCCGAATAAGTCGGTATTTGGGAAGGAAGACGGCCTTTGGCCGAGGAGGTAGTTTTTTAGAAGTAAGGCGGCCGCTGGCCGAGGAAGAATACAGAGACAATGGCCGGCGAGCCGAGTGCGTGTGAGTGTGCGGACGTGTTGATTTAAATATAAATTAGAATAATAATACTAATCATAAAAGTAATTAATTAAGGAAGAAGTAAAATTGAACGCAACGTAACAAAGAACTATCAAGCAGAACACCACAACTCCAACACATAGACAGTTATCAACCACCCACGCTCTCCGGCTGCATCTACCTAATCGTCATCGATCATCATCATCACCATCACAATCGCCGTCAACCAAGCCATCTCCAGCCAACAACAGTACAGGTATCGTTATACTTTTTTTACCTATACTATGGCCATAGGGAGGTAGATTAGTATTAACGGTATTTCTTCCAGATTTTTGTTCTTCATTAATTCATTTTGTTTAATTTTGTATTTCATTTTCATTTTTTTGTGTGTTTCCTTGTATGTGTAACTTTTTGTGTCAATGAATTAAACATTAAGATTATATTTTATACTATTCTATTTTTTTAATTCCTATTATCCTACAACCATAATCTCATATTTTATTTAAGCAACAACCACTTTTCATATATTTTTTGTGCTCTACCAACAACCCAAAGTTGAGCTAGCTGAGGGTTTGTTTTCTTTTATTTTCATTTTTATCATGGTCAATTTATCCGTACAGTCTCAAGTGTATGCTGGTATGGTATGCAGTCCAAACAAAATACAAATTTTGTTTATCGGAAATATCTTTTCATATATGCTGTGTTAAAAAAGAGCACAGTTAGTCCTAACATAAATTGGCATACAAGCCTGGCTCTACTCACACATTGGAGGGAATGTTTTTTAATTTACAAATTTTATTAAAAAAAATTCTTATTATGCCTACGGCAGATTATGTTTACTTGATGGTCCAACAGAAATGTGACGTTGTATTTGTTGGGGGGTGATGATACAAATATAATTCATAACATTTTATCCTAGTTTGATCTTGTCATTTTAAACACCAACACCGAAATTCAGCATTTGACAAGAAGATTCACCTCAAGTGTAGATTGCGTGCGTGTGGATGTGGGTGTAAGGGGGTGGGAGTGGGAGGCATAAAGCATCTCAACTACCATTACCAATAATCATAACAGGCTACTGATACAAAATGATCAACTACAAACCTATTTTTAGGATCCAACAGCATGCCTACGCATTTGCCCATCAGAATCAGCTGCGTTGCATTTACCTTTTAGCTTTAGAAAGTATATTTCGTAGAGAACATTCGTTTCTGGTTTTGGGGGCATGGGAGGTATAGGGGAGGCATGGTGTTCGGTGGGCGTTTAGGTCGAGCAGAGGGCCGGAAAGAATGAAAAGAAATTTGAAGAAAGGATGAAAGGGGAATAGTGATTCAAGATATTAAAGGGGTTCTCACCCGCTAGATTTATTTTTTACCATATGATCTACTGCACCACACCAATCGATAATGAACCATTAAACATCGTGAGTTGAAACCTGTGAATTGTTATTAATTAATGAAATTTCTGGTTAACTGCCGCGGCGACTGTTGGTGTCAGCCGGCTTTTGGTGCGAGTGTACTCGAAGCGATATATCTAAAAAAAAGTAGACGGCCTTGGTGTACTCCATTCGACACCGCATAGCAGACCGCGTTCATTGTGCATGCGTTGACTATTTCCCCTCCCAATACTACTCTCTTTCTCTCTCTCTCTCTCTCTCACACTCTCTTCTCTCTCTCTCTCTCTCTCTCTCTCTCTCTCTCTCTCTCTCTCTCTCTCTCTCTCTCTCGCTTGGCTTACTTGACACCAACTCGACAGTCGACACCCGCCGACTCGACGTGCACAGCAACGCACAGCAACGCTCAAAACGAAATGGAGCACCCGATTACACATCTTTATTTTGTACCTGAACGGAAGCTCCGATTACAAAACCAAAATATACGAAATACGCAGAAAAGAAAGACGCAGCGAAAAGTATCACATCATTTTTTTTTGGAGCAGAATCCTCCAAGGTCCCAAGACATACAGGTCGTCCCAATGCTATTTCTTATGGGAGATTTTCGCCGATGGGACCTAGCTCGAAAATCACTAACTTTGATATTTTTTTCCCGGGTTATGGTGAACCCGATTTCTTTTCATTTAGTCGCTAATTTCATAGCTAATCAGCCTTAGTTAAACATATTTTTTTGGTGTAGCGGGTGAGAACCCCTTTAACGAGAACCGTCTTTGCCTTACTTACATATAAAAAATACTCATATGTTTACACTTCCTCGAACCTGCTTTATATGAGCAGGTAGCGTTAACTTTGTGGTTTTCATCGGTGCATTTTTATTTCATTTCATTTTTATTATTCCGTGGATATGTATTATACAAATATAGACATCGTCATTGCTAAAATTAAGTTCTATAATATAATAATACATTAGTTAATAGTCACGTTTTAATAGTGTTAATAGCCACAGTTAATAGTCACGTTTATCAGATGTGGTTTTTGCATGTAAACATGATGTATGAAGAGATGCTAGCCTAGTATCAGTTACTTAATATTATTCCTGCAAAATTAAACAATAACCATTTAAAATCCTATTTGCTTCGACAAATGGTCGCTGTATGTTCCCAACAAACGCATTTACGTGATAAATGTGTATCTCAGACACCATCACCCTGCCACTCACTAATCTACTGCCAGAAACGTATGGAACACAGGTTAGCCGTGCGTTGTTTATCCCGGCTCGGACGGCCATGATGGTTGCGACGGTGGCGCGCCTACATCTCGATTTAAAGGCGAATAGATGTCGGCTATAGAATTTCTGTTCCTAAACACAATGACACAAACGTTAAAATATTAGGTAAGTTTGCATGTGCTGTTATTTTATTAGGCCTATCTTCTGTATCTGTGTCAGTGTCTAAATGTTACTCTAAAATGCGACTAGCTACACTTTTTAAATGTTAACTGATTTGTGCCCTACCTATTTCAAAACCCACGAGCCGCCACTGCCCGTTACATGTTATGCTCAAAGTAAACACATAAAATATATAAATTATTAAATTATATGTATTATATATTGTGTTGTGCGACCATTTAAATGGGAAGATGTATAATTAACAATTTCAATGTGTTAAAGGTAACTTAATTCCAAAAATGTTCATGTTATTGTCAAAATCATAATTATCATTAGTATTGCTCACTATGTCGATATTTTGGACAGCCCTGGTAAGTGCACTCACAGACACCATCTTGGCTTACAAGTAAAAATCAAAAGGTCATGTATCAAAGTATACAAAAACACTTTCAGACCTTCCAATATTGGAGGGGTGGGGGGTTACAGATGGGGCAAACATGATACATTTAACCTAAAAAATTCACATAAAATGTACATAGAATGTTTTTCTCACCCCTGAAAAATAAAACATTTATGTTATCAAGCATTTTAGGTGCTTGAGGTTATATCCTTACAACTATTTTAATTTTCTCAAGAATTGCATATAATATTAATATCGATTTGCCAACCCTGGTAGATGCACCCACAAAAACCATGTTGGCTTACAAGTTAAAATCAAAAGTACATATATAATAGTAATCGAAACCACTTTTAGACCTTCCATTATTTGAGGGGTGGGCGTTACAAAGCGACCAAACTATATAGATTTTTTGCTCGAAATAAAAACAAAACATGTATAGATAACTAGTTTGTGTAACCCTGAAAATAAAAAAATTGTATTATCCAGTAGCTTACGTATAAAAGAGTACATCCTTATAAAAATAGTTCATTATTTGAACTGGCAACATACCTCAATTAATATTTTTATGGTTTTCACAGTACCACATTTGGACACCCCTGGGGGGTGCACCCACCAAAACCATGTTGGCTAACAAGTGAAAATCGAAAGTCAATATGTCAAAGTTACTTAAACCCACTTTCAGACCTTCCGCACCGGGGGGGGGGGGGGGGGGGGGGGGTTATAGCTGGCCCAAGGTCTACTAGCGATCCCAGTGTGTTTTCCCAAACGTTTTTCGATATCTTCCTCGTACCAATAATACATATTTATGATTTTCAAAAATCTTTTAAATTCAACTTCAAACATTTTAAGACTGGGGTATCAGATAATAATTCTAACAAATCAATATGTTTCTCTATGCATAACTTTCAATAGCAAATAACTATCAATTTCCAATGCAAGCAAAAGTGTCCCTAGCCTTTGTACGAAGACATCAAAGATTACTTCAAGTATGCAAACTAGAACATAGCTATTGTAACTGTTCAACTACGAACTATATAGTTAACCAGGATGTATGATCCTTACGTACTGTCTTTGTATAGCATGACACTTTGTGTGAACCCGTAGAGTTACCGCTTCATTGATGGATGCAAATATTCTGCACTGCTTTGCTGGCTACGGTGTCTCGGGGGGGGGGGGGAGTGAATTGGCGGGCGGAGGGGGAATGGGTTGAGGGGTAGATCGAGTCGTCGCGACGCTTGCCTCAGTTCCACTGCGCGCGTCAACAACACCAGCTGCTCTGTTACCGCTAACCTGACAGTGAACGGTGAAATATCGTGCCAGGTAAGACAACTTCAAATTTTCAAATCATGTGATAACTTGAAATAAAACAAAAAACTTGTGAAGAGAGATGTCTATTTTTGAGACAATCAAAACGAAACACATGACACACACATTTAACGATTTTCCTGAAAAAAACGTTTTTATTATATGTTTCGAGGATTTAACCAGCCCCCACATTTAATGAAATGCAATTTATTTTTTATTTGTTTTGCGTTTTCTAAATTCCAAGATATAAATAAAAGCAAAGGTTTTCAAAGTCATGAAGTGACCCAACTTGGGCATTGATTATATTTTACATTTCCCACATCAAGAAAATTGGGTAATTGCGAAGAATGTTTAATTAAAATGGGCCCTGAATAGAAAACAAACTTTTGAAAAGTCGTTTTTCTCCGTTCTTCATTGCTTTGTTTTATAATGTGATTTTAAGTTTAAAACAATACTTTTCTCTAAACGAGGGAAACGTGTCAAAATATGCGGTAACATTAATGTTGGTTGATTATTAAAAAAAAACACTCTCGTTAACTGGAAAATATGTGTTAAAAACACTGTAGGACTTACACAAAAATTTATGAGCAACAAATAATGGACATAAGTGTCAACTGCTCAGTACAAACATCTAGAGAAAGATTCCACAGAAAGAATAGAACGGGCTGTTTACTCCACGCTCTGGAAATACAAACACCAGTTGGATGACAAAGTTAGATTTTCTCTAATTCCTCATTACTCTAAGCCGCCCCATATATTTGGTCAACCCAAGATCCACAAACCGCATGCGCCTTTTAGGCCGATTGTTAGTACCAAGGGGGCTCCCACGGCAGCTCTGTCAAGATTTCTCTTGAATATTCTTAAACCGTTTGGGGGTATTTCCCCGTATCAAATAAAAGATACGAGTAATTTGATAGATATGACCAGACACCTGGAGGTTAATGAGTTGGACTTGATGATAAGTTTTGATGTTGTCAATCTGTTTAATAATGTTGCTATTCCTAAAACCTTGTTGATTGTGAAACGCCACCTTGGGAATGACGAGTCGCTGCATGAGAGAACATCGTTACCTATAGATACTATAATGGAGTTGTCGACCCTCTGCCTGGATTCGAACTATTTCCAATTCAAAACGGAATTTTATAAACAAACAGAAGGCCTTGCAATGGGTAGCTGCCTGTCTCCTATTCTTAGCGACCTGTTTATGGTTGACTTAGAACGGGGTGTTATGACGAGTGGATTGATACATACGCCTAAGGTGTGGAGGAGAATCGTTGACGATGTGTTTAGCATATGGGAACACGGAAGACCTTCACTTGACATACTTCTCAGTTTTATCAATGAAATAGACCCACACATTAAGTTTACGTTAGAAGTTCAGAAAAACAACAAAATTCCGTTTCTTGATGTAGAGGTTGAGAAACGATCTGGCCGTCTTGTTACTGGGATCTATAGGAAACCCACGCATACGAATCAGTACATTCACTACTTGTCTAACCACCCGAAGCATGTGAAAGAGGGGGTTATTAAATGTCTGGGGCAAAGAGCGAGGACAGTTTGTTCCAACGCTGAAGTGCTTGAAGGTGAACTAGATTATCTCAAATTCGCTTTTTTACTGAATGGGTATCCTCCGGAGGTTATAGACAGGGTGTTAAGTGGAGGTCCCAGTCGTAAAGGTGAGGGTGTCGAAATGGAGAGGAATAACCCTCTTGCTACGGTAGCTATCAGAGGCGGCTCGCCCATAAGGGCACACGAACATGTGCCCTCCCTCCCCTCCCGCCAACCACAAACAATCGCTCACATTTAATTACGAGTTGTGGTTTTTTGGTGTGTTTACATAAAATCGAAAAGTTTGTTATTGTAATGTGCACATTCAAATAAAGGCGCGGTGCGCTGACTTATCCAGGCAGACGGCGGTACCCGAAGTCTCCGACAGAGCTCGTTACGATTACGTTTTGGGTTTTAGCTACCGATATCGCTGGCCGCTGCGTCTTTGGGTTTATCGCGTCTTGCATTTTGTTGCCTGGTGAGTCCCCGGGAGGGGGGGGGGGGGGGAGCCCATGCCGATAACACTCATACCGCGCATGCGCAGTTACGTTTTTCCGCTGATAAAGTGAGTGGAGACGGCAGATTTTACATGACGAATGAGCATGTTTGTCAAGAGCCCCAGTACGGAGCGAGGCGCCGTTTAGTAAGTACGTGTGGGCGTGGTGTTGTTAGTTGTGTGAAGACAGGTGGTTGTCTTGGTTCTATAGTGTAGTGTAGTGCGTGTGCGTGTTGTGTTGTGTCACTGTGTGATGTGTCGCTTTTGACTTTGTAGTAATAGTCAAACAAAATGAACGAGGTGAGGCACATAAAACATAAACATTTGAATTATGAAGAGAGACTGGTAGCAAAGACATTAGGCCGACCAAGGCTTGACTTGAGTATAACTCAGGTATGCCAAATTAAAAATAGACTTCCAAAAGTAACTTCTTAGCACTAGTATACAGACATTAAATTATCAGGTAAGTATGCATGTGCTGTTATTTATTATCTTCTAAATGAAGACTATAACAACCCTTTTTAAATGTTAACTGATTTGTGCCCTACCCATTTCAAACCCCACGAGCCGCCACTGGTAGCTATTCAATATGTCCCGCAAATAGCGGAAATTATAAGGAGGGTTTTAAGCTCCTTCAATATAAGGACGGTGTTCAGGTCTTATGGTTGCCTACGAAATGTTTTCATTAAAAACAAACCGGAGAATAAGGTTCAAGAATCTATGTGTTGTGTATATTCCATCACGTGTTAGTGTGGGGAATTATCTATTTGAGAAACTAAACGACCACTGCAAGTTAGGATAAAAGAACACCAGATCAATGTTCGGAACAAAAGGGTTACCAGCTCACAACTTGCAGATCACGTTTATTCCCGGTGTCACCACTCAGTTTCGACTTCCGCTCGCACCTTGTCGAGGGATATGAGAAAACGCAAGGTAAAAGAGGCGGCCATTGTGGCGTGCAGTAGTGCGAAGATCATTAGTAGCCCCAGCGTGGAAATAAAGGGAATTTGGTATAGTAGCCAACAATTTAGTAGAGCGCCGGCTATTTCTTTGTATTTGGTTGAACTGTTATGCGACAACTTGTACCTGTCAATGAATAATAATACCTCTCATTACCAATGACACCCTCCAGTGCGCTTCAGTGCTTCGAAGAACGTGCTGGTAATATTACTTCCTGCGATGAAAACATTTGGCCATAGGCCATACCTGTGAGGTCGATGTTTTTCTCTGTGCAGACGGGTAGTGCAACATTCTACCTGCGGTTGGAATTGCAGCCTTTTGTCCACCTTAAAGTGGAGTTTAAAGATGCGTATAATGCTTGTACAATAGGGCTCGGCGAAGCGCTCTACTAAATTGGCGGCTACTATACCCAATAATTGCTAAAGATGTTGAACGGATAATGAATGCAAAGTAGACCGTGTGTGCCAGCCTTGTAAGCCAGCTGGTTTACACGTCACCACGAGACTGCGCCGTTACCACTTCGAGACTGTTGATCTACCCCTCAGTCGTGCCTGATGATGACAGCAGAGCAGCTGTCGAAATATTGCGTGACGTGATGTTGAACAACATCGAGAAAATTTTAACTGTGTAAGTCCTACAGTGTTTTTATTATAAATGTTGGTATTATATTACATACCGTTGCCTAAACGTATATAAAAGCGGTACAACTTCAACAAATAGAGCAAATTTCAATGTGATATGAGTTTGAAGACACCTCTAGTTGAAGGAATTACCTCGACTGAGAAACATCCCAGCATATCATTACTGGCAAAATGCCAACGTTATCCATGTCATGCCAACGGCAACCGTGTCATGCAGGTACAGTTCCATCGCGTTAAAGGGATAGTCAGATGAAAAACTAAAAAAACACCATTTGTATATGCCCACCATCAAATATGGAAAACATGACTTAAAGATACCAAACTTTAAAAGCAGGTGGTTAAAAAATTAAAAAAACGCGATTGTTGGCTTGTTGCTACCAAGTAGCACCGAGCAACTCTTCTCATAGTAATTCCCAAATAAAAAAAATGTTGCCTCGAGATAGTAAAACCATTGCTAAAATAGGGCACTTATCAAAAATCGATCCAGAGGTTTAATGTGCATCGTTTCTCTACCGATAACATGCTTCTTGGTACGAACGTGTACTTCTACAAAATGCCCTGCAATTAGTTTTTTTGTGACTTGATGTGTAGAAAAGTTACAATCTGTTTTGAGCGGCACTGTCCGCAGTCGCCGAGTGTTGTGGCTGGACTCGTATTACACAATGAGTGCTCTGTCTATCGGGAAGGCGCTAGCGAGCTCAGAACCGATACAGCTGTACAACGCTTTAGAAGAAAAATGCAGCAGAGCTGGCGAAGGGAATCTAGTAGAATAGCTTAATGTTCACTATTTTATTTCTTGCATTGAAGCAACCTATATCGATTTTATTTTACACATAACTGAATTTCATGCACTTATGACTCATTGGTGATTTTTAGTTTTTCACCTGACTATTCCTTTAACAGACAATGTGAGCTATACAACTCTCAGAAGAGATGGTCGCTGTACGCGTAGCGGTCTATTTCAATGGCACTCACCGCGGTATCAAGTTGCTATTGTCCACTGCATGGAGTAGCCTTGCTTGGAATGTGCCTATACAACGCCTGCCAACAGACGCGCTGACAGAATAACTACGACACCGGAGTAATGAGAACGAGATTCAACTAGATTTAGGTTGGTACGTATTAAGTGGTTCCATAGCAACCTTGTGAATGACAAAGCCATAAAAGTGGCGGATTTTTGGAAATTAGTTGTCTAGAACGGTGTTCCGGACACGGAAACGAACGAACGAACGAGCGAGGGGCTTTTCAAATATGAACATTTGGTTGGCCCAGCCTCACTCATCTATGATGTCAGCATTCACAAGGTTGCTGTGGAACGACTTTAGTAGTTTCTTATCAACGAAGTATGATAAGATTATCAAAATCATTAGCCAATAGGGAATTAGGGACGACGTAACGTATAACAGTATTAAACAGTTAGATTAGTTAGATGTCATTAAAATGACACCAATAACAACAATTTTGATTTTGATTTACGATATTAATCAAGTTGACAAGAGACCTCGGAAAACTGTCCAACTTAATTAAATCAAATACCCGCAGATAAAACATGTCTTAGCTTGTGGGTTATTCAATTACTGTATTCTTAGATTCGAAAGTTAATTATTTTTTCCGAAATTTTATTGCTTTCGTTTATTTTATTAACACTTAACACCGCAGCTGCGCTGTACAAACAATAATTGGGGATCATAAACATCATTACTTTGAAAAAATACCTTTCGATATTTTGGAAAACGGCCATCTTATTAATTAACTAGACTTTTTTTTACTTAGCCAAAATATATTAAACCATTAAAACATCATGATTCATTTGTAGAGTATCGGCAATTGACTGGTTTTGAAGCGAATAAGCCGATAGTTTTATGGCTGAATCGGTCTGTTATCATCCTTTTTTAATCTATTGTTATCAAGACAATTCTATTTCGTGAACAACTTTTTCAATTATTTAATAATTTGCATTTTTATGAATTTCACTCTTTTCTCCGAGTTCCTACGATACAAATTTGCCAAGTGTTGTAGATTATTTAAGTATGACGTATTTTCCCGAGGACAAACTTCCATGGGCAGTTTCTATCGTAGACACTCGGCGAACAAAGTTATCGAATTAAAAATACAAGCTAAATATCTAACCCACATTATTCAATTTGTGTACTCAAGTAATAATACGCTAATCACAATAGATCCGAAAAAGACGAAAGCAAATAATAAAAACGCAAGTTTGTTCAGCTCGAAGCGAGCTTCCCTTCCTTGGCTGGACCCCTAACGCGCCTAGGCTTTAGAGTGGGGGTACAACCAAGACTGTGGTCCAAACTATGCGTCTACCCCTCGAATTCCAGTCTTCCACCACCGCGCCAGCCCGACCGTGACTCCAGGCTCGGTAGTCATTATCGTACTAATTGATCTCTTGTGTCTATTACTACAACAACTCACATACTGAAAAACTAATTTTTTGTCGTTTTCAACCTAATTTTCCCAATTAGTGAAACAGGTTGAATTTCTTATGAATGTTGTTTCTTGTGTTTCATTCATGTTATGCAATAAATGTTGTTAACGTCATTCACTTCGATTTTGTCTAGAAACGAAATTCAAAATATAACTTTCATAATAATTCGAGCTCTTCCACAAATTGGCAAAATTAAGTTGAAATCGATACAAAATTAGCTTTTCAATAAGTAAGTGTTGTTTCGATATGCAAAATAGAGATAAAACAGTACGATAATTGCTACCGAGTGTCGGGTCGCGGTCGGGGGTTGTAATAGAAAGTAATTCGAGGGGTAGTCGCATAGCTTGGACAACAAGAACCCTGTTACTTAGTTTAGAAGGGTAAACGAGAAGACAGGCTGTTATGGAGCGTGCATGGACATAACAAGACAACTCCAGCAACAGCGTTACACCATCGAGACACGTTACATAATGAGATTCTTCTCACGCCTACGTACACTCATCCATGTGTGAAAATGTGATTAAACCTCCCTTCAAATCGTGTTTTACATCCGAATGCGCCACTTTTAACTAGATTTTTCGATTAGCATAGAAATAAAATAACTATTTTACAATGAATAACAAACGGATGAAATTGATTAGAATATTCCGCGGATACTGAAGGAAAGGTTACATTTTAAACTTGTAATTAAACCAGCTTTTCTTTAACACTGTCCGAGTCATGCAGATTCAGATCAGATTTTCAGATTTCAGATTTTCATTCAAATTGCTACTGTTTACTTGCCTATTAATGCAGTTACGCCATTAGAAACTGCATGTGGATAGCACACTATGATATCTTTTTGCTGGATTCGAGACCAATTTCATAGGTTTCCTACAGTCTGGAACTAGAACTGGAACTTAAAAACTGAGGAATTTTTACAATGCTTCTACATCTGTTTGCTTTTTATGACGCTTACAAAAACATTTGCTTAAGTAGGAGAAACGCCTCCTTAAATGTACCGTGCCCCCCCTCCACCACCTCGCCCAATACTAGACGCAAAACTTGGCTGCTCTAATACTGAGGGTATTTCTTGGCCGCCGTAAACATCTTTTTCATCAGTCTTTGGTTTTTCATATCACCCACTGGATAACAAAATGTTCCACATGTTTTCTTATTACTAGGAAAACGCTCTGTTTGACGCGTTGATAAGCGAGCGCGTCAATATCTACGAACTTTCTGGCGAAAAGATTTCAACAATTCAAGAATGCGCATTGCAAAAATGTTTCTAATTTCCATAGCTATTATACTTCCCGACATTGTTGGATGCAGTGCAATATGCGTTGCTAAGAATTTTCGCTGTCATGTTTTCGCCGCGGTCCGCCACCGTTACTAACAGTTATTGACAGCAATAGAAATGTAATTTCTGCCTCTAATACATATCAAATCGCGTTGACATTAGTATATTCGTGACCGGACAAAAAATAAATATAAGATAGCCACCTCACATTTTGCTGTTACTGTGTTTCAGAAATATATTTTCGAGTAACTTTTGTGTAACTTTGCCAATATTTATCAGATCGCCATAACATGAACATATTCGTGATCGGAAAAAGCTTTAAAAAAATATGGCTATCTCACATTTGGCTGCCATTTTGTTTCAGAAAAATATTTTGCAGTAACTATGGTGTAACTTTGCAACTTTTCAAACGATTTTGCCTCAAAACTATACACCTTCAATGCACATCGAGGCTTGTGGATGGTTCAAATTTCAAGTTGATCGGATTTTCCGTTCGACCGCTATCGACGGACATAAAAAAAAAAAAAAAAAAAAAACAGAACGAAGTGCCATAAGAGTCAAGTGGCAACGTTCGCTTCGCTCGCTTAATAAATATTGTAACATCTTGATACAGATAAGATGTAACTACGGGACATGGCTTGAGTACTATGTCGACAGACAAGGTGTTACTACGGGACATGGTTTGAGTACTATGTCAACAGACATGGTGTTACTACGGGACATGGCTGAGTACTATGTCAGCAGACAAGGTGTTACTACGGGACATGGCTGAGTACTATGTAAGCAGACAAGGTGTTACTACGGGACATGGCTGAGTACTATGTCAGCAGACAAGGTGTTACTACGGGACATGGCTGAGTACTATGTCAACAGACAAGGTGTTACTACGGGACATGGCTGAGTACTATGTAAGCAGACAAGGTGTTACTACGGGACATGGCTGAGTACTATGTCAGCAGACAAGGTGTTACTACGGGACATGGCTGAGTACTATGTCAGCAGACAAGGTGTTACTACGGGACATGGCTGAGTACTATGTCAACAGACAAGGTGTTACTACGGGACATGGCTGAGTACTATGTCAACAGACAAGGTGTTACTACGGGACATGGCTGAGTACTATGTAAACAGACAAGGTGTTACTACGGGACATGGCTGAGTACTATGTCAACAGACAAGGTGTTACTACGGGACATGGCTGAGTACTATGTCAGCAGACAAGGTGTTACTACGGGACATGGCTGAGTACTATGTCAACAGACAAGGTGTTACTACGGGACATGGCTGAGTACTATGTCAACAGACAAGGTGTTACTACGGGACATGGCTGAGTACTATGTCAGCAGACAAGGTGTTACTACGGGACATGGCTGAGTACTATGTCAGCAGACAAGGTGTTACTACGGGACATGGCTTGAGTACTATGTCGACAGACAAGGTGTTACTACGGGACATGGCTGAGTACTATGTCGACAGACAAGGTGTTACTACGGGACATGGCTGAGTACTATGTCGACAGACAAGGTGTTACTACGGGACATGGCTGAGTACTATGTCAGCAGACAAGGTGTTACTACGGGACATGGCTGAGTACTATGTCGACAGACAAGGTGTTACTACGGGACATGGCTGAGTACTGTCAGCAGACAAGGTGTTACTACGGGACATGGCTGAGTACTATGTCGACAGACAAGGTGTTACTACGGGACATGGCTGAGTACTATGTCAGCAGACAAGGTGTTACTACGGGACATGGCTGAGTACTATGTCGACAGACAAGGTGTTACTACGGGACATGGCTGAGTACTATGTCGACAGACAAGGTGTTACTACGGGACATGGCTGAGTACTATGTCGACAGACAAGGTGTTACTACGGGACATGGCTGAGTACTATGTCGACAGACAAGGTGTTACTACGGGACATGGCTGAGTACTATGTCAGCAGACAAGGTGTTACTACGGGACATGGCTGAGTACTATGTCGACAGACAAGGTGTTACTACGGGACATGGCTGAGTACTATGTCGACAGACAAGGTGTTACTACGGGACATGGCTGAGTACTATGTCAGCAGACAAGGTGTTACTACGGGACATGGCTGAGTACTATGTCAACAGACAAGGTGTTACTACGGGACATGGCTGAGTACTATGTCAGCAGACAAGGTGTTACTACGGGACATGGCTGAGTACTATGTCGACAGACAAGGTGTTACTACGGGACATGGCTGAGTACTATGTCAACAGACAAGGTGTTACTACGGGACATGGCTGAGTACTATGTCAGCAGACAAGGTGTTACTACGGGACATGGCTGAGTACTATGTCAGCAGACAAGGTGTTACTACGGGACATGGCTGAGTACTATGTCAACAGACAAGGTGTTACTACGGGACATGGCTGAGTACTATGTCAGCAGACAAGGTGTTACTACGGGACATGGCTGAGTACTATGTCGACAGACAAGGTGTTACTACGGGACATGGCTGAGTACTATGTCGACAGACAAGGTGTTACTACGGGACATGGCTGAGTACTATGTTGACAGACAAGGTGTTACTACGGGACATGGCTGAGTACTATGTCAACAGACAAGGTGTTACTACGGGACATGCTGAGTACTATGTCAGCAGACAAGGTGTTACTACGGGACATGGCTGAGTACTATGTCAACAGACAAGGTGTTACTACGGGACATGGCTGAGTACTATGTCGACAGACAAGGTGTTACTACGGGACATGGCTGAGTACTATGTCAGCAGACAAGGTGTTACTACGGGACATGGCTGAGTACTATGTCAGCAGACAAGGTGTTACTACGGGACATGGCTGAGTACTATGTCGACAGACAAGGTGTTACTACGGGACATGGCTGAGTACTATGTCGACAGACAAGGTGTTACTACGGGACATGGCTGAGTACTATGTCGACAGACAAGGTGTTACTACGGGACATGGCTGAGTACTATGTTGACAGACAAGGTGTTACTACGGGACATGGCTGAGTACTATGTCGACAGACAAGGTGTTACTACGGGACATGGCTGAGTACTATGTTGACAGACAAGGTGTTACTACGGGACATGGCTGAGTACTATGTCAACAGACAAGGTGTTACTACGGGACATGGCTGAGTACTATGTCGACAGACAAGGTGTTACTACGGGACATGGCTGAGTACTATGTCAACAGACAAGGTGTTACTACGGGACATGGCTGAGTACTATGTCGACAGACAAGGTGTTACTACGGGACATGGCTGAGTACTATGTCAGCAGACAAGGTGTTACTACGGGACATGGCTGAGTACTATGTCAGCAGACAAGGTGTTACTACGGGACATGGCTGAGTACTATGTCGACAGACAAGGTGTTACTACGGGACATGGCTGAGTACTATGTCGACAGACAAGGTGTTACTACGGGACATGGCTGAGTACTATGTCGACAGACAAGGTGTTACTACGGGACATGGCTGAGTACTATGTTGACAGACAAGGTGTTACTACGGGACATGGCTGAGTACTATGTCAACAGACAAGGTGTTACTACGGGACATGGCTGAGTACTATGTCAGCAGACAAGGTGTTACTACGGGACATGGCTGAGTACTATGTCAGCAGACAAGGTGTTACTACGGGACATGGCTGAGTACTATGTCGACAGACAAGGTGTTACTACGGGACATGGCTGAGTACTATGTCGACAGACAAGGTGTTACTACGGGACATGGCTGAGTACTATGTCAGCAGACAAGGTGTTACTACGGGACATGGCTGAGTACTATGTCAGCAGACAAGGTGTTACTACGGGACATGGCTGAGTACTATGTCGACAGACAAGGTGTTACTACGGGACATGGCTGAGTACTATGTCGACAGACAAGGTGTTACTACGGGACATGGCTGAGTACTATGTCGACAGACAAGGTGTTACTACGGGACATGGCTGAGTACTATGTTGACAGACAAGGTGTTACTACGGGACATGGCTGAGTACTATGTCAACAGACAAGGTGTTACTACGGGACATGGCTGAGTACTATGTCAGCAGACAAGGTGTTACTACGGGACATGGCTGAGTACTATGTCAACAGACAAGGTGTTACTACGGGACATGGCTGAGTACTATGTCGACAGACAAGGTGTTACTACGGGACATGGCTGAGTACTATGTCAGCAGACAAGGTGTTACTACGGGACATGGCTGAGTACTATGTCAGCAGACAAGGTGTTACTACGGGACATGGCTGAGTACTATGTCAACAGACAAGGTGTTACTACGGGACATGGCTGAGTACTATGTCGACAGACAAGGTGTTACTACGGGACATGGCTGAGTACTATGTCGACGGACAAGGTGTTACTACGGGACATGGCTTGAGTGCTATGTCAACAGACAAGGTGTTACTACGGGACATGGCTGAGTACTATGTCGACAGACAATTGGTGTTACTACGGGACATGGCTGAGTACTATGTCAGCAGACAAGGTGTTACTACGGGACATGGCTGAGTACTATGTCAGCAGACAAGGTGTTACTACGGGACATGGCTGAGTACTATGTCAGCAGACATGTCTAATGGAGGCCGTATCTTATCTCATGTCAGCAGACATGTCTAATGGAGGCCGTATCTTATCTCATGTCAGCAGACATGTCTAATGGAGGCCGTATCTTATCTCATGTCAGCAGACATGTCTAATGGAGGCCGTATGTTATCTCATGTCAACAGATATGTCTAATGGAGGCCGTATCTTATCTCATGTCAGCAGACATGTCTAATGGAGGCCGTATCTTATTTCATGTCAGCAGATATGTCTTATGGATGTCGTATTTATCTCATGTCAGCAGACATGTCTAATGGAGGCCGTATCTTATCTCATGCTAGCAACCCTCGATAATGCTATTATGTACCACGACAGATCAAACGTTATTTTGTAATTTTCTGTAAACGTGTTAGCTGGCACACCTGAATAAAAGGTTCTTCTCTTGTGCCTTGGTCTAAGAGTGAGTGAACAAGTTTATTCTTTTGCTTTAACTTTTGGTGAGCAAGTCCCTAAGGCATATCTTCATCTGTTTTCACACGAAGTCAGTCAGGTGAAATGTGAAAAAAAGAAACTAAAGTTCCAAAAACCAAACGTCTTGTTTCTTATTCTAAATAACGATTCCAATTATATAATGGTTATTTGAACAAGCAAACGAATTTAACATTTTCTACCCGAATAAAATTTTTTGAAAGCAATTAGCGATTTTTGAATGCAAAAAATACCGTCTTAAACGCGCAAAAAATGTATCATTTTACCTTTCTGAAACTCCCTTTTAACTTTGTTTCGCTTTTTTTCTAATATTGTAATTTGTTATGAGTGGCAGCAAACTTGGATCGTTCTTTTATTGATTGGGCACAATTTGACGATCTTCACCTCTCCTCTTATTTTACTATGATTATGACTATACCCACAACATCAGCATTTTAATCGGGCTAAGAGCTTATTCCCGTTCATTCATATGGCTTAAAAAATCGCTTTAAAAATTCATATCTAGATCTTACATAGAATTCGTGTTATTTATCTATTAATCTATTTCGGAGGATATCACAGCCGGAGTGAACTTTATTATTTGCACGCCTGTAGTGTAGAGGCATTTTCTATAGTGTGTGTTATTCTGACATAAAACTTCTTGGTCTAGAGGTTCCTTTACGAAAGCTGGGGAATTCCCGTGTATTAACACTCTCCAAAGATCCTTGAAGACGTAATTTATTGCCAAATGTGTGAAACATTGGATTGTCTCCACCTTTTCACACCGTTTACCTGTAAACCCTCAATAATATATTCCCCCTGGTTACATCTCAACGTACTCCATCATCATGAACTTCGCTTCAATTCTCGAACGTCTTCAAGACCTTCAAACGCGGTTCGCTATAGCCATAGCGCTATAGCGAACCGCGTATACTAAATACACGTATATTAAATTCTACAACCCACAAACTTCACCATTTGCTCACATCCCCGATCTCATTTGCTCGAAAACCAAAATTTAAATCCCCCTTTCCCCCTCATGAAGTCTGTATGAAAATAACTATGTCATAAATACCATGAGCTGTTCCGTATAATGTGTACATCATTATTATACTACTATATTCTTAGTCCTTATTTTTCATCCTATTTGTCAAATTAACATTGAGTGCTCTATATTATGTATCTATTGTTGTTATGTTCTTATGTTCTTTGTAATGTGGGCTGAAGTGGGTCCGCGCCTATTGGGGCACTCTATACGAGCCGTCCTTATATAAAGTACGTTATAAATAGATAAATAAATAAATAAATAAATAATATAGTCAGTCTTCTTTGTAGTATGACAATACGTTTACACAACTAAAAATTCACAAACTAACCCGGAGAGGTGTTACCACTCGTGATTAATGTGTCAGCGAGTGTACATGATAGAGTAGCATGTCAACGAGGGTACGATCAGCATGTGACTGTCATCACATCTCAGCTGGTCATATTAGGTTGTATAGAGCACCGGTCAACGGTGGTGATACAACCACACGTTTAATTTGCACATTGTATTAATTAAAGCTCACCACAATTCGATCCCATCCGACCAGACTATTATATAGGTTGCATTCCTTTAGGTACGACTGTGCTCGACCAGGCTTTGCAAATTTCGTCAAATCGTTGTCGACGCCTGAGCTTGTCGGTCCCTCTTGGCGTTCCTCTTGGTGTTCCCTCATCCGAACACACAGGGAAACAAGCTCGCCTTGGAAAGCCTTTACACAAAATGATTGTTACGAAATTTGTTACTATCACATACAAACAAAATAAAAAACAGCTGACGAGAAAGTTCTAACCGACACCTCTATCAGAGAGGGAGGGGGGGGGGGGGGGGGGGTAAGGGGAGGTGGATGGGAAGCTTTTTTAACTTGGCGCTGCCGATTTATCAGTCAGAGTTCTAAAGTAAATAATTTAAAAAACCGCAAAGAGACATGGGTTTGATGTGAATGGCTTAAATTTATAACCACAGTTATGTAGATGTTCCATGTTCCCCATCAGCAATTAGTTCTATTCACCTAGAGGAAATACAAGGTATTATAAGGTATAATATTAATTAACGATTCTCCAAACCCCATGGGTTTCCCATTCACTAAAATACTTTTATTTTGTAACGTGTTTTCTATTTTGCTAAAACCAATGAAAACAAGTTGTCTTTGGCAACTCCACGCATGTCAATTGTCAACGGTTGCCGGAAGACACTCGACGCCAAACACAAATGCCAAAGATTAGGCTACTCAAGAAAGCTCTTATTATTTATGTTTAATTAAAATGTGGTTTAACATTACATTTAATAGTATTATTGTCTTATTTCAACATCGCATACAAATGATGATAATGATTCGTGTTGCTTTACGTCTCAATTATTACAATCATGCTATTCGAGACGATGATGGGCGATGTACGCCGGCCCCCATGAGCCACATGTTTATTGTAGGAATCCTGATCTTAATCGGGATCGGGATCGCAATCTTCTCATTACAAATCATTATGACATTACGACCTAGTTGTAAACATAAGAACCATGTGTTAACTCGATCACGATTTCCGGATTGCGATGGCGATCCCGATACCGAGAATTGTGGGTAATAGACTTGCGCAGCAACCGCATGAGCCACCGCGGTCGAAAACATCGTATAAATAGTCGATTTCATCGCTGGGATTTGCGCACTTGCCTTGAAACAAAGAACAAAGAACCGCTCCCAGTCGTATGGGCGCTTATGAGGCAGGCGCCGTACACCAACAATGACAACTTTTGAAGTGACGTCAACAAGTAATTATTTCCGTGAACGAGCGGCGTTCGGTATCCTTATTACCCCCTCCATCCCCTCCCTTCCCCCCAACCACATCCCGCGTGAATACTGGCAGGATTGCTCAATAACAAGCAAGCGTGTCATTGCCCTTAGTATGCTATTATGCTATAGCGGCACCAACGCATGTGTATTTCTTTAAAGGAATAGTCAGGTGAAAAACTAAAAAATCACCAATGAGTCATAAGTGCATGAATTCAGTTATGTGTAAAATAAAATTGATATAGGTTGCCTCAATGCAAGAAAAAAAAGTGAACATTTAGCTATTCTACTAGATTCCCTTCGCCAGCTTTGCTGCATTTTTCTTCTAAAGCGTAGTACAGCTGTATCAGTTCTGAGCTCGCTAGCCCCTTCCCGATAGACAGAGCACGCATTGTGTAATACGAGTCCAGCCAGCGCTCCGCCAAACACTCGGCGACTGCGGACAGTGCCGCTCAAAACAGATTGCAACTTTTCTACACATCAAGTCACAAAAAAATTAATTGAAGGGCATTTTGTAGAAGTACACGTTCGTACTAAGAAGCATGACATCGGTAGAGAAACGATGCACATTAAACCTCGTGATCAATTTTTGATAAGTGCCATATTTTAGCGGTGGTTTTACTATCTCGAGGTAACATTTTTTTTTTACATGGGAATTACCAGGAGAAGAGTTGCTCGGTGCTACTTGGTAGCAACAAGCCAAAAAATCGCGTTTTCTATAATTTTTTACCGCCTGCTTTTAAAGTATGGTATCTTTTAGTCATGTTTTCCATATTTGTGGGCGGCTATATACAAATGGTAGTTTTTTAGGTTTTCACCTGACTGTTCCTTTAACGGCAACTGGGTAGTCTCATTATACTACAAAAACCGCGTCAAATTAACGCTTTTTTTAAAAAATAATATCTAGAGACGTTTACAAATTGTCGGATCCGTCAAGTGCGTTGCTAAGCAACACATAAAGTACTATTTAAAAATATGTCCTCATGGGCCTGATTTTCGTTAAACGATATAGGTTTAATGTGGGTGGTTATCGAGATTATATTATCTAGCTTTATAAAAAAGTGGAATTCCGTCAAAAGAATTTTCTTTTATACGCGAACTGACGTAGCTCTTTTCTGTTCTCGCGAGGATATACCGCGTTGGCGTATTCAGACTTCAGAGTGAGTTTATCTGATTAGAGGGTTGTGAATCTCGGAAGGGATAAAAGCGCGTTCAAACTTCAAAGAGGAGGTTAAAATAAGTCTTATCATCCAAGGTTATTTGCTGTATTAACGTATGTGTGGCCCGTGGGTAATAAGATCACATTAAGGAACTGGCATATGAAAGATACACTGGAGTTAGCAAGGCATTTCAATCCGATTTGAACCGAACCAGTTTGAGTTCAAACCGGGTTGAACTACCTATTTATCACGCATATTTGAAGCTGCTTTCAACAAATCAATTCGTAAGTGAATTGAAATCAAATCTCCCGCTTAAGCCTTCTAGATTTTTTTTGGTTGACAATAGGAATCTTAGTAAGTTGATATACAAGGCTCATATCCGTGTAAGAAGGCAGTGCAGTGCGCGCGCAGCTCTGCAGTCGCTGCAGTCGGTTTGACGTATTTATCAAGGGTTTTCAATGCGATTTGATACTTTCAATTCAATTGATCAACTGGATTGAAATGAAACCGATTTGGCCCAAATTCGATACGATTACCAAGGTTTTCAAATCGGTTTGACTCGAAGCGATTGCACCACGCCGGTTTGAAATGCCTTGCTAACTCCAGTGATAGTATTCGAACCAACTTTGTCGAAACAATATTGGTAGTTTTGATAATTACATGAAAATAAATTGAGTTTTTCATCTTCGTAATTACTTAAATAATATTACATGAAAAAAATATATTTTTTTAAAAACAACGCTTATATTTAAATGCACTAAAAAGTAAAAAATAAATTTTCGCCCAACAAATTTTTGCCTCACTCGGAAAATAAAAGCGTTGGGCGCTTTCGGTATTTACATAGATTGCAGTATTCTGCTGTTTATGCAGGGAAAGCGCCCAACGCTTATTATTTTCCGAGTGAGGCAAAAATTTGTTGGGCGAAAATTTATTTTTTACTTTTTAGTGCATTTAAATATAAGCGTTGTTTTTTAAAAAAAATATTTTTTTCATGTAATATTATTTTATACTTTTTAGTCTTAAAGAATCTTGCAATCGAATATATATCGAATATCGATTGATTAATTAAATATGATGGTTTAATTGATTATTTAGTAAATATGACAATTGATTCATGTATTGTCATTAAGAATTTGTCTGTGTGCAAACTTTCAGCTCAATTCGACGTTCGAAAGTGAGTGCTTTATCGATCCCCATATAAAACATCAATTAATTAATTATGATGGCTTAATTGATTATTTAGTAAATATGGCAATTGATTCATGTATTGTCATTAAGAATACGTCTGTGTGAAAACTTTAAACTCGATTCGACGTTGGGAAGTGGGTGAAACATCGATTCCCATATAAAACATCAATTAATTAATTATGATGAATTAATTGATTATTTAGTTAATATGACAATTGATTCGTGTGAAGTCATTAAAAATACGTCTGTGTAAAAACTTTCAACTCGATTTGACGTTGAGAAGTGGGCTGTACATCGATTTTCATATAAAACATTAATTAATTAATTATGATGAATTAACTGACTATTTTTAGTAAATATGACAATTGATACGTGTATTGTCATTAAGAATACGTCTGTGTGAAAACTTTCAACTCGATTTGACGTTGGAAAGTGGGTTAAACATCGATTCCCATATAAAACATCAATTAATTAATTATAATGAATTAATTGATTATTTAGTTTATATGACAATTAATTCGTGTGAAGTCATTAAAAACACGTCTGTGTAAAAACTTTCAACTCGATTTGACGTTGAGAAGTGGGCTGTACATCGATTTTCATATAAAACATTAATTAATTAATTAATTATGATGAATTAATTGACGATTTAGTAAATATGACAATTGATTCGTGTATTGTCATAAGGAATACGTTTGTGTGAACACTTTCAATTCGATGTAACGTTGGAAAGTGGGTTAAACATCGATTTCCATATAAAACATGAATTAATTAATTATGATGAATTAATTGACAATTTAGTAAATATGACAGTTGGTTCATGTATTGTCATCAGGAATACGTCTGTGTACAAAATTTCAGCTTGATAGAACATTTAAAAGTAGGTGAAATATCGATTCAAAGATTCATCGATTTCCATGTAAAACATTAATTAATTAATTATGATGAATTAATTGATAATTTAGTAAATATGACAGTTGATTCATCTATTGTCATCAGGAATACGTCTGTGCAAAACATTTCAGCTTGATCAAACATCTAGAAGTAGGTGGAATATCGATCCAAAGATTTCGTCCAGACAAACAAGGCAAGTTAATATAAGCGTTGTAATAAAATAATATATATTTATAAATTTGTAAGTGGCTTTCTTAGAAAGGCAATTCGTAATTTTATTTTAGATCTCGGTCTAGAACATTTTGCATTCGAATGTTTCCCCAACTGAGCTACTGCGCATGAGCCGCCAATCGTAAACTCGATTCTACGATTGTAATTTAATTCGTAGGAATACCCGTTAGGGTGCATACCAGCTTTACCTGATGGGCCTCTCTTCAGGTGACTAATTAGGTTATTAGGATGTTTGGATAGCTGGGAAGGAATATCCGAAGACTCATTCGCAGCATTCGTCTTTAGGACTGCGAAAGACCTCGGAAAAAACGTTAAGTCAGGACTGCCGGTGGCCGGAATCGAACCGGCAAACTCCCGAATTAGTCTCGCGTCTTACCGCTGAGCTGCCTTTATTTGACAATTGTAGCCCTAATGTGGTACTGCCTTTACTCATGTATATAAGTGATATATGCGTGCGGTGCACGTGCAATCGTGCATGCTTCACCACTACCTGTCCACGCCCAAATTAATGATGATCGAAGAAACGGAAATCCATTGTCTATACATATGGTTGAACCAGGTGTGTGATCATGATACTCGAAGTCTCGTACCGCCAGTCACGATAACAAAGCAGATAGTTGCATGGTGTGTTTACCATCTATATTGCTATCTTATCAGCACCGCAACACATGTCAGGCCGCCACCGCCTACCTGTCATTCACAAACGTGCAGCAAAACTGATAATAGTAGTCGAGGATGTTGCCACATTGTGTTGTGGTCTCCCAAACCGCTCACTTCAATAATCAACATTTCATATTATGTTGTAGCGTCGTGAGGTTGTGTTGTGGTCTCCCAAACCGCTCACTTCAATAATCAACATTTCATATTGTGTTGTAGCGTCGTGAGGTTGTGTTGTGGTCTCCCAAACCGCTCACTTCAATAATCAACATTTCATATTATGTTGTAGCGTCGTGAGGTTGTGTTGTAGTCTCCCAAACCGCTCACTTCAATAATCAACATTTCATTATATGTTGTAGCGTCGTGAGGTTGTGTGTAAGTCTCCCAAACCGCTCACTTCAATTATCAACATTTCATATTATGTTGTAGCGTCGTGAGGTTGTGTTGTAGTCTCCCAAACCGCTCACTTCAATAATCAACATTTCATTATATGTTGTATCGTCGTGAGGTTGTGTTGAAGTCTCCCAAACCGCTCACTTCAATTATCAACATTTCATATTATGTTGTAGCATCGTGAGGTTATGTTGTGGTCTCCCAAACCGCTCACTTCAATAATCAACATTTCATATTATGTTGTAGCGTCGTGAGGTTGTGTTGTGGTCTCCCAAACCGCTCACTTCAATAATCAACATTTCATATTATGTTGTAGCGTCGTGAGGTTGTGTTGTCTCCCAAACCGCTCACTTCAATTATCAACATTTCATATTATGTTGTAGCGTCGTGAGGTTGTGTTGTGGTCTCCCAAACCGCTAACTTCAATAATCAACATTTCATTATATGTTGTAGCGTCGTGAGGTTGTGTTGTAGTCTCCCAAACCGGCTCACTTCAATAATCAACATTTCATATTATGTTGTAGCGTCGTGAGGTTGTGTTGTGGTCTCCCAAACCGCTCACTTCAATAATCAACATTTCATATTATGTTGTAGCGTCGTGAGGTTGTGTTGTGGTCTCCCAAACCGCTCACTTCAATAAACAACATTTCATATTATGTTGTAGCGTCGTGACATTCTGTTGTGGTCTCCCAAACCGCTCACTTCAATTATCAACATTTTAAATGTTGTGCTTATTATTTTTCGTTTGCCAACATGTAATTTTCTTTGAACACGTTTCATCTTCGGAGTGTAAACTAAAACATCTACCGCTATATAATATTTTGTTCACGTCTCTACTGTAGTTTTATGTAATCTTCACTTCAAATATGATCTGTATATATTCGTTTTGCAGTAACAGAACGAATAATACAAATAAAATTGAGTTTCTCTATGGTTACTCTAGTCCTCTAAATGCAATCAAAGTCTGGCAAGGGTCTTCAAGCTTTGCCCTGAGTCAGATGGATGATATCGTGTGACTCGCGAACACTTGCAGGTTGTCCATGTAATGCCACAAGAAATAGTAAAAGTGAGTTGAAAGCAGACACCGCAGGAGAATCACAGCTACGGCGATGCTGCTGGAACCAACTCTCTTTTCTCTCATTTCTCGGGCGAGTGGAGAGTACGACAATATACTAACCATTACGAAAATATTGCTTTGTCAATATGGTCAATAGCATTTTCTTTGTCCTAATTGCAGTTCTGAGAAACTTCTCTGTTACTTCTTCTACACTCAGTTCTATTTAAGTACAGAGTATATTTATGATCCTATGCTTAAATAAAACATCAACTACACTAGATGTAATTAGCATGTGCTGTAACACTGTGGTTACTTTCTGAACTAATATTGAATTAAATCTCCCTCCAGCCAGATTGCACCCATAAGTGAGGTTAGGTTAATGTAAACAATAAACACGCCACTAGGACTAGGGTTTGAATTGATTGAATGGACTGAACTTGTTTTCTTTATTTTGAAGCCAACGGTTTTGCCGCGGTCGCTTAGGCGGTTCCCATACGAACACCGAAGTTAAGCAACCTCGGGCTAGGTCAGGAGGTGGATGGGTGACCACTCACCTCTGAAACACTAGTTACCGTTGGTTAGAGCAGATTGGAGGGTTCGAAAGCTTGTGTAACAGCTTCGTTCTTCTCGTCAACTGCTCGGCAGTCGAGGTTAGTGGAGGAACCTATATGACTGGTCAAAGTTACACCGTACCCTTTCGGATGGGACGTAAAGCCGATGGTCCCCTTGGTACTTTTCGACAGGAGTAGGCTACGTGCCGGTACCAGGCTTCCCCTCCTCCCTTCTTAATTATCATTCATCAATCATCACTTATCAGGCTAAAGAGGGCATTGTGCCCTACACTGGCCTTAATTACAATAAAATAAAAATAAATAAATAAATATTTTGTAATACTCGGCTTAAAAATTATTTATCTTCGCCTTTATTGCCTCGGCCGTTCTAATTATGCCCATCTCCGTCAACGATTCGCCTACCGCCTGCCACACGAGGTTGTGGCGGAGATGGCCCTCGAACTTTTCTTGTACTATGAAAGTGGTCCACACGTCGATTATAACGTTAATTTGCCCCCTCCTTGAAATTTGACGATCTTTTCGAAGACATAGTATTATTACAAAAACGATCTTGGCTATTGAGGTAACGTGAGAATAAAAATAATAGTGCCGTCAAATGTCACGTTTTAGGAGCGAGATCTCGTAAATAACGTTAAAAATATATTTATATCGGGGTCCGAGGGATGATGATGAGAGGGTGTCTTTAAATACAGACTCGAACCACTACACATGTATTTAAAGACAGGCTGTATTTAAATAAATACATATTTAACTATCTAGTGTAGAAGAGGTATGTAGAATGTTGTGGATACTCGAAGTTAACTATAACACATATATAAATATATAATTTAGTTGGCTTACTTCTTATGCTCACTCTACGATCGCTCTTAAATAACGTGTGGGGAAGCAATTTTGGTGAATATGTATTTGTGCATTTATTTACAGATAAAGAAGCCTTTCATGGTACAGTCATATGCATGTAAAATTAACGTGCGAGTACTGATAATAATATCTGTTCTGAATCACCAAGCTACAACTTCTGTAATAATATACTGTACCGGTATTAGTGTACTGTAAGTTTTAAAAGTTTATTGTAGGCTTATATAAAACACAATACATCAATCATGAAAAAACATAATAGGTAATTACTTTCTACTATGTTGTATACATTTAATATGTGAATTAGTACTACTTTTCAATACTCAACATGTAAATAATGTTCTATAGCTATCATGATCAGTTCTGACGCTCTCATATAGACAAGTGGTAAGAGTCCAGTGGATAAGTTATTTGGTTTCGGCTATAGAACGTTTCGTGCTGAGATTCGTCAAGGGGGCAGATTTCGTAACTCTTGATGTCCCGGAGAGTCAACTAACTTCTGCTACGACTCGCGACCCATACTGAGTTCAGCAAACTCAGTCTTTTCTCTACACAAACTTAGCTGTTCTACAGCTTTTCCAATTAACGAGATTTACAACCTTAAATCTTCCAGTTTGTAACAAAACATATTTTATCAAATTGAATGTTCTAATTCTAGGAACTATTTTAATTCATAAACGTCACTATTAAATATATATTAGTTATGTATTATCATACCTAAAAAATGTAGACCCAAGTAATAAATGTAAATGTTCTTTCATTAACTTTAAAAATATGTATAATACTATTATGATTATTACTATTTTATTAAGATAATACATAATATAAAATTTTAAATATTAATACTATAATATTTTTTTAAATGAGTATTTATATCAAACACGAAATTAAAGAATGCATTAAAACTCGAAAGTATTTTTACACTATGTAAATAAGTTTGATAACGCAATAGGATTGGCATTTAATACATAAATTGTTCGCGCCAGGTATTCAAATCCATTCCCGTTTCCCCTCTTTTCTGTTTCTTCCCCTATCTCCCCACCGATTCACTGTCAGAGAGTTGGTGATCGGGCTTGTCTCGGTCTCTCTCGTCGTTGATCGCTCAAGGACTACACCTCGACGAATCTGCGTGTCTCCACATTTTTCGTGTTTCGTTGCCCTCGTATTCGAGACGATGGGCAAAAGTGTTTAACCACGCCATTCTCACAGTGTTTCTTTTGTTATTTGTATTCCTCCATGAAACTCTTTATTTATTAACTGTACATACGTTGTGTTTTATGTTTATTTTCAACCATTACTTCAACCGCGACTTAACTTCTTTTTTCTTCGTGCACCACCTTCGAGTTACCGGGAACTAACCAAGGTAAGACAGTGAAATCGGTCCTTTCCCCGCCTCCTGTATGGACCAGTCCGCTTTCCTCCTCATCCCCCCTCTTTTTCATTGCCTCGTTAACAACATAAATAAAACATAAGAAACGATCAACTAAAGAAGCGCAACAATAGTTGTGGGGCCAGGTACTCAAACATAACGTGGCAATCATAGACACCAAACTGTGCATATTCTTATTAACCTGGCATTTCGAGAGCAAAAGGTCAACACAGTTCTTTCCACAATGTAGAGAGGACTTACGGAGAAGAAGTTATAAGAAAATCACAGAAGTCATAATGTCATATATTAATATTAGTAAGTTACTTGTCCTGTTTTGTTATAAATTTTGCTTTTGAAAACGAAGATCAAGGACATTACGACGTGTAAGTGACCGAACGTAAAATAAATACTCAAGAGAACAAGGATCAATAGCTTTGTATGGATAAGATACTTAAAAAGTTCAAAATATAGACACTATTACGGCAAAAGAGGATTGGAATAATTTTAATACATAAATGTATAATAGTCAGCTAAAAGGTCATAAGATAATAGGAAGCCTACTCATTTACTTGAAGTTTGCTTATTGCCTAATTATAAATGCAGACTTGTTTGTTTTAACGGCAATAAAGGTATAGCTCGCAATATTAAACCACGCATAAAAGAGTATTTTTATCGATGCCTTGAGAGTGCTTCAAGATATTCCAAACGTGATTTGTACCAGGGATCAGGTTTTGAATCTCTAAACAATGAATTTAAATACTTCTAAATATTTAAATAGTATAACGATGTTTATTTCTGTAATTAATCTCATGATAAATTAAAAAATTAAAAGATTCTGAAAGATACCCGTTTTTATAATTATTTTTTACGCTGATACAAAACCAACTTTCCAGTACGAATTATTTTCCAATGTTTTGAATCTACTATCTACCATATGTTGTTGGGCACGGCCAGGTGTATGTCAGAGTGCTACCATTGTTTGTTGGATAGTGATCCGACAATGTCATTAGTTGGTGCGGGTGTTAAGGCCCCCGTATATCTGCTTCATTCTTTTCGCTTCATGAGTACGTTCACACCTTTGTATTATTTGGTAAATAGGTAGAAATAAAGCAAGCAAAACATTCTCTCAGTCAAGATCAATAAATATTCGTCCCTGTGCCAATTATTAAGTCAGGTAGGGGGTTGGAGGTTCCCACCATCACTTGGATAATGGATAAAGATAATTAAAAAAGTAATAAACTAAAATTAAGATAATAGACAAAGATAGGATAGACATTATGAATAATATTATTTTTGTAACTAGTATTTCTAGTTAGAATTGGCTTTATATTTATTGTATTTATTTATTTTATTGTAATTTAGAACAGTGTAGGGCACAATGCCCTCTTAGGCCTGATGGATGATGATTGGTGAATGATAATAAGGAGGAAGGAGGGAAAGCCTGGTACTGGCACGTAGCCTACTCCGGTCGAAAAGTACCAAGGGGACAATCGGCTTTACGTCCCATCCGTATGGACGGTGTAACGTTGACCAGTCATATAGGTTCTGCCACTAACCTGGACTGCCGAGCAGTTGACAAGAAGAACAAAGCTGTTACACAAGCTTCCGAACCCTCCAATCTGCTCTAACCAACGGTAACTTTCAGAGGAGTGGTCACCCATCCACCTCCTGACTAGCCCGAGGTTGCTTAACTTCGGTGTTCGTATGGGAACCGGCTAAGCGACCGCGGCTAAACCGTTGGCTTTATATTACTGATAACTGAAAAGTGACAAAAAACCCATTTACTTATCCTTAATGTTAACTTATTTTTCATAAAATAAAATGATTCTTATTGACGTTTTCATTGTTTCCACAGTTGAAATATTCTTACTACTGGTTATTTAGTTTACTTATAGCTCATTATAAAGCTATATTCGTTGGTTACACGAGTACCAAACAAGGCACAGGTTATCAACCCATCAAGGTCATGAACCAACTTGTCAAGACTAGACCATGCAATTTGCAGGAAGTCTCTGTAGGGTTATTAATTACGACCAAAATTCTGTGACATTTGAAGCCATGTTCGTATAACAAGCGAGTCAAGCGTTAACCTCCAAGCATTATACACAGCTTGCCGTCTCGTGAGCGATAGGCGTTACACATTTAACCTTCTTGCTAACTAGTTGTTTACTAGAGTCATATTTAGTGGATTAAGCTTAATTGAATTAAACTCAATGATGCTATTTAAAGGAAACCTGCAATAATGCTGGTGCTAATTTCAATACGGTTAGTTTGTTGCCCGCGGTAGGGTTTAAAACTAGAGTGAATGAATTAGCGATATTGTTTACCGGACCAATACTTTATCGATCGCGGTCACTGCGGATACATTTAAATTAATATTTTGATGTTACAATATCCTAATAATAAACAATGTGGTGACTATTTATGCTGTAGCCATAGAAGTGAGGAATTGCTTTTATCCTCTACATTGGACAAACAGTGCAAGTTGTAGGTGTTTCGATGTTCAATTTGGTGATGTTCTGACAATGTGATACCGGTTTTAATTTGTTGGAAAGTTCCAGAAATCGCGACGTTTCAAAGTTCTTATTCATTCTAGAGAACTTATGAATATTTCAAAGATTCGAAGATATAATTGATCTCTTTAGAACTTATTGTTACTTAAACATTTAGAAGTCAGTATCTTCTTCTTTAGATCTTATGAATATTCTAAAGTTTCGAAATTTGAATATTTAATTCAGAACATTTGAATTTAGAACTTATGCTTACTTCGGTATTCCATAAAGTTAGTATCTGCTCCTTGACAACGATTCAAAGTTCATGTTCACAAAACAAGCTCAATATGTTTTGTTGTGGTTTATGTATATTATAACAGTTATTGTATCGACAGACTATAGTGGTTGATAGATCTGACCAGAAAATAAATTAGTTATGCGGGATTCGAACCCATCTCTTTCGAATGAGTTAGCATATTTTCAAAACCAATAGACTCCGACTTTGTACCGAATGCATACAATGTGTTAATAATGCATTTTCGAGCTCAAATTATTGTCTTAGCAGTTCAACGCTTGGAATTGCACAAATTGTCAAAAGCATAATAAGTTATTCACGAAAACACGTGAGCGATTAGGGCTGATCTTTCTAGGCCCACTTTATATGGAGTACTTTCTGAAATTCCACTTTTATAAACGTCGTTAAACTTTCACGTTGGCTCGTGTCAACAAACAGGTGGAAGGATGCGAACCGAATGGTTTTCTAGCTTTCTCAGAGGGCCCAAAGAAAGCACTAAAGTTCACTACTCGGAGAAATAACCCAGCTCACATTTGCAGAACTACTGAACATGTACTCTAAGTTGTGAACATATCTTTTCCGCCAGACGAATGCATTTAGTTATCTAGTTGGCGTTATCAAATTACCTTCGGTTCATGCATGTCTGTGTACTTTACTAGACACAATTAACGCGAAGAAACTAAACGAACATGATAATATTAATATTTAATGAATACCATTCAGCCAAGTTACGAAACGTAGCTATCAATCAACAAAATGGAATTGTCTGTGTCTTTTTGATTGGTCTGTTAAGTTGAATACCGTTTCGTACTTGATAGAGAATCACGCTTTGTATTTCTTGTAATAGGTTTCCTTAACAAAACGTACGTAAAATTTTCACTCAAAATTATAGCGGAAAAACAGGGAATTTCGACAAACGTCTGGATCACAGCCAATAATTTCACTCAAATTATCGCATATTTTAATGTCAAATTTGTTCCTAAAATATTCAATAATAATTTTGAACATCAATACGACAATGTTAAATAATAACAATATTTTCCCATAGCAGACGCATTGAACAGCGACACTATAGATGGACCAACACCACCCTTGTTCAAAACGGGCGAGTCCAAGTCGACTGGAATGTAGGTGATAGCGCATAAACGCGTGCTCCTTGCACTCGTCGCGTGAACGGTAGCGGCAAAACATGGCTTCACTTACATTGCATTATTTCAGAAACTATTACAGCTAGAGCAATATCATAAGCGGCACAAGAAAGATGACAGTTATACCTTGACGATGATAGTTGTATATTATGACAGGTGTCTTGTGAACCATACAAATTGCGATCGTAAAAAACGTAGAAATCATCGAAAGGTTTCCACTAACATTGCCCTGCTTTAATGGCATTATTTTAGTAACTATTAATGTTTGACAAATATCGTGCACATCATCGTGTAGAGGAAGGTTAGTCAAAAGTATTTATGTGATTCAATGTTTGATGCGCGTATTGGTTATCTTGTAACCATGAGTTGAATATTGGCTGAACATCTCGCTTCTCGTTTGGAACGTAGTTTTGCCGTAGCCTGCTGGCTACGGCCGGCCGTATAGCTCTGCCGTAAGCGCGCGGGAGAGATGTGTTCCCCACCGCTGCCGATAGCAACTGACACCTGCTAGCTGCACTTCACTACCGGCCGCTCCTAAAAAACCGAATAGACTCGACCCGACCGGACAAGGTCCGTTCCGCCAAAAAAGCTAGACCGTACCGAAAGACCGACTCAGTCCTATCATGTAAACGGGTAGAACATACTGACTGAAGAACTGGAACTTTGAACGAACGCTGTTTGTAGGTGAATAAGATTGAAAAATGATTGTAGTTGCCATCAACAAAAATCAAGTGAAACATTTACAACAGCTTGTAACCTTTTGTTCGCCGGGATGCATCTTTAAATTAATTTTATATGGCAGAAGAAAAAAGTAGGGTTATGTACGAACAAAACGAACAAGTGTGGCGCGAGACCGAAATCAAGTTTGGGTACACCTTCATATAAACGCAAGTGGCCATGACAGTTCTCAGTCTGGTACTCAGTACGGTCCACCATGTAAACATAGCAATTGCCTACCATTATTTAAAAACTACCCCAACTTCAGTAATATACTTTATCGACTCGTGACGTAGACAATGCGCGCATATGTGTTTACAGCAAGAAAATTGGTCGAGTTTGAGTTTCGCTTCTTGATACACATTCCTTATATTGTGGTTGAACGCTGCCTACATCCAAATATGAATCCTTTCTTGTAATGAAACTTACTTGAAAAGAATTTAAAACTAATAACGTATATAATGCATAAGGTCCTAGACGATAACCATCGCCAAAGAAGAGAAACTGGAAAGATCTAAAATAACTTTTCTTCACCCAACAACTTTTAAATAATTAATGCTAATAATATTTCCCCTTCTTTAAGAGAAGAACGAGAATTCGTTTGAGTAATCACTTTGCAAATTGGACGCGAAGTGAAGTGGTTACTCTCAGTACATTGCATCAAACAAAAAGAGAATTGCAACGTCGCTCGCTCATCACAGTCCAAAGTATTTGCAACACTGTTGAGTAATTCAGTTGTAAATGAGAAGAGTACATGTGTGGAGAGTTCTGCTCATCGGGGATGAGTCACGGACATTAACTCTGAGTATGAAACCGTAGTTGCTAACAACTTTGAAGAGCCGCATTCCACAGTCCACGCTGTGGAAGCTACGCCTGACAGCGCGAATGCCATGCAACTACAAGCATAGTTCGATATATTATTTCTACGAGTTTCTCTACATTCAAATGGTTTTAGTTTTGCATCACAGAGCAGCAACTGGTTTAAAGCAGGGTTGGCCAATTACTACGGCCCGGGAAACTACCCCAACGGCTTCATTACTCCCATTTTTAGCCAATCACGTCTATCATTCCTATATATTTAATGACAGCTGAAAATACCTTAGTTCCAAACTTGAAATATTCCAAACCATATCCATACCTATGAACACTCGCCGGTTTATATTACGTAAACCAAGGATGTACAGAAACATGTATCACCAACACCTCTTTGGGTCAATTGAAATTAATTGGTGAGTTTCTAGTAGGGTTGCATTATTCCGTGTGTCTGCTGTTTTCTGGTTATCGTAATTTAATTGTATGTCTTTAGTTTTTCAAAATACAAGGAAATAGATTACATAATAACGAATTACAAATTTTAACTTTCAGATGTTTGGTCATAGGCAGAAGCATATCATTGGCTTCTAAAAACGCGCTCTAACTTTAGCGCAGACATTAGAATTTACAAAAGACGGTGTTCTTTATAGTTTTAAATACACAGGACCTGAACCATAGGCAACCCGCTCGCTTCCTTTCCTTCCGCATAGGGAGAGATCCGTTGAGGGAAGGAGAGTTTATTCGCCTAGCCCGGAAATGATCGGTCTTTATACCCAATGGTGTTTTGGGTAGAAGGTTCACCCACTGCTACAGCCATCTATAGCTAAACATTTCCTCTCATTTTGATAGTAAGGCAATAAAACGCGTGCATATTTTCTACTAACGCTGCGTTTAAGATCCATGCGACATAGTTCTAGGCTTTCACACTCATAACGAAATATATGGTTTACATTCTGACTGAAATATTTTAAGTGAGAGTGTATTTATAAAAGGCAAGTAGGTTTTTTTAACAACTGCCTGAACACAAAAATACTCATGTTTTCTATGCGAACGAATTTTCATATTTCATAAAACCACTTTTTATGGTATCCAAATACCCTAATATTCCTAAATCGTCACCTGAAAAGGGGTATCAGGATAAGCGGGTGTGTTCCTTATAGAGGGGATTCCCACGAAAATTTTAAATTCCATGTGATTGTTGCAATGCAGAAAGAAAAGTCCCTATGCAAACTTCATATGTTACGAGGTTAAGATGAATGCAAAGTTATCGATTTGTGGATGGGGAACTTTTTATATCGGAGTTGAGACCGTTACCTATAACGACCGGTCGACAAAACTGTTGTGGACTATTGGCTTGGCTCATCAGTAAACACATCCCACTCAACGCCCTAGCCCTAGTGCAATGATAGAGAGAGACCTGCATATCCGCGGATATCCGTATTACTTTGCGGTTAAAGTTGCGGTTGAGCGAAGTACGGAGCGGCAAGCGAGTCCTACGACGCTTGTGCAATTCTCTTGTTATTTTCTAGTTCCAATCCAATTATTTACGGATCATTAGATCGCATCCGTATTTGGCTAACATGAATCAGTAATCATCAAACGTATTATGCAACTGTCTAGACATGTGCTAACGCTTTTTGTCATACCCTTGATTTCACCTTGTAAACAACACGACTTCAACGACGCCAAAAAAGTGTAATGGCGCTTTCATAGCAACACGGCAACACGTTTTTTCCGGACCGGCAGGTCACGTGAACCAATCAGAAGCCTGCCGTGCCTACCGGTCCGGCACGGCCGTCTCACACAACCGAACTTCATCTTTTGACGTCCTCCGTGTCTGCCGTGTGTGACGTATACTCACACGTGACACTAGGCAGCCAATCCCGTCCTCGCTCATTCCTCCACGGCCTGAACCCGCGAAAAAGGAGCTCGTTGTTTGTGTTTGTAAATAGTTTGTTTACCACACGTGTATTATGAATACTGATACACTAATAACGTTAGTTTACGAAAGACCCCTTTTATATAATGTTAACCACAGAGATTATATAAGGAAAAGCCTATCAGAGAGATGAGTTGGATGGAAATTGGATTTGCCTTGCAGTCTAACTGGTACAAAACATGCTAGACAAAACCCAGACTAAAAACCCGAAATTTCATTTTAAGTAAAAAATATTTAATTCATGTGTATTACAAGTGCAAACAATTTCGATTATAAGAGCGAAAAAACGGATATGTCGGGTATCGAACACTAGATTTTTAGGTGCAAGCTGCAGACGCAGTCGTCAAGCCACGACTGCAGCTGAAAATTAGCAATCTTAAAACTCATTTGGCCGTTTGTAGACCTAGGGCTCCAGGTGTACTAAAAATAGAATTATTGCTTTTTAATGGTTTATTGTACTTCACTCATCTATAACTTAATTAAATTGATCACTTTTATCCCGAATATACCTAGGTAATACGATATTTAAGCCCTGACATTCTTCGAAGCGTCCGTTTTCCATGAAACACATGATACTCTGTTGTCACTTTCGTCCGTTCCGAGAAGAGATAGCGCTCGAGTAGCTTTGCCGTGTTGACGTGCACCTATGAAGAACTATAATAATTGCCGGACTACCGTGTCACGTTATACGGATGCACGGCACGTTAGCCGTGTTGCTATGAACTAGGCTTAAGAGTAAACTTGACATTTCACTGAATGAGAGTTAACTCTCACCCCCACTGTGCTCTCACGTTTCAGGAGAGTCTCTATTATACCCGTCAATCTCCTTTTGAATAGAAACGACAACACAAACGTCTTTTGAAAAAGTCTAATTACGGTGGCAAGGGGCTTTGAAAATGTGTACACTTATCCACAAGATTGTCTGTTGTATAGGGTACTCTTTATGCTTTCCCGCCCACTTGTCAGGTGCCCAACTCTTATTACGGTATTTACATAGATAGAAAGTAATTTCCAAGACCTACTTTATGATCTGAATTCAGTTGATATGGCTGCGAAAATCTAGTTTCAAAATATCGCAGTGAAATATAATATATTATATTTTTTTTGTCAAGGGAGCAATAGTTTTGCTACGTATCTTGGAATCCAAATTTCAGACCAGTGTACATAAATTACTAACTGCAAGTAAAACCCGATAAAAGGAAAGTAAATAATATCAAAGTTAAATACATTGGGCGCCCCAAATCGATTTGCTTTCCACTTCACCAGTCAGACGGACTTTCTAAATTGAGAAGCAATTAATTAAAGGCTCTTGAATTTAGTAGTGAGAACTGTAATTGTGTCCTAAGGACATCAAAATGAGCCACTTTATATTGTTAAAGTTACGAATTTTCATTCACCCTCTCTCTGCAACGAACGATGATATTTCTACGCGAAATTGGTTTGAATGTCAATTATTTCCCTATTAGTGGATTTTCACGCCCTATTGTAATAGGCCATCTAGGGTTTGTGATTGCCAATTATAGTCGGTCTGTGTTTTGTTTTGTAAAACTTGGGCTTGCTACTTCAGCAGGAAAATGTGACTAACTAGTATAGTTATTAAAGCGAGGATGACGAAGGGTGAATGTACTAATCTATTATAATCAACGCGAAGAACAAGGTATACTTTTCAGTACCCAATACTGGCACGATATAAAAAGTGCATTGGTATTTATCTACAAACCCTGGGTAAATTATTTTTTACTTCCAAAATCACAAATTTGATCTTAAAGGTTTCAAAAATCGACCATTTTTTCTTATGCTCTTTTATTTTGAAATAAAGTAAACGTTAGAGAAGTTGTCTGGTCAATTTAAACGTATAACGCGTAAAAAACTTCTTTTGTAACGTAAACGCACTTTCGTATTCACCACAGTATGTTGCAAATATTTCTCCCAGAACACGAGATAAAAGAGTAGAGCATACCACTGTAGAAGATTGTGCTCTTAGCTTTATGGTATTCAGATTTGTCTAGCCGCATCTGGAAACCTAGGCCCCGATTCACAAAAGGTCTTAAGTCATTTTTGGTCTTATCTCTAAGACCGGCCTAACTTTAGACCTCCTGTAAAACCAGACCCAGGTCACACGAAGAAGTTAATAATTCCTGGTGAGAACAAGGACATAATGAACATTCCAATAATATTAATTAAAAGATGGAAACATAGAAGAACAGGTAAAAACGTTATATAAAACCTAGTAGTTGGACTATACACTGTTCCTTGTCAAGATCAAAGAATTAAAAACCGCAATATTTCGAGCCCTTATCAGAGCTCTTCGACAGGCGAAATCACACTAACTCGCAACCTGACAGCTGACACTGACACACCCCCCTCACCGCCACCTCGATCCACGACCCACCGCGCCTACCAACTCTAACAAGCGGTGCACATCCCACCTCACAACAATTACAACCCACCCAAACATAACCTAACTGTCACAACAGCCACAACCCACCCAAACAAAACCTAACTGTCACATAAAACCAACGACGGAACAAACTCCTTCCAGGTGTGCGGAAACGAAAGACTCACCGATAGACTCACCGATATAAGCAGAGCCACACTCACAAGGTATCGAATAAATGTCCGGAATGTTTGGAGGACTGGACTTCATTCTTAGGCTTGGTAACAGTAAGTACACTACGAAATGACCCTGGAGAATTAAAAACAATACGTATCCCAATGAGGGGCTAGTAACCGACGAATCTTCTCAGACAGGTTCGGATAATAATCTAGAGTAATAGTTCTCTTAACTGTCGTCACAGCCTGCCCAACAGCCTCAACCCTTCGCGTACGATCCCCACTAACAACCCGTCGAAAAAAATCGTTGGGATATCCATTCTTAATGAATGCCTGGACCCCTATTCTGTAACTATCCCGTTTTGGATCCGGGCCGATATGGATCGAAAGCGGGCGAAAGCGATTTTGGAACTTTTTCTGAATCCAATCCGGTAAATATTGCCTGGAATGGATCCGTAAATCCCGGAATGGATACAGCACCTCTTTGCATCGTGAAACCGATATTCGAGATTTTGTTTTAGCATAAAATAATAGTTTTAATGTAATTGCTTCTATTAAATTGCTTTTAAAAATATCGCGTCTATTTCCAATTCCGTCCGTAGCGTAGTGGTTAGAGAGGTTGCTTCCCGTCAAAAGTTTCGCTTTGGCGTGGTTCTAACACCTCTTTCTAGGCCGATATGCGTGTTAAACGTTGTGTTTAGCTTATTAACATTTGTTTTCAGCGAAAACAAGCAGACGATTTAGATTCTAACGAGGAAATATTGTACGTCGTAAGTTGAAATTATTTTCTATAATTTACTGTATTAAATATTATTTTGTTGGTGTTATGTCAAACTATACACGTATTTACTGACTTAGCTTTAAATAAATATATTCAATTCAGGTCTAGGCCTAAATATCCCCTCCCTCTAAAGGTCGTATGTCTAGGCCTAGACCTTCACAGCGTTAGTCCTACTCATATGTACACATAGTGGCAGCAGAATACCAGGCCTAGTTTGTTTTAAAACAGCACTGAACAACGTTTTCGGTCGATGACATTTTGAGGTTATAAACAAAATCAAAAGACGATCACAACATGACTTGTGCGAACTGCGAAGCACTCGGAAGAGCTGAGCTTCTGATTGGTTACGACTTCGGCAGCTCCGTCTCTGTGTGATGTGCTCGGCTCGGCACGGCACGGCAGTCCCATATTGGCCTACCCATATCGGACTACGCTATAGAATCGCTATTTTTTTTTATTTTCGCTCTAAACCCGATATGGGAACGACTAATATGCACGCTTTGGAATCGGCACGGATCCATTTCGGGAAATTACAAAATCCTGAGCTAGATGTTGTAACGCATCTTCTACCAAGACATTAGTAGAACAGTTAGTCGAGGCCCTATTGGCAAGACACTTCATAACACCATGTTTAACATGGGTCGGATGATTAGAATCATCTCTAATGTATTGATCAGTATGATGAGTAGGCTTCCTATACACCTTAGTTATCAAACCCAACTCAGTTTTGGTAATAAGCAAATAAAGAAAAGGAAATGAAGCCTCCTTTTCTTCTTCAATTGTAAACTTGATGTTCGGGTGAAAACCGTTAAGTTCATTTAGAAGTACAAGCAACTCATCATGAGAACCACGATAGATGGCTAGAACATCGTCTACGTAACGGAGCCATAGATCAGGAGACAAAGAACTCACCTGTAAAACCTCCGTTTCCAGATGGTCCATGTACAGGTCGGCTAATATTGGCAAAAGGCAGCTACCCATGGCTAGGCCATCAAGTTGCAGGAAATGTTGTCCATTGAACTCGAAGTAGCAATTGTTGAGGCAGAGAGTTCCATGATGTTGTCGACCGGCATGCAAGTTCTGTCTGGAAGAGAATTATCGGAGGAGAGTTTGCGTCTCGCTATAGTTAGGGTGTCCGCTATCGGAACCGATAGAAACATGTTAACCACACAAAGCTTACCAAATGAGAATCAGGGTGTAACTGTACCTCCCTCAGAATATTAACAAGCTCTTGAGAATTCTCAACCGATGATTTAATACCAACCCTCAAAGGTTTTAGAATATTCAATAAAAAAGAGGACAATTTACTAAACGGGGAGATGCGTGCACTCACAATAGGGCGCAAAGGCAAAGCAGCTTTGTGTATCTTGGGTAAACCATAAATATGTGGGGGTTTTAAAAAAATGAGGTGTAAGCAGGGTTCTCACCTGCGGGGTCAAAATACCATCCAACTTCTTCACCGCTCGATACACCAAGTTCTCATAAGCATTGGTCCGGGTCTTTCTTAAGAGTCTTTTATTGATCAGTAGTGAGCAAATTTTGCATTTTTGAGACGTAACATTCTTTATCCAGCAACACCGTGCTTCTACCTTTGTCAGCCGGAAGAATAATAATGGATTCATCTCCTTTAAGTTCTTTAAGGATAGACCGCTCTAGGTTGTTAGTGGGGATCGTACGCGGAGGGATGAGGCTGTTGGGCAGGCTGTGACGACAGTTAAGAGAACTATTACTCTAGATTATCATCCGAACCTGTCTGAGAAGATTCGTTGGTTACTAGCCCCTCATGGGATACGTATTGTTTTTAATTATCCAGGGTCGTTTCGTAGTGTCCTTACTTACTGTTACTAAGCCTAAGAATTAAGTCCAGTCCTCCAAACATTCCATTAATTCGATACCTTGTGAGTGTGGCTCTGCTTATATCGGTGAGTCTAAAAGACCTTTAGGGGTGAGATTGAAAAGGAACATATGTCGAATGTGAGACAGAAGAAAGAAGACGTGTCTAGGTTGGCTGAGCATGTGTTTGAGAATCATCACAATTCACAACATTAGGTGGAGTGAGGCGAAAGTGTTGTTGCATGAACAGAACCCTTATCTTAGAAAGCTAAAAGAAGCTGCTTTAATGTCTGTTACCAATGAGGTTATTAGTTCGCCTAGTATTTCGTTTCCGCACACCTGGAAGGAGTTTGTTCCGTCTTTGGTTTAATGTGACAGTTAGGTTATGTTTGGGTGGGTTGTGGTTGTTGTGAGGTGGGATGTGCACCGCTTGTTAGAGTTGGTAGGCGCGGTGGGTCGTGGATCGAGGTGGCGGTGAGGGGGGTGTGTCAGTGTCAGCTGTCAGGTTGCGAGTTAGTGTGATTTCGCCTGTCGAAGAACTCTGATTAGGGCTCGAAATATTGCGGTTTTTAATTCTTTGATCTTGACAAGGAACAGTGTATAGTCCAACTACTAGGTTTTATATTCCAATAATATGTTTTAAAATTTTGTTCTAAGATATTTTCCTGGTTTTAGAAGAGGTTTGAAATTAGGGCGGTCTTAGAGATAAGACCAAAAAAGTACAGGGCTCGAAATATTGCGGTTTTTAATTCTTTGATCTTGACAAGGAACAGTGTATAGTCCAACTACTAGGTTTTATATTCCAATAATATGTTTTAAAATTTTGTTCTAAGATATTTTCCTGGTTTTAGAAGAGGTTCTAAATTAGGTCGGTCTTAGAGATAAGACCAACAAAGTACAGGACAGCTTGTGAATCCGGGCCCAGGACTTTGTAAATAATACTTACATCTTTGAATGCATGTGTAAGGATATATAAAGAGCTTCAAAACCTCAGCTCTGTGTGGGAGTATTCACTATGTACAGAAGAAATTTTGTGTAATGCTCCAAAGAAGCGATATTTCAGTTTGTTTCCTACTCTCGTTGCTACCATTAAAATAATGACAATACAAACCATTTCCAAACTTATCCAGGAAGCTACTTATTTCAAAATGGCACCCAACATAGTTATTTTTTCCGTGTTTGTCCTTTTTACTGAATTGACCATCGAATGGGATATAGTCTTACTACAGCCTTGACAATATACCAGTTGTTCGATCGCGACCATCTTCTACTTAACTTCTTTGTCTTCCTTCTTCTTCTATTAACTTCTTTCTCAATTATCATGGTTGTGTTTATTCTTTGTTGTCTTTGTTCTCGTGTTTCATAACTTTTGGCATGTTCTTGTGACTATTTCAATATTAAATATCATTAATTAACGGCTATATCTTCATCTTCTTTTCGTCTGATATACTCCCGTGGAACCGTTTGTGACTTCACAGACAAACGTATGTTTCAGTAGAATTCCTCTACCATTTCGATCGAAGTTTTAGAAAAAAAAAACATTTAGCTTGAGGGCTACGCACTTAAAAAATAATTGCTTTTGTCTTACTTAAAAGTATGATTAACAATCAAACTCGTTATATTCCTATGTGGCGGTTAAAAATATTTACATTACATATAGAAATATTGACAATACATCAAAATAAATATTTACATTAGTCAACGCTCCCAATGAGGAAAAAGCGATTGGTGTTGTGTGTGCAATATTTAACCATATCACACGTCGGGTATCTTTGACAACTAAAAAATTACCCTTTTTGTCATTATATCTATAGTACTTTGTTCTTTGTTGTTAAAATAATGAAAAATATTGTGTAAGCAGTGAAAGAGAATGAGCTATATGTTTTCATGTGTGAGTACGGATAACTTCGTTGAATTGAGAACAGTTTTCAATCCCACAAAACGAGAGACTTAAGATACAACAAATCCCTTGTTCGAATTTTAATATTGGTATCGGAATTGATATTGGTGTCGTTCTCGTGACTAACAGTGTCATCTATGTGTGCGTTCTTTTCCTTCCCACTGAATCTTTGAAATGTCAAATAATACGATTTTAACTCATATACGCATGTCTTACTGGGTTCATTTACAACATTTGGAAAGTATGCATATGTATATAAATTGCAAATATTACAGCAGCTCCGTTTGTTCTGAAAGAAAGTTTCTTTGTGTATTGGCTAACAGGAAATCTGTCTTTGTTTTACACAACAATATAATACCTTACCTCAAATTATAACTCAAAAGCTCATTTGCTTATAGTGTAGTGGATTAGAATAAAATACGGGACCAATTCGGGGTTTTGTGATAGAAGCGTGAATTTTTGATCAAACACTCAAAAAGCTATTCTAATCGAATTGCCAAAAGGATTGCATGTAATTATTAAGGCAAAATAAATTACGGAAATGTATGCAAGTTAACATTACCTTTTCAATGAGTGGTCACAAGCTACAAGGATGGCCGTAATTAAATGTAACATTATTGAGGTCAAGGTCGAACTAAAAACCACCCCTTCAACAACTAAGGGTACTTTTCTTTATAAAATGTTTACAACCATGCTTTCCACACAAGACTTGTTCGTGAGAGTTCTATATTTCGAAGTATGTAAAATTTATATATAGTTCACGATGTTATTTGACCCAACCCATTATAAAACTTATATTGACCTTTAACCTTTAATTTGTGTCCTTGAGATAATTTTTGACAAAAAGAGTGGTCACACGATACATTTTCATACAGATTAGAAAAATAAGTGACTTAAGGTCAAAGGTCACATTATCTGATAAAGTTGTGACGAAAGATCATATTTTGATTTTTTTCTTAATAGAATAGACTTAAGTCTTCTAGATTTAAAAATTTGTGTGTGGAATTATCATAGTTGGTGCCTCGTTAGTTTTTTCACTTCCACTCCACCCCTTATTATTTGACCCCTCGCAGCCCCTATACCAGTAGACTGTTTTTAGTCTTTCTCTTGGAAGTTTGATTATAATATGTTTTTGATTATTTGATAAAAAAAGTCTTCAGTCACAAAACCCCGAATGATTCGTCTAATCCACTACACTATAATGTTATTCAGTCTAGTGAAACACAATTTATTTTCACTCTTTCTTTTACGATGATTTTACTCGTTAAGTTTTATAGCTTCCTCCAACGCTACCGTCTATCCTCATTCAGGTTTAGAGATAATTTCGTCTTTTCATGCAGGGCTTTTATGCTTAACGTTTAATACGGTAAAACACAATGTTACATTTCAAGAAGAGCAAGAACAGCAATGAGGACAATCGCTATTATGAACTTTGTTGAACTAAAAACTAGTGTGTGGAGGGCTTTATTTTGGGTACCTAGTTGAGGTTTTAGAATACATTTTCAGGAGCATCTTGTTGTGTCTTGTTTGAGCATCTTGAGAATTTGACTTACAACTTTGGAATGACTTTCACTTTCAATGAGGATCACCGGTATCGGGAATACGAATGTTTTCTTAGTTGGATCGACGTACCTAGGAAGATTATGTAATAGTGAATCAAGTCATGTTAAAATGCCGAAGTCAAAGGTACAAAAAGTAAAATGGTAAATGGAAACAGATTGCACTCATACTTACGGCCGTGAAATGTATGAATATTAGCCACGGTTTAGCCGCGGTCGCTTAGCCGATTCCCATACGAACCCCGATGTTAAGCAACCTTGGGCTAGGTCAGGAGGTGGATGGGTGACCACTCATCTCTGAAACACTAGTTACCATTGGTTAGAGCAGATTGGAGGGTTCGAAAGCTTGTGTAACAGCTTCGTTCTTCTCGTCAACTGCTCGGCAGTCCAGGTTAGTGGAGGAACCTATATGACTGGTCAAAGTTACACCGTCCTTTCGGATGGGACGTAAAGCCGATGGTCCCCTTGGTACTTTTCGACAGGAGTAGGCTACGTGCCGGTACCAGGCTTCCCCTCCTCTCTTTCTCATTATCATTCATCAATCATCACTCATCAGGCTAAAGAGGGCATTGTGCCCTAAGCTGGCCTTAATTACAATAAAATAAAATAAATAAAATATGAATATTAGGGGCGCGTGTATTAGCTAGTGCACAGTTCACGTGCTCTGACAGAGTAGACGTTGATCAGTGTACGGCAGGAGAAGAGAGAAGGCACTATCGAGAGCTAGTGCGTCATGAGTCCAGTGTCCGTGTAATGTCGTAAACAGCTGATAGCCGTCCTCGAAAAATCAATAAAAACCAAGTTACTTGGATACTCTCATTTTACATCCGGGATTATTCTATGTTTTTAACTGTACACTAATATTTGAATACAGTGCTTTATTTAGTGATTATGACGATTTATTCCACGCTATTCCAGATTATGAGGGGGAATAGATGAAGATGAAGGCTAAATACAAATACCCATAGCTTAAATACGCAATCCGAGTACTAATATTTTTTTACCGGTAGAGATATAGCTCAGCGATTAGACACGATACTCTCATTCGGAAGGTCGTAGGTTCGATACCATCCAGCGGTAATCCTGTTAGTCCTTCAAAATCGCGGGAAAATCTGTGGAAAAAATTGTAATTTCCAGCACCTACACAAGTGCTTAAAACGCCCAGATTTGTTGTTCAAAAATGTTTTCTAAGAAAATCGCGTTATCATTTATACCATAAAACCATAAACTCCTGCCTCTACGCATGCGCCACCGTGGACGGCTGCAGCTAACTGGAATAAAGGTATCAGACATTAGGGGGTAGGGGTGCTAATCCCACAATAGGCGAGCTTCGCTGATAAATTTATTTTGAGGTTAATTGATACGCGAATCCTTCCATCACTTCCTTGACAACTATTCCAGTACTCTAAAATGTACCTTCATGTTCTAGAGAGCACTCCTTGTACTCCCTAAGGAAGAAACTCAACACTCAACAGTAATCGAGCATCTAAGCAAAATATATTGTGTGGGTGGATTGGACTGGGCGGGGGGGGGGGGGGGAGGGGGTGAGGGGAAGCGAGAACGAGGTCGAGGCCTGGGCCGGCCACTTTGAGTACAGACCGTGATCGGCAAATGACCTAATTTTACTGAAAAGCGTAATCTTTTCACACGTTATCCTCTTCTTTCAGTCAAGGGTAAAGGGCATAGTGTAACCTTCTAAGTTAAAGTTGTTCTATTGATATATTACTGAGAAAGCTTCATGATGTTGAAAAGAAATTCACACCCGGGATTTGAATTTCTATCAGCTTATCAATGAAAATACTAAATAGACAAACTTATTAATATTGTTTTGAGTGCTTTAATATTGCGAGCTACCCATTAACGTTAACTAATCAATCAACCACACAATCTATGGGGTTCGCTTTGTTCAAAACCAAACTAGTCAAGATGAGTGATATCAAAGATAAGTGGTACCTAATACATATTTTATAATAATAATTTATGATTATATTTGAGCTATACATATTCTAGCAAAGAAGCTTATCAAGACGATATGAAGATTAAAACCCCACATGCCTAAACCAGTCAAAATGAGTGATATCAAAGATAAGTGGTACCTAATGTATATTTTATAATAATAATTGGGCTTAACGTATCATATTTTGGTAAATAAATTAATCGAGACGTTATATATATAAAAACACACTTTAAACCCACACACCCGAACCGGGATTCGAACCTGGAATGTAAGGTCGGCGGTCTACTATCCAAACGCCTACTCCACCCCGCCTGGGCAACGCACGCAATGGAATGGTAATCAACGAGACAGAGCAATTGGTAAAATTAGTGGTTGGCTGGAAACTGGAAAAGAGTTTGACCGACCCTAATTATTCCGCATCAGTGGAGAGCGGCTAATCTCGCAGTGCAAATAAAATTAGGTCAAAACTATACCAGGTCAAGAGATAGAACATTATAAACGAGCTATGACCGACCTTAACATGGCACGCGACAACCGGTGTTCAAATCAGTTTATAAGTGGTTAAAACGATATTTAAAGTCTCATCTAAAGATACGTTATTTTAGCGTTTATGTTTTAGGTGCTTAATTGGTCATTTATTTATTGGTTCTATTTTTGAAAATGCTAGAAAATGCTTATTATGATTTTACAAAAATAATGCTTTCCCATTCCTATCGAGCTTAAGTAAAGACCTGCATTTTAACCCCTTAAGAAGTTAAAAGTTACAACTGAATTGATTTTGACTAGTATCTGCACATAATTGTTTATTAGAAGTGCAAGAAACACCCTGATATACAAGGTTTTGACCGAAAGAAAAATATAAATGCTACAAAGTGCTAAATTTAAAATAATTAATGGTAAATTTAGAGAAAATGTTTGCTTAAAAGAAGTCTCTACTCATCACTGACTAAATTTGGCTGTAAATTTTACTGTCTTAGTTTTCAGCTTAAATATCCATAAAAATGAACGTAAAGGAGGAACCTTAAATATTGGCTAAAAATGTAAATATATATTTAATACGTGCCACAAATCTAGTCGGCAGCAGATAGGTTCCTTCAGAGTGTATCTTGTTCCAACTGTAACAGTCACAAGAAGTAGTTAGTAAGGAGAAAAGGGGGCTTCTGGATCACTTTTTTTGAGGATCAATTGAGGATCGAAATTTTACAGCGCTCCAAACCGAACCCAACCTAACCCAAGGGCCTAACCCTCCCTATCCGAACTAACACAGCTATAAGGCTATACCAAACCTAACCTTAACCTAAACTAACCCTACCAAAGGGCCTAACCGCTATTTTACAACCAATGCACCTATCCAGCCCTAAGGGTTAAAGAACCAGATCTAACCTATACTCCACATACCTTTTTCGCAGAAACCTAACCTAATCCGTCCCTATTCCAACAAAGGGCCTAACAGCCACTTAAGAACCAATAAGCTTATCCATCCCCTCACAGCCAAAGAACCTGATCTAACCTAACCAAAAGACCTAACCTAACCCAACCTTACTAAAGGAATCATAACTAACCCACCCCTAATCCGCCAAAAGGCCTAACCGCTATTTTACAACCAATGCACCTATCCAGCCCTAAGGGTTAAAGAACCCGATCTAACCTATACTCTACATACCTTTTTCGAAGAAACCTAACCTAATCCGTCTCTATTCCAACAAAGGGCCTAACAGCCACTTTAGAACCAATAAGCTTATTCATCCCCTTACAGCCAAAGAACCCGATCTAACCGAACCAAAAGACCTAACCTAACCTAACCTTACTAAGGAACCATAACTAACCCACCCCTAATCCGCCAAAGGGCCTAACCGCTATTTTACAACCAATGCACCTATATCCAGCCCTAAGGGTTAAAGAACCCGATCTAACCTATACTCTACACACCTTTTTCGAAGAAAACTAACCTAATCTGTCCCTATTCCAACAAAGGGCCTAACAGCCACTTTAGAACCAATAAGCTTATCGATCCCCTTACAGCCAAAGAACCCGATCTAACCTAACCAAAAGACCTAACCTAACCTAACCTTACTAAGGAACCATAACTAACCCACTCCTAATCCGCCAAAGGGCCTAACCAATAACCAATGAACCTATTCCACCTCTAAGAGCTAAAGAACCCAATCAAATTACCTAACCAAAGGTCCTAACACTCACCTAGTCTTACTCCATGAACCAAACATAACCATCCCATTCCTGTCAAAGGGTATTCAGTTTTTGAGTTTTTATTATTTTAAATGTGTATTGATCTGTACTACACATTCTAGTTCTAGTTCTAATACAACATACATTATATAGATAATATCTGAAAACTCTTCAAGGAAGTACAAGGAAAATGTAACTCTGCTTATTGAGTTATTAGTAACAGGTTTCTTAAATCAAAAGACTAGTTTATCAAGTTTACATTGTTTATTTTTTCCCCCTACAAACTACTTACACACAAGAGTAAATCATATTATAAAGACATTTCTTATATTTACACAATTGTTATTACTATGAGTTGACATAAACACAGCACACATATTTACAACTAATTGCGTAGGTTCAGGTCTCAATCTTATAATTTCCATGTGCTAAAGTCGTAACTCCATCGTTAAGGATATATCTTTTATCGTCGTAGGGTGATAGCGTTTGTTTTCTCTGGTTTATGGTACAAATTTTGTGTTTAAGGCTTCTGATGGAGTACATGCTTGCACTTTGCGTTTATTTTGAAAATAAACACTTTTTATAATCGTCGTGTAAGAAGCGTTTTGCAAGAGTCCGTTTTACAATGCCTTTACCCACTTTTTTCACATTACCACTATTATCTTTAATTGAGTACATTTTTGGGCGCAGCCCCACAAACTCCACAACTACTTTACCGTCTAGCTCATCTTTCATCTTTCCAAGTACATTTTTATTCTTGTCACTATAGAGAAAGTGGGATTTCGGAAAATTTGATGTATCAAAGCGGAAGGATTCTAGCTTCATGTCGTTATACAAGTCGCCGGTAGTAATTTTGTAACAAAGGGAATCTGTGTCAGTGAAAAGTAGACATGCATTATTACCATACTTTGATTTAACATAGTTATAGTGGAAATCGTACATTATAATTTTATTTATATCTAAAATTGTGAAGCCTGCATAGATAGGGCGGTTCAACTCAAGGCAGGTTTTCTTGGAGTGAACAGCAACGAGATTATTAGAGAAAATTTGGAAACTTTCAAATGCCGGAGATTCAATTAATCTTTTTGCTTTTTTCACATCATTTACCAACTGGACATTTACCCTTTTCCTCAGGTTTTCCATGGTTTTTCCGAACACGGCATTGTTTAAGAGTTTAAATAGATCTTTCTCAAAGTCATTCTTTGCATCCATTCGCTGCTTTGTGTTGAACTCAATATGGGACTTTAACCATGGACTTTGCGTAAATGCAAGTACTTTATGTATTTTCGTTAATTTAAGACCAAGAGCAAGGTACTGTTTTAAATTTCTATAATGAAGGGTGTACTTTACTTTGTTACTCAAGTTCGGGATCAGTTTTTGTACTTTACTTGTGGATACCTTCATTTCTGTTGCAAGACGTGTTGTATACGGAGAGAGCATATCACTTGTTACACTTTTTCTCTCTGGAGCAACTGGCAAATCATTGTGGAGGTCATGTAATTTAACAGGATATTCCAGATCCACTTACAAAATAAAGCCATTACTTGAATCATCAGGTACACACTCAAAATCTATATGCATGATTTCTTCTGAAGTGAGCCATTTGAATCCTCGCACAGGCAGAAACTCGCTCATTGCCACGCCATAAAAGTTATTACAGTCCCAGTAAACTATATAGCTCGATGGTTTAGTAGGATCATATAAAGTCATGTACTTGTTGTTACTCTCTGCATAGCGTGTTGATATCATTGAAACACCACCCCTGGTTCCCCTCTCCATAAACAAATACACATCAGGGTCGGTAAACAACTCTAACTGCACTTTTGTCTTTTTTAAACAGCTCTGCCTAGCTAAGCCCGGAGCGGTGTAAGTATGTGCTGGATCTATTTGATAGTAGGCTAAACATAATGTCCTAAAGTTTTCAAAGATACCGGCAAGTAATAACACATCAGATTTTACATATAGGTCCTGATACTCCCCCAATGTGTTTATCTCAAATGTATTCCATACTTGATCAGCATGTTGGTAATCAGCATCACTAACAGTGTTTCCCTCTAGTGTATTAAAGAAAGCTGATTGAGGCGGTAGGGAGGCTTCATTCAATTTGTCAACGGAATCAATGTAGTAATATGGAAATACACCTTTACGCAGAAGCAATGACATCTTGTCATGTGGAAAGCTCTCGTGCATGATATGAAATTTATCAACACCATAACCCATAAGGTTTTGTGTAAGTGTTTCTTAAGATGTGCTTAAAAACTGAAAAGAATCAATAAACCGCAAATTACCAAGAGAGAAGGACACATACCTCTCCATGGAGTTAGGTATACACGTAATCGGGTTACAATAGGCCAAGAGTGACTCTGCTAGTCTTAAGAGGTGACGAAAGAAAACCCTGTCACTTTTCTCCTACTGCCCCACTGAATATTTCTCCTCCCACTTGGCCCTGCCCTCGTCCCTTGCAGGACTTATTCTTTTGGGACAATTCAAAACAATTGTTAAGCAATTTTACGGATCAAAATCGGATGTTTCACAAGGTAGGTGAACGTAGAGGCTCATGTGGTTCTACTCTTGCAAATGAAGTGACCGTAGGTCAATACATCAATACACTAGCGGAACATAAGACATTGGGTTACAGGACTAGAGGGATGGTTGCGGAATATGCAATGTTGGCCTGGACCCCTATTCGGTAACTGTTTTATGAAACTCCCGATACCGATTCGGGCCGCTATGGGTCGAAAGCGGGCGAGAGCGATTATGTAACTTTTTTATGCCCGATACCGCCAAATTTAACCCGGAATAGAAGCGTAAATCCCGATACGGAATCGGCACCTCTTTCTAGGCCGATATGCGTGTTAAACGTTGTTTTTAGTATATTAACATATTTTGTTTTCAGCGAAAACTAGGAGACAATGTAGATTTTAACGAAGAAATATTGTACGTCGTAAGTTGAAATTCGTTTCTATAATTTACTGTATTAAATATTATTTTGTTGAGGTTATGTCAAACTATACACGTATTTACTGACTTAGATTTAAATTAATATTCAATGCAGGTCCAGGCCTAAATATCCCCTCCCCCTAAAGGTCGTATGTCTAGGCCTAGAACTTCACAGCGTTAGCCCTACTCATATGTACACATAGTGGCAGCAGAATGCTAGGCCTAGTATGTTTTAAAACAACGCTGAACAACGTTTTCGGTCGATGGCATTTTGAGGTTATAAACAAAAACAAAAGACGATCACAACATGACTTGTGCGAACTGCGAAGCACTCGGAAGAGCTGAGTTTCTGATTGGTTACAACTTCGGCAGCTCCATCGCTGTGTGATGTCCTCGGCTCGGCAGTCCCATATCGGCCTACCCATATCGGACTACGCTATAGAATCGCTATTTTTTTATTTTCGCGCTAGACCCGCTATGGGAACGACTAATATACACGCTTTGGAATCGGCACGGATCCATATCGGGAAATTACAGAATAGGGGTCCTGTAGAAATCCAAGATTATAAAATCTCACATTTTTACTATTTTGAAAATGTATCAATATATATGCAAATGTTGAATCTTCTATGCAAATCACTTAACTTTATGTTGGATATAAACAAAATAATATTCTAGTGGTGTTTTTCTCTCAGCTCACATATTCCACGGAGTGAAAATGCAGCCGTATTTTCTTAATCAAAGTAGTATTCTATACATTATACAAACATGTGCATTCAAATAGCATTATTCTCAGTGCTCCTCCACGTTATTCTGAATCACGACTTTGTGATATTGTTAGATAGCGAGAACCTACCGTGACATCCATCCAATTCCGTCGGCTCGGCCTCGAACCCACGGACTCCAAAGTCGACGGACCCGTAGATGTACTGGGGCGTTGCTCTAGGGGTGGTTCTCACATCATAGGGATCGGGACATACCAATTCAGGCAGTTTAGGTCTTAGATTGACAACACTTTGGTTCAAACAATAGAGGAACCGCAATTTATTAGAATACACATTAATCCTACGTGGCTGAGTTATGGCGAATCTGTCTATGGGCATTCCAGGTCTGATGGACTTAACTCTCCTATCCAGAGGGCAGCTGTAGTAGCCCCTATACCTTGGCTTCTCGGTGGCTGACACCGACCCCGTGTTGTGGCATGGCTCCGTCGTCCAGGTCCACGATCGGCCTCCATGTCCTTCCCTCTGGGTCTCCCATCGTTCTTTCCACCGTTCCACCTTGGCACAGGTCTACCTCCTCTTCCGTTCCATGATTGAATGCCCCGAATTACACACGTGTTCCCTCGCACCTAGAGTTTCCTACGTCATACCCCAGTCACCCCCTCTCTGCCCTACGCTGGCTGTACTAAGCCATAAATTACCAATCAGACTACTCGGTTCGACCCCCTCCAGTAACAATCACAAAAGAGTGGGGCCAGGCTCTACTGACGACATCACTCAACCAGCGCCCTCCTAAACCGAGCAGTCAGCAAAGTTGCCGCAATTAATGCCCTCCATACCGCAATAATTATTATTGAAATTACCAACGATATGGGCTGACGAAATAGCCAGCATAGCGCATACCTTAATTGTGAAAGAAAACTGTAAATGACAAACTGACACAATCAAGATATCCATAAATCACCAAGAAGAAGATTACACCTGTAAAAGATAAAGTACCAACTTTTACAAGACAATATTTCTAATGACTCCCGCCAGTGATATCGATAATGTTAATGCATTCTTTATTCGTCTTTTATCGCCTTTTATTGCTCTAGAATGTTCCCAAGCAAGCATGCATGCATGCAATGAAATCAAAAACAAATTTAGTGCTTTAAGCTACTTTTCTGCATGTTGAAATTTCACAACAATTTTTACTTTTGAAAGTAACCCTAACCATACCACGGCAATACAATCCGGGACTCCAAACAGGTGTATCTTAATTTCGGGGCATTTAAGTGCTTTCTAAAACGTCTTTGGGACGCCAAAACATAATATAAAAAACAGACTGCCCACTGCCCAGATAATCCGGGAATCATCCCGCTACCTAAATATCACCTTAAAATTAAACAAACGCGTAATTCTAGAGCGGTTTTCCATTTCATTATAGTTTTAATAATTTATAGTTCGTGTAATGGGAAAAAGACCTTCCCCCTCCCCCCCCCCTGTGCACTCTATGTTTTCAGACATAAGTCTGTTATCACGAGTGAGAAAATGTGTCAGCCACATGGTACAAGCACGACCAACTTCCTTAGTGGTACATATTGACGTCTGTTTTAGACATACTAACTCCTTGAAATGCAATACCCGTTAGTTTTTAACGAGAAAAGTTGTTTCTTTACGTACATTATAGGGATTGTTAATGTTACACCTGTTTGACATTCGTTGTTCTAGGGATTGATACAATCGATTCCAAACTTCAAGTTCGAAGTCATGTCCATTATTTCAGTGCTGACATAAAAATGATTTACATCACCATCGTCCCTAAAGAGACTGAGTGGTAAATATTTTGAAGATTATAATAAGTAGAGTAGTGTTATGTAGACTAATAAATCTAAACAAAATCAATACAAATAACAACCGTACTGATTATAATGTTAACATTTATCAAACCATAGTCATAGTCCTTCAGCCCAGGACGTTTTGCTTACAAAAACGGTCGACGAATTTTGACTTTGGAATATGATAAAAACATTACCTTAGTTGTAATTCATGAGGTGCTTAGCTGGCAAAAGGGCCAAACACACCGCCATCTTGGATTTTATATAATTCACATTAACGGCTATAAAAACCAAAGAGCTTGACCAATTTTAAAAAACTTAGGTATTTTAAATTGCATTTTTCAATTCAAATGTATTTGTGTAGGAAATTTTCAAATTTTGTTATTATATTTTACATTTAAAAAACATTTTCCTACCCAATGTCTTTAGTTTCGGAATGTTAAGCTTATGATTTTTATGGAAGCGTATTAACTGAAAAAGTACTTCATGTAAACGTTTAAGATAGCTTTATTTAAAAAACAACGTAATCAAATTGAAGTCTCTAGTTAGATTACTTCCCGAGATATGAATTTTTGAAGAGTCGCGCCGCCCTCTCTTGCCGCGCTCGGCGCTTGCCCAAGCCAGGCGCCGAGCGGTGCGCGGGTGGTCTATGTAGTCTTTCCTTCACAAACTATCTTCTGATAGTTTATTTGAATTGAATTATTGCATTAGTTTTGGTTCTATTATTTGAAATTTCAGAAATTCTGTAACCCCCTAGATTTACTTACCAAGCTCTGAGACAATGCTGGATGCAGCGTGCGATTTGTATTGTGAGTTAACCAACGAAAGGCAATCAATCGTTACAATTTTCAGTAATAAAAAATGGTTTTTACTTTTTATGGATTAGGCATAAACGATAACTGCTTAAATTTTCTCATGCTTATTATGAATATTAAAACAAATTGCGTTTGACAATTTCCAGAGAAAACGTTTATTATTTTACAAGTTGAAGTTTAAACAGATATTGACAATTGTTAAGAGATTGACAACAAAGACAAAGTTTTAAATCAATGCTTAATACTAAAATTTAGAAATTTTCCTCAGTTTGATTATCCCAGTACAATGCGTCTTTTATATCCATGGACTAAAAAGTTAAACCATACAATTCAGTACAAGTTTTTACTGCAATAGCATATTATATTAGTGATTTCTCTAAAGCAAAAACACAAACACCTCAGAGCAATGCTAATGTTATAGCTCTAATAATGTAGAGCCATATCTATCATTTTACAACGTATTAGCTAAACAATGAGTGCGGTATAAATTAAACTTTGTATCGTACACATTTATCATTGATAATCAGATATTCAATTAAAATTAGAGTTCCTCTTAAAATCGCTTATTGAAGATGAAGCAGAGAAACTAGACACAAACATTGTCTTTATCCCAAGCCAGTTGATTGATAGTGAACATTACATTGCCAGTCCATGCATGACACTTGCATTGCATCACCAATATATGCCAGAGCTTGATACTGAACTCGTTGAAGAAACTTACTTGCGAATAATACCTCACGCTTTCCATGTTGAAAAGTTGGGCATGTTGAATTACAGCACATTATTCTGATAAGGTTTACTACCTTACTTTAAGATATGCAACATGTAGGATTACACGAGCTCTGGGTAAGAGGTGGAGTTGGTGATTCCACATGGTTCATCCTAATTCATACATTGGCTACAATGGGTAACATGGACGATATTCTTCCTGCACTGCACACTCAGGTTGCGATTTTACTAGCAAGTATGTCAAAATCTGCTCGTAAAGCAGATCCCATTGAATGAACTTTGGAAGAACTGCTTCTTTAACATAGAATGAAAGAGTTCTTAGTTCGTGTTTTGAAGAGTAACACAACATGCAAGACTATGGATAAACTAAAACATTTGAAATATCACCACAGTTAAGCCAGTGTCGATTTACCACCTACTAGCAATTCAATAAATCTCCATATCATGCGTGCTTACTATTGTACGAATGATAAACATTTTAATTCTGATATGTCTTCTTAGACAATAATATTTGGCTTTGAGAAAGCAGACGAACTACTGGTTGCATTGATGTCGAATAATTATCTTCTAGAAGAATTTCAAAAAGCTTGCACTGGTGGAAAATTTGCCACTAAAAATTGTGCTTGTCGTGAGAATAACCTGTCTTGTTCATTTTGTAAATGTCAGAGTTTCTATACAATAAGCTACATAAATGAATTGAATGAAGAAATTTAACAATGTAAAAATAGCATATCTCTTTAATACCTGATTTACAATAATGGTAAATACATTAAATGTGTGCAAGACATAGTTTCATGTATACCGCAATTGTCGTTTGGATAAGACATTGTAAAATGATCGATATGGCTCTAGGGCTTTAACATCATTAGTGATCTGCTGTGTGTGTGTTCATAGTAAAATACACAATTACAATTTTGTTTTAGAAAATTCACTAATATAATAATTTTATGCTAATGCAGTAAAAACTAATATGTGACGCATTTTCATCTTCATCTTCATACATTACCATCTCATCATCTCGATTAGCCAAAGTTGCAAAAATATAGGACGTAAAACCCAAATATCATCACCATTGTACTGAATAGTGTTGAAATTTTAGCCCATGGATAATATCAGCGACGCATTGTACTGGACTAATCAAACTGATAAAAAAATTAAAATTTAAATATTTAGCATTGACTTCAATGCTATTGACATTGACTCTGTTTGTTAGTGTATCTTTGTCGTCAATTTGTTGTCAATTGTCAATATCTGTCTCTCTGTTCAATCTCTGTAAAATAATAAAAGTTTTTTCTGGAAGTTGTCAAACATGGAAGTTGGAAGTGACATTGACTCTGTTTGTTAGTGTATCTTTGTCGTCAATCTGTTGTCAATTGTAAATATCTGTTTCTTTGTTCAATCTCTGTAAAATAATAAAAGTTTTTTTCTGGAAGTTGTCAAACACAATTTGTTTAATTAGTCATAAGCGTGAGAAATTGTAAGCAGTTACCGTTTATGGCTAGCCCTTAAAAAACATTTTTAATAACTGAAAATTGTAACGAAATGATTTTCTTTTCGATGGTCTACTCGCAATACAAATCGCACGCTGCATCCAGCATTGTCTCAGAGCTTGGTAAGTAAATAGAGTGGTAGAGGGGGGGGGGGGGGGTGAGTTAATTCCTTGAATTGGAAATAATTTAACCAAAGCTTATGTAATAATTCAATTCAAATAAACTATCAGAAGATAGTCTGAGAAGGCAAGACTACATAGACCACACGCGCACCGCTCGGCGCCTGGCGTGAACAAGCGCCGAGCGTGGCAAGAGAGCGTAGCGCGACTCTTCAAAAATTCATATCTCGGGACGTATTCTAGATTCAGGCTTGAATTTGATTGCGTAATTTCTTAAATAGAGGTATGTAAAACGTTTACATAAAGGACTTTTTCAGTTAATACACTTCCATAAAATTTATAAGCTTAACATTCCGAAACTAAAAACATTAGGTAGGAAAATGTTTTTTTAATGTATAAATTAATAAAAAAAATTGAAAATGTCCTACACAAATACATTTTGATTGAAAAATGCATTATAAAATATTAAAGTTTTTTAAAATTGGTCAAGCACTTTGGTTTTTATAGCCATTAATGTGAATTATATAAAATCTAAGATGGCATGGTGTTTGGCCCTTTTGCCAGCTAAGCACCTCATGAATTACAACTCAGCCTCTCAGGTAAAGTTGTTTTATCATATTCCAAAGTCAAAATGCGTCGACCTTGTTTGTAAGCAAAACGTACTGGGCTGGTGTACCATCAGCTAAAGACTCGGACTTTCTATTTCGTATAGAATTCTTGAACTACAATTTAAAAATAATAACAATTAAAAAAAATCATAATACAATTTAAAATTGTGTGTGGTTTAGAACATGGTATCACCCAATATAATCTGTTCCAAGTCTGCTCACCTAGTTCAGCTAGCTGTGTTCCAAACTTGGATCTGTAAAATGCAACACGCTACGGGAACACTTTTCTATACTTTAATCCTGAGAACAAAGAATTGTATCCGCCCAGTTCACGACGTCTGTCAATAAAATACCGTTAGAGAAGAAAGCCACTCCGTACAGATGTGGGCGTGTCTAGTGTCTTGACTCACGTGTGTAACAATGTTTTGCTGTCAATCAACTAATTACAAGACCGTTTTCGGGTCCTGTACTTTGCAACGTACGTAAACACCTATTGAAACATGTTGTGTGGGAAAATTATACCTCAGGCTTTGACGTAGCCAGAGTATCATACAACAAACAAATACACTTCGGACAAGATGATTTGACTCGCGATAAAATACACGACGATAAAAATGCCGTTTTATTGATATTATACGGAAGGTATGTTAGTCACAATTAGTACAAGGAACTGTTTAACCGATAGAGGTGGCTCAGAGGTAAGACGCAATACTCTAATTAATTAGAAAGGTCGCCGGTTCGATAGCGGCCACCGGCAGTCCTGACTGAAGGTTTATCCGAGATTTTTCTCTGTCACAAGTTGAATGCTGGGATTGAGTCACACTGACAGCCCTCGGACATTTCTACCCAACTATTCTAAATACCGTAACACCTATAAGGGAAGTGGAATGTCCCTAAGAAGGCTTTAAATAAAAATTATCATTATTATAACGAATAGAGCCTACTAGACCGTAGTTACTCACATTTTAATGTTTTAACATATTATTTTGGAAATTCATTTTTCGTGTAAATAGCTTTTGTGAAAGATGTGTAACTTTGAATTTTATCTATAGTAATTGATCACTATTTCACGCGGAAATCTGCCTTATACTGCATAGAACAACTGCAATGCCTAATTGAAACGGAATAACTATTATAACCAGACCGCTACAACGTGTAGAGCGATACAGTTACACGTGAATGTCTTAAGTTCAACCAATAAACCCAAAACATTAAAAACATACATAGTGTTTTGTGATTAGCTTGAAAACACACACAAAGAACTGTTATGAACTTCAGAGTCAGCATTTGTGGAACTCTCTCAACTCAATTCCAATCTAAATTCAGGTTGCAACACCAACAGCTAAATCTTACAGGCAGTTTTCGCACTCGGTTCACGTAGTCACGGACTTCTCGCACCAGATCCACGAGTCAGCCGCAAACAGTGTGACCCCAGTGTTTGGCTAATACAATTAATTGTCTATTATCCTTATCAGCAACGGAACAAAAATCTTTATACCATTCTAAAGCCTATTCGGAATTAAAAAATACGTTAACCTGTTGAATACAGAACATGTTATTCTAGCAATGATACTTGTTTGGTGAAAGTGCCAAGTACGCGTAGATCTTTAGTGTACGTGATATTGGCAGTATTTGGTGAAGGTGCCGAGTACGCGAGGATGTCCAATGTAAATGATGTTGGCAGTATTTGGTGGAGGTGCCGAGTACGCGAGGATGTCCAATGTAAATGATGTTGGCAGTATTTGGTGGAGGTGCCGAGTACGCGAGGATGTCCAATGTAAATGATGTTGGCAGTATTTGGTGGAGGTGCCAAGTACGCGAGGATGTTCAATGTAAATGATGTTGGCAGTATTTGGTGGAGGTGCCGAGTACGCGAGGATGTTCAATGTAAATGATGTTGGCAGTATTTGGTGGAGGTGCCGAGTACGCGAGGATGTTCAATGTAAGTGATGTTGGCAGTAATTGGTGGAGGTGCCGAGTACGCGAGGATGTTCAATGTTAGTGATGTTGGCAGTATTTGGTGGAGGTGCCGAGTACGCGAGGATGTTCAATGTAAATGATGTTGGCAGTATTTGGTGGAGGTGCCGAGTACGCGAGGATGTTCAATGTAAATGATGTTGGCAGTATTTGGTGGAGGTGCCGAGTACGCGAGGATGTTCAATGTAAGTGATGTTGGCAGTATTTGGTGGAGGTGCCGAGTACGCGAGGATGTTCAATGTAAGTGATGTTGGCAGTATTTGGTGGAGGTGCCGAGTACGCGGGGATGTTCAATGTAAGTGATGTTGGCAGTATTTGGTGGAGGTGCCGAGTACGCGAGGATGTTTAATGTAAATGATGTTGGCAGTATTTGGTGGAGGTGCCGAGTACGCGAGGATGTTCAATGTACATGTCATGTTGGATGTATTTAGTGCATGTGCGCTTACATTGCAAATCAAATTCGGATAAAAACAACTTGACTTGTCCACTATACTGCACGAGCACTCCCGTTGATCATTGCAGAGTAGGTGTCCGTACGAGGGGAACTAAGAGCTAGAGACTGACAATATTTTGATGGGTTGGTAGGATTGTTGGTTTTTGTTCCACTGCCTTGTAATGTCTGCTTTTAGGGAGCTTATTCCGGTATGGTCGGTTTGGCTGTGGGTTGGTTCCAGCTGGTTGTGAATTCGGTTTTCTAGATTGACAACCAGTTGAAGAGTGCTGAGAAGCATTCGAATTATTGTGCTTTATTTAACATTTCTGATAAGGAATAGTGTATATAGTTCTCTCTCTATGGTTACAGAATGGTGTCTTCTGCCGTCCTGGGAGCTGCGGCCGGAACGGGGCTTGCTCTAGTTGTGGCCATGACCATCGTAATCTACCGGTACTACGCCTATCGCCGGAGGGACAAAGACTGGGGTAACCTGGAACGCTTTGGAGACGCGAGATTCCAGAGCTTTGGAGCCGAGTGGAAGAAAGTTAAGAAAAAGAAAGATTATCACAACTACGTCGTTATCAATCAGAAGGTAGGACGAAGAAGAAAACAGCAATAATACTCTTTTTAACTTGCAAACTTAAATAGCTCAAACTGGCCTTATTATAATGTATTATAGTTCAATTTATTTCGTCAGCGTCTGATATCGGCTCACGCGTTTGAACATCCTACTCAATTCCATCCCCTGCGACGGCTAGAGCGCTCTGGTGGAGAGAACGCTCACTAAAGT